>CM024547.1:5573836-6080032 GCA_014182365.1 Eucalyptus tenuipes | reverse complement strand
ATTCTGGATCTTGAGACATAAGCAAGGTGTGGAAAGGCAAACCAGCTAGGAAAGCTCGAAGCTTCCTTCTCTGCTTTTATGGTGCGACGGAGCATTTTACATGATTGTGTACCTGTTGTCGCCTCCCAGCTCCAGCTTGCTCTTGAAAAGAGGAAATGCATAAATCCAAGACGTCGTTGATTGCCACGTCAAATTCGCAGGGAAGAAAGAGACCATATATAATGGTGTAATTTGCAGATGACGACATCCTCGCCATCATCTAGAAAGAAGTAGGGTCGATGCCGTGGAATTGCTGTTGATCGTGCATGTAGCTGAGTCCGTTCTTATGGTGCGCACTAAACAGCTAGTGTCGGTCGTCACGGGGTCTGATGTTCTTTTTCACCGTAGAGGAGGAAGGACAGAATGGGTTGAAGACTCTAAATTTGTCGCGTTCATTCGTATAGGTTGAGGCCGGCACATAGTGACGTGGATATGCGCGTGAAACACGCTCAGCATCAATTGGTATTCGCACGATAACCTTTTCTTGTTCAAAAGTAAGAAAACAACGTCTTCATGTATTAACTCCGCTCTCGGTCAAATGACGTCGTCCCTTCCAAGACCCTCATCTTCATTAGCACTCACATGGATCTCTCGTAGTTAAACTGATCAGTCATTTTGCTCTCGAATTCTCTAACATTCCCAATGAGTAGGGACGGCAAAAAATGAGGGATCAGCTTCGCGTTTTTCATGTCCATGATGAATGCACTGGGGTTCGGTGCCTGGGAGCTGTCGCTGCACGGGGTTGCATCGTCGAGTGTACGGAACAGTCCTTGGATCCTAAAAGAAGTCGTCGACGATAGTCACGGCAATAGTTGATCTGTTCTAATCTAGTACTACCACTTTTTTCTATTCGTCGTGTTGTCTGCATCATCAGTTGGTAATCGACTAATCCATCAAATTCATGCCACACATAGTGCGCGCGTGTTATGGAGACAGAGAAAGAGGTTGGGGGCGACTTAGCTTTGTCTCCCTTCCACTCCCCTAATACGGCGGCTCCAAGGTGAGAGCCGTGAGGAAGGAGAAAAGCTCCATGCGAGCAGTGGTTCGGAGGAAATCAACACGGCGAAGATGACCACCATGGAGAGCAAAGAGTGGCACATAGTAGCCTACGCGCCGGAAGGGATCCCGACTTCCGACCACCTGAAGTTGTGCGCTGCGAGGATCCTGGTTGACGCCACCTCGATCCCTGACCGCCATGTTGCCCTCGAGATGCTCTTTGTCTCTGTCGACCCCTTCGTGCGCTCCCGGATGACTGGCCGCGAGGACGGGCTGTACTCCCCACAATTCGATCTCAACCAGGTTTTCTATGAGCTGAATCACTAGAGTTGAACATACCGCATCCATACAAAATGACCGAAGAGTAGATTGAATAACCAGATCATCTGTGAAAATATGCGATCATGTTTTTGGGAAGTGCAGGTGGCGACCGATGGGCTGTGCGGCGGCGGTCGGCGGTCGGCGGGTGGTGGCAGTCGGCGGTGGCTGACGGTCAGCGATCCGTGAGCAAAATAAAAAATGAATAAATACAAAAAAGAAATTGTTGTGTTATCAAACGCATTTTTATTCTTTTTCTATTTAAAGTAGTTATCAAATGCGTTTTTCTTTCGAAATTGTTTCCGAAATAGAAATAGAAAAGAACTATTTCTGAAAAAAAACCTTCCCCAGCCAAGAAGTATTGTCATGCGCAGTCTTGCTCTCCTCCTCCTTCTCCTTTGGAGCTTGGGTTTCGGCTTGCATTGTTGAGGTGAAGCTAGTGAGGAAACTAGATAGTTCATCATCCATGCGGTCGATCTCGTCTATCGGCTCCTTGGTTGGCTCCACACCTATTGCTTAATGAGAGAGATTTAGACCACATTTCAATGAGAACGAAAGAGAAAAACCAAACATGCAATGCAATACTCACTGAATGAGGAGGAAGCGGTTGTCTCGGCACCATCGCCGCCCAAACTCTCTCTCCCCTTCTTCTTCTTCTCCTCCTTCAGAGCTAAGGTTTTGACTTCCGCCAACAAATCCTCCAACAGGCCAATCCTCCTCTTCTCGAACAGGGTCGCAAACAAGCCGCAACCACCGCCGGAGCCTAAAACTGCTGTCCTGAGCAGTGTCGCCTGGATTGAAGGGAGCTTCGTGCTTGCTGCCCTAGATGGCAGTTGAAATTGGGCGTAGAACACACTCAGATGGCAACGAAGCTCAACGATGGTCGACTGCGCAGGAAGCTAATGGCGTCAGCCTTGCATTGGTCTTAGCTAATTCGACTGCGACGACGACAAAGCTCCGAAGAAGGGAGGGTGAGATCGGGCATTACCAGCGGTGAGGCCATGGTTGGTTGGACGAGATTCAGTGCCCTTGGCCCAGCAGAGGGCGCGAGTGTAAACAGGTGAATCTGCCCTCTGAAGCCTCTTCGTTCTTGTGTTCCATAAGTTCTTTATATCGTTATCCGTTCTTCATGGCAACTGTAGATGCAATCCTATTAAAAAATTCCAAAACAAAACGAGAATCAACTAATTGACTGAGCCTCAGTTTCATGACCATATTTTAAAAACTTTATCCCTTCTTTTAATTATTTTTTTATGTCCTATTATTATCATAAAAATCGTAACCTTTATTGAACGTGCTTTATAAATAATCCAAGGTACTTGTTAACGAGATCCAATCCAGACAATCTCTTAAATATAAGCGGGGGACTCTACTGATTAGGATTAAGCCGCGTGGCAATGCCTGTAAAATTAAAAAAGACTATTTCATTCACTCTTTTTGGATGGGCCTTACCCGATAAATAAATAATATTAGATTGTATGGTTGCAGAGATATGTATATGAACATGTTTTATTCTTTTGAGTAATGCATATTTGTAACTACAAAATACTATTGTTTTTCCTTAAGTGAGAAAATAATTTTTATTATAAATATGCTCAAACTATACTCCAACATGAGATTTTAATTCAGACAATGATAATATTTGTCGTGTATCTTAAAAATCCAGAAAACTATTCACATGGGTATTCCAAATTTCTGTTGTCTGCTTAGTAGTGTGGATGTAGTAAATCAATTTTGTGAATATTTTACTTAAATTGGCTAATAATATCATGTAAAATTTTTTTACCTTAAAAGCTGGTGATTTTTTTTTGTTTGTTAATAAATTTGGCTAAATGATAAGCTTTTCGACTAAAAGCAAAGGTTTGAACTTTGAGCCATGCTTGGCGGATGGAAATCTGTCGGGAGTAAGGATGATGACGTCAATAGAGTAGGTCATACGTTCATCTAAAAAATTTCATATTTGTGGCCATAGGGCCATTTTTTATTTAAATATGAAATATTGTCTCTTTTCTTTTTCTTTTTCTGTTTTGTTTTTTCGCGGTGTAAACTTTTTTTACTCGTCGAGTTATGCATGTGGGCTCATTTATTGTAACGACTCGATACATAATAAATGCATAAAACATGTGTTTCACCAGGAAAAAGAAAAATGCTCACGACATAGGTAATAAGTAGTGAAAAGAAACAAACAATTTCACATAGTCAAGAATCCGGAGAGAATGCCATGCAAGAAAAATCAAACGAAAACGGGGACACCCCACAAAACTAATTCTTCATCATCATAATTTAGAAAATATTTTCTAAAAAATAATTATTTATGTAGCTCATAAAAATTAATCATCAAAAAGATAATATGTGTCTAGACATTTTTTTTTATGTTGGAAATAATTTTCGTTAGTCTATTATTGCAAGCGATATAAACAATCAAATTAAGAATACGTATTTTAAATTGTTGATTTTTCTTGAAATAAAACGCATGTTGAGAATTGAGAGGTGTGGCATGAAATAGTTAGGGAAAAGTATCAAAAAAGTCCTAAACCTTGCATTGGTACCAATTCGGTCAGTCCTAAACTTTTAATTGGACCAATTCAGGTCTAAACCTTTTACTATTGGTACCAATTTAGTCCATCTAGCTAATTTTGGCGGTAAGCGGTGACGTGGACGTCGGCCGTGGCCGGACGGTGGCGTGAAATTTTTATGATTTTTAATTATTTTTTCGAATTTTTTATTTTTTTCTTTTCTTTTTCCTTTATTTTTTGCCTTCTTCCTAGCGGTGGTTGGCGAGCCTCACCGGAGGCTCGCCGGCCAGGGTGAGGCCGCATGCCCTCGCCGCCCGCCCGACGAGGTTGCGGCCCTCGCCGCCTCTCCGGGGCGCGGGCGAGGCTGCCTCGCCCGGATCGGGCGAAGTCGCCTTGCTTAGGCGGCCTTGGGAGAGGCCGGGCGAGGCTGCGACCCTCGCCGGTGCTGGCGAGGGCTTTGCGGCCCTCGTCCGGTGGCCGGCGTGGCGGCGAGGCTTTGCGGCCCTCGTCCGGTGGCCGGCGAGCCTCACCGGAGGCTCGCCGCCACCGCTAGGAAGAAGGCAAAAAAAAAAAAAAGAAAAGAAAATAGAAAAAAATTAATAAAAAATAATTAAAAATTAGAAAAAATAATTAAAAAATTATAAAAATTTCCACATTACCGTCCGGTCATCGGCCGACGTCCACGTCGGTCGGTTGGCCAAAATTAGCCGGATGGACTGAATTGATACCAATAGTAAAGGTTTAGGATTGAATTGATCGATTGAAAGTTTAGGGCTGAGTGGTGCCACGTCAATATATTTGTGACTTTTTGGTACTTTTTCAAATAGTTATGAAGCAAATAGATAGAAAACATAAAAATAAAAAAGAAAGCCTCCTCAACCTAGCAAGAAAAATCGAAGGCAAACGGGGACACCCCCAGAACCAATTCCTCATCATCACTTATATCAAAGTAAATGAAGATTCAGAAAAATTAGGCAACCGAAAAATATATTTTCTTTTGATGATGGAAATATTTCTTGTTGAGTCAAATTTTTTAAATAATACAAGGAATTGAATTTAAAAATATATTTTTTCAAATCGTCGATCTTTCCCGAAACAAACGCAAGTTAAGAACAGGAGGGGGCATGAAATAGTTATAAACCTAATCAATAGAAAGCATAAAATTTTAAAAAGGAAAGCCTCCTCAACCTGGCAGGGCTAAAGAAAAGATGAGGGGGAAAAAAAGGAAAGAAGAGAGAGGCCACCTCAAGAAAAAAATGATAAACAAGAAGCAATGGCATGCACGTTCTTGTTGAGATCGATGCACTCTAAAGAACACCATTCCGACCAAATCCGCCGCGAAATCGCGCAACGCGTCTCGAATCGCGACACCCATGAAGGGGCTCCCGAGGAGGAGGAGGACGACTGACCGGGGAGGCCATGTGGGCCCATTGTTGCCGTGCTCGGCGTGGAGCCGGACAACGAGGCTCTCCTCCTCCGGCGAGAAGGCGCCCTTCTTCAGGTCCGGCCTTAGGTGGTTCGCCCACCTCAGTCGGCAGCTCTTGCCGCACCGCAGCAGCGGGGTGTGCCTCTGCACCGCGTTCCAGTTCCCTCCCCCGTTCCTCCTCACGTACTCCGTCAGCGTCTCGTCCTCCTGCCGACTCCACATCCCCTTCTTGAGTATCCACATCCCCTTCTTGAATATCTTCTTCGGCCGCTCCTCCCCTCCTCCTCCCCTACCGCCTCTGCCGCCGCCGCTGCCGTTCATCGCTTCCGATCTTCAAATAGCTTGTCCTCCGCACCTGGTTTTCGAGGCCTCTTGTGCTTGTGGGTAGATTTGAATGCGGCGCTACACCATTGCTGGTGAAGCGTTCAGATTTTAGGATGAGCCGAGGGTCGAAGTCGACATTGCTGATGTTTTCTCGTTTTGAGTAAAGACTAAAAGAAAAATGCTCACGACATAGGTAATAAGCAGTGAAAAGAAACGAACAATTTCACATAGTCAAGAGTCCGGAGAGAACGCCATGCAAGAAAAATCAAACGAAAACGGGGACACCCCACAAAACCAATTCCTTGTAATCATAATTTAGAAAATATTTTCTAAAAATAATTATTTATGTTGCTCATAAAAATTAATCATCGAAAAGATAATATGTGTCTAGAAATTTTCTTTTAATGGTGGAAATAATTTTCGTTAGTCTATTATTACAAGCAATATAAACAATCAAATTAAGAATATGTATTTTAAGTCGTTGATTTTTCTTGAAACAAACGCATGTTGAGAATTGGGAGGTGTCGCATGAAATAGTTATGAAGCGAATAGATAGAAAACATAAAATTAAAAAGGAAAGCCTCCTCAACCTAGCAAAAAAAATCGAAGGCAAAAGGGGACACCCCAGAGCCAATTCCTCATCATCACTTATATCAAAGTAAATGAAGATTCAGAAAAGTTAGGCAACCGAAAAATATATTTTCTTTTGATGATGGAAATATTTCTTGTTGAGTCAAATTTTTGTAAATAATACAAGGAATTGAATTTAAAAAATATTTTTTCAAATCGTCGATCTTTCTCGAAACAAACGCAAGAAGTTAAGAACAGGAGGGGGCATGAAATAGTTATAAACCTAATCAATAGAAAGTATAAAATTAAAAAAAGGAAAGCCTCCTCAACCTGGCAGGGCTAAAGAAAAGATGAGGGGAAAAAAGGAAAGAAGAGAGAGGCCACCTCAAGAAAAAATGATAAACAAGAAGCGATTGCATGCACGTTCTTGTTGAGATCGATGCACTCTAAAGAACACCATTCCGACCAAATCCGCCGCGAAATCGCGCAACGCGTCTCGAATCGTGACATCCGTGAAGGGGCTTGCGAGGAGGAGGAGGAGGCACTGACCCGGGAGGCCATGTGGGCCCATTGTTGCCGTGCTCGGCGTGGAGCCGGACGACGAGGCTCTCCTCCTCCTGCGAGAAGGCGCCCTTCTTCAGGTCCGGCCTTAGGTGGTTCGCCCACCTCAGTCGGCAGCTCTTGCCGCACCGCAGCAGCGGGGTGTGCCTCTGCACCGCGTTCCAGTTCCCTCCCCGTTTCTCCTCACGTACTCCGTCAGCGTCTCGTCCTCCTGCCGACTCCACATCCCCTTCTTGAGTATCTTCTTTGGCCGCTCCTCCCCTCCTCCTCCCCTACCGCCTCCGCCGCCGCCGCTGCCGTTCATCGCTTCCGATCTTCAAATAGCTTGTCCCCCGCACCTGGTTTTCGAGGCCTCTTGTGCTTGTGGGTAGATTTGAAGGCGGTGCTACACCATTGCTGGTGAAGCGTTCAGGTTTGAGGATGAGCCGAGGGTCGAAGTCGACATTGCTGATGTTTTCCCGTTTTGAGTAAAGACTGTCGTCTCTCCTCCTCTAATTAGGTGAGAGAGAGAGAGAGAGAGAGAGATGACGGTGCTTGTCTTCTTCTTCTTCATTGTAAGCAAGGTGTTTCTAGAGAGAGATTTCCGCCGGGGGGAGAGGCGCGGAGAGCTGGGACGTCGCTCCGGGGGAGGGGTAGAGCTGGGACGTCGCTCCGGCTTGCATGCAACATGGTTCGTCCCATTTGTTTTTTCCTCCTTCACCTTTAAGGTGTCCCCTCCACGCATCCCCTACGCATCACGAGGGCCATTTTGGCTACTCCACATTTCGGATTTTCCCCCACATAGTTTAGTCCAAAGTAACGAGCGTTATACAGCTGCCTAAGTACATGTATGTGACCGAATTGGAAAGGAAAAGATATCTTATGCAACTAGGGATGAGCTTGTACCATAATGACAAGTTCCTTTAAATTATGGTGAACATTCGACTCAGGGACTTGAGAGCCATGATGGTTGAAATATTTTTTGACTATAGAATCGACATATTTTCTCTATTGTTAGGAGATGTTAGGAACAACGACAAATTATGAATACCATATTTTCACGCTTTTGATGCGACGTTATCAAATATACTTGTCATTGAGTGCATATGCGTCAGTAACTGGATATCGATCATAAAGTCATTTTTGTCGCAACCTTACACGTCCCATTTCATCGATTGACCGGTTGAGTTAAATTTGGGGAAGAAGTGCTCTATATAATGATATTTATTTCCCCGTTTATTCGTATAACTTTGTCATTAATGCTTCTCCATCTTTTCTTGTTTCTTTTAGTTTAATTTGATGCTGCCTCATTTTTGTGAAACACGTGATCACTTGGTGTGTTTCTTACAAGGAAAATTGTCCAAAAAGTCTCAAACATTTTAATTTTGCCAGTTGAGTCATGAATCATTTCATATTTTATTTTTAAAAATAAATAAATATCATTTTAAAAATAAAAATTATTATAAAAATATCATTTTTTTTTCATTTTTATTTTTATTTTTTTTTTTCATAAAAATTATTTTTATTTTTAATAACTAAATAAATTTAATAAATTTAATTTTTATAAATTTATTTATTAAAAATAAATTTAATTAAATATTCATTTTATTAAAAATAAAAATAAAAATAAATAAAAATATTCATTTTATTCATTTAAAAATAAAAATAAAGTTATTAAAAATAAATTAAAAGTCTCAGTAAATTTATTAAAAATAAATAAATTATTTTTATTTATCATTTTATTTTTGATTTTATTAAAATAAACTTAAAATTTATTAAAAATAATTTATTTATGATAAGTAAAAATAAATTATTTTTATTAAAAATAAATTTAATAAATTTATTTTTTTTGTCTTGAATGTTTTGCCAAATAAATTTATTTTTATTTTTAATTTTTATTCATTTTGAAATAAATTTATTCGTTCGAAATAAAATAAAATACAATAAATAAAATAATTTTTTTCTTTGAAAAAAATGATATTTTTATTTTATTTTTTCATGATTTATTTTATTTTATTTTTCTTTATTTGTTGTTAATAAATCATTTTTATTTTTATTTTTTATATTAAAGGATGAAGATGGCTTTCTCTACATGGCCTACAGCGGCGAGAATACTTTCGGTTCCCTTTGAAGCATGACTTAGTTAAAACCTTTGATGAAAAGCTTTGCGCATTGTATATATGGGAAGCAGTGCCAGCTCCAAATGTAAATTCTTTGCATCCCCTTATCTTTGATGTCTACCTCTTTTACTTGATGCTTCTTTAATTTTACATTCTGGTCAATGGCATCTATAAGACTTGGATAATTTTGTCTCTCTTTTTCTCTCCTCCTAAATAAACAGGGGTTTGGTTGAGATGCATTTGAATGACAAAAAAAAAAATACTAGAACAGACGATTTCATAAAATGACAAGGCAAACTCTGAATTAGTTGTTTAAAAAAATTAGCATTAGACGTTTGTCATACCCTTGAGAAAGTTGATTTTGGTAAGCTAGTTGCTGTAACCCTGGAATTACTCCTGTGTTTAGTGTCAGTCTCGACTCGCGCTACTGTTTGGGCTAGAGTGTGCATTCTATGTGGTGGATGTTTTTCCCATTCTGGATCTCGAAACATAAGCAAGGTGTGGAAAGGCAAACGAGTTAGGAAAGCTCAAAGCTTCCTTCTCTGCTTTTATTGCGTGACAGAGCATTGTACATGATCGTGTCCCCGTTGTCGCTTACCGGCTCCAACTTGCTCTTGAAAAGAGAAAATGCATATATCCAAGTCGTCGATCGCCTGTTAATGCCAAATTCACGGGGAAGTAAGAGACCATGTATAACACTCTCCATCATCTCGAATGAAGTAGGGTCCTTGCCATGGAATTGCTGGTCTCAAGGGGGGTTGATGTTTGATCATGCATGTAGCTGAGTCCGCCCTTAAGCGTAGAAAACATCGAGTATCGGTCGTCACGGGGTGTGATTTTGGGTTCCACCATAAAGGAGGAAAAGGACAGAATGGGTTGAAGACTCCACCTTTGTCGCATTAGTTCGTATAGGTCAAGTCCGGTACATGGTGACATGGACGTGCGCGTGAAATGCGCTCAGCGTCCATAGGTAAGAAAAGAACAATAAACTTTTCTTGTTCAAACGTAAGAAAAAGAGCTTCTTCGGGGATTAACTCCCCTCCCATTCAAATGACGTCTCTTCCGGGAACCTAATCTTCATTTGCACTCACAATGGATTTCTCGTAATTCAACTAATCGGTCTTTTGCTCTCGAATTCTCTAACATTCCCAATGAGTAAGGACGGCAAAAAATGAGCGATAAGCTTCGGGTTTTTCATGTCCATGATGATTGCATTGGGGTTCGGTCCCCATAAGCTGTCGCTGCACGGGGTTGCATCGTCAAGGGTACAAAAAGTCCATGGCTCCTAAAACAAGCGATCGACCATAATCATGACGGTAGCTGATCTGTTCTAGTCTAGTACTACGACTTTCTTCTCTTCGTGGTGCTGTCTGCTCATGAGTTGGTAATTGACTAATCCATCTAATTCAAGCCACACATAGTGCGTGCTCGTGAGAGAGACAGAGAGAGAGAGATAGGTGGGGGGGCCTAGCTTTGTCTCACTTCCACTCCCTAATGCGACAGCTCCCTGGCAAGAGCGAGGGGAAGGAGAAAATCTCCATCCGAGCGGTGGTTCGGAGGAAATCAACACGGCGAAGATGACCACCATGGAGAGCAAAGAGTGGCACATAGTAGCCTACGCCCCGGAAGGGATCCCGACTTCTGATAATCTGAAGTTGCGTTCCACGAGGATCCCAGTCGACGCCGGCTCGATCCCTGACCGCCACGTCGCCCTCGAGATGCTCTTCCTCTCCGTCGAGCCCTTCGTGCGCTCCCGGATGACCGGCCGCGAGGACGGGCTGTACTCCCCGCAGTTCGATCTCAAACAGGTCTTCTATAAGTTGATTCATTAGAGTTAAACGCACAAAATGACCAAAGGGTAGGTTGGATAACCAGATCATCTGTGAAAATATGCGCTCATGTCTTTGGGAAGTGCAGGTGGTGACAACTTTTGGGATTGGAAGGGTGGTGGAGTCGACGGACGATAAGTATGCTAAGGGAGAGATTGTGACCGGCCCGTTCTTACCGGTCGCGGAGTACTGCGTGGTGCCCTCCGACGTCATTATAAAAAAGATCGAGCCTAATGGAGACATTGGGTTGCCGGATTATCTCAGTTGCTTAGGTTTATATGCTCTCACGTTTCGTTCACAATGATGAACAAGAGGATAGGAGGATAATTACATGATGGAAAACTCTTTGATATTTTCACAGGAGTGCCTGGATTCGCGGCGTGGGTGGGGATAGAGGTGCTGGGAGAGCCGAAGGCGGGGTCGAACGTGTTCATCTCTGCCGCGGCAGGCGGCGTAGGGATGTACGCGGGGCAGCTGGCCAAGCTCAGAGGGTGTAGGGTCGTGGGGAGCACCGGATCTGATGAAAAGGTAATGTTTGCTTGTAACTCCTATTAATGCGAGCATAAGGACTAAATTAGCTGCACAATTCATGTGCTTTATGTAATGAAAATGGGAAAATTGTCTAAAAAGTCCTAAACTTATTGTATTTTTAATTAATTATCATACGTAATGTTGATAAATAATAAAAAAAAATTGAATATTGTAGGTGAGCGTCAAGCTAGCTAAATGTCTTCTATTTTTAATTTCCAAGGCGCCAAAGCATAACTAAATTATTCGGCTGGTGGTACACATATATGTTTATTATCCTTATTAATAATGTAATTTTTATTTTATAGGTAATCCTAGTGAAGGAGGAATTTGGTTACGATGAAGCATTCAATTACAAGAAAGAAACCGATCTTGACGCTGCTTTAAGCAAGTAATTGAAAATAAAACCCTGTTCTCACTCATTAATCTCATTTTTCATCAGTACAATTGTACATGTGTATGCTAATTACTCGAATTTCAAATGTGGCAGATACTTCCCCGACGGCATAGACATATACCTCGACAACGTTGGCGGTAAGATGCTTGAAGCTGTGTTGAACCATGTCAATGAAGGTGCTCGGATCTCGCTCTGTGGCATGATTTCCGAGTACAACAAGGTATATTCCAATCGCCAGGTCTTGTTATACAACAGCGTTTCGCTCTGAAGAACGATTCAACATCTACAAAATTATAACCACGCATCCGTGTTTAAATTTGATGTAAGTGAGCCGATTGACGAGCTGTCTCGACACATCTCGGCTTTCAAAACATGGATAACTTGATTCCAGCGACCGGAATACACTCAAGACTTCCGGTGATTCTTTGCCGAAACTAAAACGTGAGAGAGGAACCAGTAAAGTAGCTCACCGACATGATAATAACTATGGTTTAACTGCGCATGATGGGGTTAGGTTCGGCTCTGTCTGTTGAGTGGGAAAGAACTGTGTCGGTCCAATCACCTGCGGAGCCTTATTCACTCTCTAGAAGAGATTTCTTGAAACCAAAATACCATTTAATTAACTCATCAATAATTCATGATCGATCGTTTATCTAAAATCCTTGTTAATCAGCCTTTGTTTGAACCCGATGCAAGCAGGTGTGGACAGAGAGGGAAGGTGTCAGGAACCTGCTGAACATGGTGGGGAAGGGGGCGAGGATGGAAGGATTCATGGTGGGCTCCCCATCGCACCTGGCGAGGTTCGGGGACTTTGCTAGGGAAATGGAGGGTCACCTGAGGCAAGGCAGGATCAGGTCCAAGCACAAGATCTATCATGGCGTCGAGAGCTTCTTGGAGAGCTTGCAGTCCCTTTTCTCGAGCTCTAACATGGGAAAGGTCATCCTTCAAGTCAAGCCCTTGTGATGTATGTCACAAGATTGAACCAATGAGCTTGGTGTTTTCTTATATTCGAGACGACTCATCTTACTCATATTTTCACTATATTTGGACCGAACCTCCTAATTAAGTGTGCAAGTTTGTCTTAGTTAAAAAAAGGGGTTATTGCTTTAAAACTTACAAGATGATCACTGTACAAAGTGTTTTACACACTATATGTTTTTGTTATAATATATTTTATTATTCTAAATGTGATCCTAATTTTGTATTTCTCAATTAATTTCAATTTATTACTTGCGTTTATTACGTGATATTTACCTGTTAATTTGTTATTATAACGGTTTTGATGGAAGATGTTGATAACGTAAGAAATGGAATAAAACGTCAAACCATATCATTACAGAAAACATACCATCACGTTTGAGGGGTATTAACTAGTAGAACATGACGTATAGATCCGGTGTTTCTATGTTTGTAGATCGATTGTGCTTCATAGATCCATCCAATGTTTTAGGGTTTTATGCATTTATAGATTTTTATCAATGGCTAGGGGTATGTCCATCTTTACGTTTACGCAAATCGATGCCGAATTTTGTACGAATTTGTCTGTGAATAATAAATTGGGATCAATATGTTTTATTTAAATTTAGTCTTACAGTTGGTATTAAAGCACGTTTATAATCTCTGCCTTGGTGAAAATTTTGAAAATTTTGTATATTATCACTGAATTATGTATGGGTAAAATTCGGATCTTTGGTGGTTTGGAATGGAATTTCAAATTTTGGTCAAATTCATGCCACCCACCATGCGATAACAAATCTGTATGGTCACACCGCCATTAAGATAAAAAAACCCTTAAGATTATTCGGCATTTTACTAATCGATAAAGGTTAATCGAGCGGTGAAACTTTCCGTGGTTAGGGTTTTAGGGCATATCGTCTTAGGCTTGATTCCGATCAATTTGTTGGTCGTTTTTGCCGAGTCTTGAACCTATGTGTTCGTCTCGGCATTGTCTTCGAGACCCATTGATCAATTTGATCGAACGTGGGCTGTGGAAGAAGACCCAGCGGCGGAATAGTGAGTGGTTGTGGCGAAGCAGCGTCGAAAGAAGGACAAACTCGAAGAGAAGGCCTCAAGCGTGTGTGTCGCAAGCGATCGAGTGCATCAAGTGAGTGCGTGCATCGCACAAAGAGCGGGGGCGTGTAAAGTCTGCAGGGGCGCGTGCAACCCACGTGCTCGAAGGGGGAGCTATGAGCACCTACATTGCATGCGTTCGAGCCCCACAAATCGGCTTGAGTGTTTTATCCCTCCACATATTGCAGAATTTCAATTCTACCCTTTGCCGCCTAAATTTAGCCCCTCTGCATAAAAGAAGATTATAGTTCTGCCCTAGCTGCACAAAATTTTGATTTTGCCCCCATTGGGCGTGGAAATTCACGGTTTGCCCTTTTGGGCATAAAATTCCTGTTTTACCCCTTATAAGAGAAATTTCAATTCTGCCCCCTATGTGTAAAATTACAATTTTAACCCTTTTACGCGTGATTTCACTGTTTTGCCCTTACATGCAATTTTTGAATATTTTCTAGTAGAATTAAATGTCTAATGATACGTATATATTTAATTAATTGAAGATTAGCCACAACATCTTTGATTATATTAAACTATATACATTGAGAGCCTATAAATTACATACAATGAAAAAGATATTGATTGTGATTAATTAGGATGAAATTTTCAATATGTTAATGTGATTAATTAGGATGAAATATTATTTTATCTTTCTTAATTTACCCACAAGGATTAAGGAAGGAAATACAATTTAATAATTTCATCATGAAATAATTATGAATCTATTTAAATTAGAAACTTAGCCCACAAGTAGTTTTTGATGTTATGTGATTCATATTTTATAACATGTTTTACATTGGTAAAATATTATTTAAGTTTATTTGCCTCAAATATATTGATATATAAGTTTTCCTTTGATTATGATGCAGTCTTATTACCTACGATTAGTTTTGGTATAATTATTCCCGAACTTAATTGAAATAACTATAAAGAATGGAGGGAATTAGTTCTTCTTCAATTGGGGTGCATGGATCTTGATTATACTCTACGGTCATATGAACCGCCAACACTCAAGCTGAATATATTCTTTATGCACAATGGGAGCGATCCAACTATCTTAGTGTGATTTACATAAAGACAAAACTCTATGCTAGAATTCGTAGTTCAGTCATTCAGCATAACAATGCCAATGAATTACTAGAGTCTATTGATACATAATTTAAGTCTTCAGAGAAGGCACATGCCATGACCTTGATTATGAAGTTCCCATTGTTAAAGCTTATCAGTGTAAGAGGTGTATAGGAGCACATCATGAAGATGAGGGACATTACAGCTCAACTAAAGAATCTTGAGGTTCGGATATCAGAATCATTTCTTATGTATTATAACTTGAATACTCTCCCACAAGAGTATGCCCCTTACAACACACATAATACAAAATGGTCAACCAATGAACTCATGATCATGTGTGTTTAAGGGGAAGAGAGGCTGCTAATGGAGAAATGAGAAAGTGCTCATATGGCAACATAGGATAAGTACAAAGGGTAAGGCAAGCAAAAGGGAAAATGTAAAATGCCTCTACCTTCCCAAGCTGACATTAAGAAGGAATCCAAGTGCTTCTTCTGTAAATAGAAGGGGTACATGAAGAAGAATTGTGCCAAATTTAAGGCCTGACTCAAGAAGAAAGGTAACCCACTCTCATATGTTTATTATGAATCTAATATGATTGATGTGGGTCACAACACTTGGTGGATTGATTCTAGTTTTACAATCCACATTTTGAATTCTTTTTAGGATTTTCAAAACCATCGGGAAGTAAATAAAGTATCTATTCATTTAACAAGATGTGCTCGCATGTGGAAGCTATTGAGACATGCAGATTAGTTCTCAGTAGTGACTTTGTTTGAATTCATAAAGGACCTTTTATATTCTTAGTTTCTCTAGGAATTTAATTTCAGTTTCAAGACTTGTACCTTTGAGATACTCATTTGAATTTTCAGGTTCAATATTCAGTTTATCATATAAATATGAAATTGTTAGGAGTGGTATTTTGTTTGATGATCTCTTTTGAATTGATTTACAAGACAATGCTGTTTATAATGCAATGCATGTTTATGATAATATTGGCATAAATTGATGTGTTGTGAATGAGGATTCCTCTATGTTGTAGCACTAGAGATTGTGACATATCTCCATAGATAGAATTAAGCGATTTGTAAATGATAAAGTACTTTGTACTCTAGATTTTACTGATTATGATACTTGTGTGGACTGCATAAAGGGAAAACAGATTAGTAAGTTAAAGAAAGATGTTAAGAGGAGTACTGGAATATTAGAAATCATACATATAAACATTTGTAGTCTAGATATTGACTCAAATGGTCAGAGATACTTCATCTCTTTCATAGACGATTATTCATGATTTATGTATCTCTGCTTACTTCGTAATAAGTACAAAGTGCTGGATACCTTTAAGGTATTTAAAACCGAAGTAAAGAAATAATACGGTAAGCAAATTAAGATCATGAGATCAGATAGAGGTGGAGTATACTATAATAGATATATTGAAAATGGACAAGCACCTAGTTCATTTGTGAAATTTCTTGAAAAATATTATATTATTGCCCAATACACTATGCCTTATTATCTGGACTAGAAAAGTGTCGCGGAAAGAAGAAATCGAACTTTATTGGATATGGTGCGGAGTATGTTTAATAGCTTCAAACTTCCTAAGTTCTTGTGGACTGAGACTCTTAAAACGGTAGTGTATATACTAAACCAAGTTCCGACCAAGCCTCTTCTAAAGACATCTTTTGAGTTATTCAAAGGTTGAGAACCGAGTTTGCGACATGTACGCGTTTGTGGATGCCTATTTGAAGTAAAAGTTTACAATCCACAAGAAAGGAAGTTAGACCCAAGGACTATAAGTGGATATTTCATTGAATATGCCGAAAAATCCAAATGATACAAATTTTATTGTCCATCTCACATTACTAGGTTTGTGGAATCGAGAAACACTAAATTTCTTGAAAATGACTTGATCGATGGAAGTGATCAATTTAGAAACCTTGTTCCTAAAGGAGATCATTCAGATACTCAACCTTCCATCTCAGATATTGAATTGGTTGTTGTCTACAACGCCCCTTCAATTCAATTGACCATTGAACAACTAATCATTGAAGATCTACAACTTGCTGATATTGATCTAGTAGACCAAATTGTTTGGTAATTGTCAGATATCGTTGAGCTTCCAATTAAACAACAAATTCCTTAGCATCTCACCAATGGTATTTGAGGTTCCATGAGGTCATCTCTTCATTTGATTTTGTAGAGAATGTCATGGATCAATATATATACCAGAAGATTAGTGCGAGCAAAATTTATTTCCTTATGCTATATGTGGATCACATTTTACTTGTAACCAATGACAAGGAATTGTTACACGAGGGAGGTGAAATAATTTCTCTCTAAGAATTTTAATATGAAGGATATGGATGAAGCGTCTTATGTCATTGGCATTAAGATATATAAGGATAGACCTCGAGATATATTAGGACTATTTCAAGGAATCTATATCAATAAGGTTTTGGAGAGATTTCGGATAAATAATTGTTCACCAAGTATAGCACCCATTGTGAAGGGTGACGGGTTTAATTTGAACCAATGCCCAAAGAACGATTTTGAAAGGGAACAAATGAAGAACATTCCATATGCTTATGTTGTCAGAAGCTTGATGTATGCTCAAGTTTGCACTCGACCTGACATTACTTTTGTTGTGAGAATGTTGGGAAGATACCAGAGTAATTCGGATATGGACCACTAGCGAGCTGCAAAGAAGGTGACGATACCTTCAAGGTACAAATGGACACATGCTTATGTATAGACGGAAGAATAGCTTGGAAGTAGTTGGTTATTTTGATTCAGACTTTGTTGGTTGTGTTGATTCTCATAAATCAACATTAGGATAAATTTTATGTTTGCTGGCAAAGCTGTATCCTAGAGGAGTGTGTAATAGACTTTGGTTGCCACTTCCACTATGAAAGTGGAGTTCGTTTCTTGTTTTGAGCCCACCTTACATGGTGTGTGGTTGAAAAGTTTCATATCGTGACTTAGAGTTATGGATTCCATATATGTGCTATTAAGAATGTTTTGCGACAATTCAACGTAGTTTTCCTAGCTAAGAACAAAAAAAGTGGTAGTCAAAGCAAGCACGTCGACATCAAGTATTTAGCCATTAGAAAACGTGTTAAAGAGAAGAAAGTGGTCATAAAATATGTAAGTACTAGATTAATAATAGCTGATTCTTTAACTAAAGGCATGCCACAAATAAGTTATAAGGATCATGTATTCACGAAGGGCATTGGTCCAATTATGTAAAATTTTCTTTATATAGAAGAATTTGTGAGACTTTTATCCATTTGCAATGTTTTTCTCAATACGGTTATATACATTCAGTTATTTTGAGGAAAACAATTACGTTTGACTTGGAGTAAATATAAGGTTTATCCATTAAATATGTTATCATATATGGGCTAGTGAAATGCATTGTGATACAAGGAAGATAATACTCACTCTAAGAGGACTCATCACCGTGATTCATGTGTTTTATTTCAGCATGAAGATATTTTATTATTTCAAATGTGATTCCAATTATGTATTTCCCAATTAATTCAAATTTATTGTCCAAATTATTATATGCGTTTATTACATGATATTTACCTGTTAATATGTTACCATAATGGTCTTGATGGAAGATGTCAGTAATATAAGAAACGGAATAAAATATCAGGTCATCTAGTTCAAACCATATCACCACAGAAAACATGAGGGGTTTTAACTAGTGAAATAGGACGTACGGATATGGTGTTTCCATATTCACAGATTGATCGTACTTTGTGGATTCGTCCAAGATTTTAGGTTTTTCACATTTGCAGGTTTTCATCAATGGCTGGAGGTATGTGTTTTTACGTTTCCGCAAATTGATCCCGAATTTTGTACAAATTTATCCGTTAATGATAAATCGAGATCGTCAGATTTTATATAGATTTAGTCTTACAGTTTTTTTTCCTTTTCTTCTAATTTCTTGGTCACACACCAACCCATGTTCTTCAACACAAACTTGAATTAGAGAATCAATAAAGTTTGGCTGACCTGGAATAACAACATTAATAATATCGAAATATCAATAGTATTAACCCTCAATTTGTTTAGTAGAGTAGGGCTGAACAAAGTCCTTTTCAATAAGCTGCATAAAGATCACTTACACGGTCTATATCAAGTGATCTTGCATATATATACTAGAATGTTATTTTATTTATTACTGCTTCTTAGGTCCGAGAAGATAGCTCTCGAGCAGGCGCCGGGAGAAAGGATTTCTATTATGGCAGCTGCCCTACATGCCATGGACAGACAATAGTTGTCCGTCGACATGGGGCCACTCCCTGCGATCACCAGTCTGGAGATGGCATTGTTGAAGCAAAGCTAGCGAGGAGATTAGACAGTTCATCGTCCATGCACTCGATCTCGTCAATTGGCTCCTTGGTTGACTCCACACCTATTGATTAATGAGAGAGATTCAAACCACATTTCAACGGGAACAAAAGAGAAATATCAAGCATGCAATATCCAGTACTCACTAAATGAGGAGGAAGTGGCTGCCTCGGCAACATTGCCACGACGCAAACTCTCACTTTTCTCCTCCTCCTCCTCCTTTAGAGCTAGGGTTTTGGCTTTCGTTGTTGAGGCGAGGCTAGCGAGGAGACTAGACAATTCGTTGTCAATGTCGATCTCGTCTATTGGCTCCTCGGTTGGTTTCACACCTATTGCTTAATGAGAGAGATTTAGACCACATTTCAATGAGATTGAAAGAAAAATATCAAGCATGCAATGTGCAGTACTCACTAAATGAGGAGGCAGCGGCTGCCTCGACATCATAGTCGCCCAAACTCTCACTCTCCTTCTCCTCCTCCTTTAGAGCTAGGGGTTCAGCTTGCATTGTTGAGGCGAAGCTAGCGAGGACACTAGACAATTCATCATCCATGTACTCGATCTTGTCTATCGGCTCCTCGGCTGGTTCTATACCTATTGCTTAATGAAAGAAATTCAGACCACATTTCAATGAGAACAAAAGAAATATATCGAGCATGCGATATGAAGTACTCACTGAATGAGAAGGAAGCGGCCGTCTCGGCACCATCGCTTCCCAAACTCTCGCTCTTCTTCTCTTCCTCCTCCTTCAGAGCTAGGGTTTTGGCTTGCATTGTTGAGGTGAAGCTAGCGAGGAGACTAGACAGATCATTGTCCATGCACTCAATTTGGTCTATCGGCTCCTTGGCTGGTTCTGCACCTATTGCTTAACAAGAGAGATTCAGACCACATTTCAATGAGAACGAAAAAGAAAGATCAAGGATGCAATGTAGTACTGACTGAATGAGGAGGAAGCGGCCACCTCCACACCATCGCTGCCCAAACTCTCTCTCTCCTTCAGAGCTAGGGTTTTGGCTTCGGTTTCTGCCAACAAATCCTCCAACAGGCCAGTCCTCTCCTCGGATGGGGTCCCAAACAAGCTGTAACTGCCATTGGAGCCCGAAACCGTTGCCCCCAGCGGCGTCATTTGGATTGAAGGGAGCTCCACACTTGCTGCCCCAAATGGCAGCTGAGATTGGGCGCAAAACGTGCTCAGATCACGCCGGAGCCCAATGATGGTCGACTGCTCGGGAAGCTGATGGCGTTGGCATCGACCAGGTTCAGGCCAATTCGACTGCAACGACGACGAAGCTTCGAAGAAAGGAGATCGAGGTCGGGCTTTGCCAGCAATGAGGCTGCGATTGGCTGGATTGGATTCAGTGCTCTTGACACGGCAGAGGGCACGATGGTAAACAGGCGAATCCGCCTTCTGGAGCCTCTTCATTCTTGTGTTCCAGAAGTTCTTTATCTCGTTGTCCGTTCTTCCCGGCAACTGTAGATGCAATCCCCATTAAAAAAAAATTTAAGACAAAACTAGAACAACTAATTGACTGAGCCTCAGTTTCGTGAGCATCTATCCAAGTAATTAAATAAGAAAAATACCTAATTTCTACAACTTTGCCCCTTTTATTCATTTATTTTTATGTTCGATTGTTACCATGAAAATCGTAACATTATTTATTCAACGTGCTTTATAAATAATCTATAGTACATTTCAACAAGATCTGTCCCACATAATCTCTTAAATATATGTAGAGGACTCTAATTATCGGGATTAAGCCACATGACGATGCCCGTGAAATTAGAAAAGACTAAATTCATTCACTCTTTTTGGATGGCCCTTAAAGATTACATAAAGAATATTAGATTGTACAGTTGAAAAGATATGTGCACGAACATGTCTTATTCTTTTCAATAATGCAAATTTGTAGCTGTAAAATACTATTGTTCTTCCCTAAGTGAAAAATAATTTTTATTACAAATACCTTCAATCTATATTCCAACATGAGATTTTAATTCAAACGTCAATAATATTTATGGCCTATCTTTAAAATCCAGAAAACTATTCACACAAGTATCCCGAAATTCCGTTGTCCGTTTAGTCGTGTGGATACAGTAAATCAATTTTGTGAATATTTCACTTAAATTGGCTAATAATATCATTTTAATTTTTTTTTTACCGTAAAAGCTGGTGGATTTTTTTGTTGTGGACAAAATTTGGCTAAATGATCAGCTTTTCGACTAAATGCAAAGGTTTGAGACATGATTGGTGGATGGAAATGTTTCGGTAGTAAGGAGGATGACGTCAATATAATAAGTTATACGTTAATTTTAAATTTTTTTATATTTGTGGACCCTACAGAGCCATTTTGTATTTAATTTGAAATATTGTCTCTTTTCTTTTTCGGTTTTATATTTTCGGGTGTAAACTTTTTTTATACGTCGAGTTATGCATGTGGGCTCATTTATTGTAACGATTCGATACGTAATAAATGCATAAAACACGTGTTTCACCGGGAAAAAGAAAAATGCTCACGACATACGTAATAAGTAATGAAAAGAAACGAACAATTTCACATAGTCAAGAGTCCAGAGAGAACGCCATGCAAGAAAAATCAAACGAAAACGGGGACACCCCACAAAACCAATACCTCATCATCATAATTTACAAAATATTTTCTAAAAAAAAATTATTTATGTAGCTCATAAAAATTAATCATCGAAAATATAATATATGTCTAGACATTTTCTTTTAATGGTAGAAATAATTTTCATTAATCCATTTTTGCAAGTGATACAAGCAATCAAATTTAAGAATACATTTTCCAAATCTTTGATTTTCCTCGAAACAAACAGAAGTTGAGAATTGAGAGGGGTGGCATGAAATAGTTGTAAAGCAAATCACTAGAAAACATAAAATTAAAAAGGAAAGCCTCCTCAACCTAGAAAGAAAAATCAAAGGCAAACGGGACACCCCTAGAACCAATTCCTCATCTTCACTTATACTAAAGAAAATGATGATTTAGAAAAGTTAGGTAACCCAAAATATACATTTTCTTTTGAGAATGAAAATACTTTTTGTTAGTCCATTTTTGCAAATGATATGAGCAATCGAATGTAGGAATATAATTTTTTTCAATGGTCGATCTTTCCCAAAACAAATGCAAGTTGAGAACTGGAAGTGGCATGAAATAGTTGTAAAGCTAATCAACAGAAAACATAAATTTAATAAAGGAAGGCCTCCTCAACCTAGCAAGGCAAAAGAAAAGATAAGGGGGAAAAAGGAAAGAAGAGAAAGGCCAACCCAAGAAAAACGATAACAAGAAGCGATTGCATGCACGTTCCCGTTGAGATCAATGTACCCTAAAGAATGCTAAAGCAAGATCCACGGAACACGCCCCGGAAGGACACCATTCCGACCAAATCCACCGTTAAATCGCGCAATGCGTCTCGAATCGCGAGGAGGAGAAGGCACTGACCTGGGAGGCCATGTGGGCCCACTTGTTGCCGTGCTCGGCGTGGAGCCGGACGACGAGGCTCTCCTCCTCCGGCGAGAAGGCACCCTTCTTCAGGTTCGGCCTCAGGTGGTTCACCCACCTCAGCCGGCAGCTCTTGCCCCACCGTAGCAGCGGGGTGCGCCTTTGCACCGCGTTCCAGTTCCCTTCCCCGTACCTCCTCACGTACTCCGTCAGTATCTCGTCCTCCTGCCGACTCCACATCCCCTTCTTGAGTATCTTCCTCGGCCGCTCCTCCCCTCCTCCTCCCCTATCGCATCCGCCGTCGTTCATCGCTTCGGACGTTTGAATAGCCTTTCCCCTGCCGGTGGTTTTCAAGGCCTCTTGTGCTTGTGGGTATGTGTGAATGCGGTGCTACCCCATTGCTGGTGAAACGTTCAGGTTTCAAGAGGAGCGGAGGGACAAAGTCGACATTGCTGATGTTTTCCCGTTTTGAGTAAAGACTGTCATCTCTCCTCCCATAATTAGGAGAGAGAGAGAGAGAGAGAGAGAGAGAGAGAGATGACGGTGCTTGTCTTCTTCTTCATTGTAGAGAGAGATTTCAGGGGGGAGAGCTGGGACGTCACTCCGGCTTGCATGCAACGTGTTTCGTCCCATTTGTTCTTTTCTCCTTCACCTTCGAGGTGTACGCTCCACGCATCATGAGGGGCATTTTGGGTACTCTACATTTCGGATTTTTCCCACATAGTTTAGTCCAAAATAATAAGCGTTATTCAGTTACCTAAGTGCATTTATGTGACCAAATTGGAAAGAAAAAAAGGATCTTATGCAGCTAGGGATGAACATGTACCATAATGACAAATTCCTCTAAATTATGGTGAACATTCGACTCAGTTACTCGAGAGCCATGATGGGTGAAATATCTTTTTGGCTATAGAATCAACACATTTTTCTCTATTATTAGGAGATATTAGGAACGATGACAAATTATGAATAGGACATTTTCACGCTTTGATGCGACGTTATCAGACAGGCTCGTCGTTGAGTGCATATTCGTCAGTAACCGGATATTAATTATGAAGTCGTCCTTGTCGGAACCTTACACGTGCTGTATCATCGATTGACCTATTGCGGTAAGTTTGGGGAAGAAGCACCCTATGTAATGAACATTATTTCTCTGTTTATTCGTATAACTTTGTCATTAATGCTTCTCCATCTTTTCCTATTTCTTTTGTTTAATTCGATGTTGCTTCCTTTTTGTGAAAGACGCAATCGCTTGGCGTGTTTGTTTTAGGGAAAATTATCAAAAAAAGTCTTACCACTTACTGCTACAATCCACTGACCTTAACTTATATGTAGACACATGAATAATATGAAATGTTAAGAAAATAAAAGTCTTGATTATAAAATGGAAGGTTAGATTAATGGTTCCAGATTATATACTCATTATTAGACGCTATAGACTATCACAGGATTGCACAAAGATATATATACATATAAACGCAAAAACTTGTTTTGAGTTTCAAGTTTCAGATTTCAAGTTTCACTAATCTAGAATCAAAAACCCGCCCGTCAAAATATATTTCCCAATTTTTGGAACCTATAACTTACCCTACATATATTGAAATCTAGAACGGATAAGTTCTTGCCAATTTTGTTCTCGAGTTCTAGGTATCCTGGAACCTTGCTCACCCCCATACCAAGAATGGAAGGAAGAAAAGGAAAAACAAAGAAACAAAAAAAAAATTAATAAAAAATTCAAAAATTTTATTATTAAAAATTATTCATGTTAATACCAGCCATGTCACAAATCTAATTTGTGGTTAAAATTGATTGGGTGGATTCAATTGGTAAAACGCGATAATGTTTATGACTCACTTGGTAAAATTAAAATATTAAGATTGAATTGGCCAAATGTAATAGGTTTAGGATTTTTTGGATAATTTTCCCTTTTGTTACATGTGTGAACATACCCTTTTAGGATACCCGATTCAACACAAAATGATCTCCTTTATCAAAAGAATATAATTTGGAATGGAAGTATCATATTCCAATCAAGGCCTATGTTTACAGAGACATGCTTCAATAATGAAGTCAAAAAAGGGTTTGACAAACAATTGAGGTAGCTTAGGGTAACACAATTTCTTATTTCTATTTCTAAAATAATAGCCAAAAGTAGGTCTAGAACAGAAATAAAAGTTTTCTAATTTTCTAGTTCTGAAATATAAATTAATATAAACACTCATCTCATTACTTGCCCTCGTCACCTGCAACCTACTCATCGTTACCTATCACCCACCGATATATGAATTCTACATTAGCACTTTCAACTCAATCGATTAATGAAGTGGAGCACGATGAATAGAAAAGAGCATGAAGGAGATATTTAAAAAGACCTATCAAACTAATTTCTCTTCATAAAATAGAAATTTTATGTCGTTATTAAACGCATATCTCTGCTTATAAACTCGTTTGGGGAATAGAAATAGAAAAATATATCTTTGGCTAGAAATTATTTTCCATAATGGTATGGTTTTCTCGTCGTTAATCACCCTTAGTTTTGCCGAGTCAGGCTCAATTCGGGCTATACTGGGCCCATTGATTGGGCCTGGTTTCGCTTGACCTTTTAGCCCCAGTCTCCACATAAAATCCGAAACAAAGAAAACAGAAAGGCAAGAGCTGACTACAGTTAGGCACTCAGAATTCTCTCTGCTGCAATTCTCATTGACCAAAACTTGGTCAGCACCTAGCGAAGGAGGTAAAGGTGTATCCAGAAACTCTATGGGGATCTTGAGTCACAAAAGATGCAGAGGGGGAGAGGATATTACCCGTATAAAAAGAGCTGATTCAAGCGAGGGAAGATGCTGCAACACGGGACTCGCTTGGCTCCTCGAATCATGTATCTACCCACGGCGCGAGTGATCCTCAGAACTAGCAACTTCAGTAAGAAGAGATATTGACGCGGCTCAATCAAATCATGGTGGCTAGTGCCTCTCCCCCACTCCCCCTCTCTAGCCGCGTGATCAGATTGAGCCATGCCAACATCTTCGCCGCATCTCCCGACGCCCTCAGAATCACCGGCAGCCCGTCTGACGTTCTTGCGCCTCAGAGAGAGAGAGAGAGAGAGAGAGAGTGAGAGAGAGATTCATGACATGTTTTGGAGAGGTGTTTGGGAATGTAAGGGGGGCTGGCTGATAGCATCCACAAGTATAATTGCTGGCCCAAAGGAAGCAAAGGAGCGAAAGCAGACACGGAGGCCATACCCTGTCAAACGTGACTGCCGCCTATCCACTAATTAATCCAGAAGATGCCCTTCATGTAGGGACAGAAGAGGGATGATTTTGACTTCTCCTCGCAAATTGAGTTTTTCTTGTTCGCTCTAACATGGTCTTAGATGGTTAAAGTTGATTGGGCCGAATGCTAATGGAAAAGCCCATAATGCCTATTTGCCGTACGTAAGATATGTGCTATTGCTTTGTATGAGATTGGGCAAGGCCTGAATTAAAGTCACGCATTCAAAATTTGAGAATGAGTTTGAACATTGCAAAGAAATTAAAACTGTGAAAAATAACGCCAATCTTATAATGGTACCAAATTCACGAAACATCTTGGTAATCTCGTAAAAATATATGGTCTATTACTTTTGTTCTATAAGGTCGTGTTTGGTCGTCAAGATTTTTTGTCAGGATAAGACTAAATAAAATAGATGAGAAATGCAGAGATTTTACTATATCTCATCCATTGTTTAGCATATCACAGTGATTAAGTCAAATATTTTCATATTCTATCATGTTCATTGCTTGGTAAGAATGACATACTAGTATAAATAAATATGGAAATGTATGATCGAAGAATGTAAGAACATCTCACAACACACTCTAAAGAAACCATAAATACATAATCAGAGATAAACTCCATCATTCAATCTATAATTATTGTATGATCTAGATCTTAAATAGCATATAAGCTCATTGCACCATTAAAGAGCCACGTGTTTGACTATGACGAGAAATATAAATATTCATGAACAATATCGACGATGTAGATTAGCCAATCAATGCCAAATCTAATAAAAGAGAGATAACAGGATTCACATATGTCATTCTAAAAAATATAGTGCCTCAACTTTTTTGCCATTTTCATGAAACGTCAACATGAAGAACAGAGGTTTGGATGAGAAAGAGTTGGACTGTTTTGTTGCTTTTGTGGATTTTTTTATTTATTTATTGTGAACCAGAGAGATATAAAAGAACTATAGAAAAGCCACAAAACTTCAGCATGAACAAGAGTTACGGAGAAGAGGGGGACAAAGATGGTGGAATTTATTTTTATTTTTTTCACAAGTCTCACTGCCCCTCATTCTTCAAAAATGATCAAATTTGAATTTCTTCATTTAAAATCCAGCTTCCTCCAACTTTGAATTTCTTAACTTAAAATACGAGCTCTTCTACTTTATTTTTATATATCTATTAATTTTCCTCTCTTTTATTATTTTCTTTCATTTTCATTACTTCTTTATCCCCTTTTTATCATTCCCTAACAAACATCATATCATGCTAATATACCTAAGACACGCAATGAATATGAATATTAAATATTATTTTCAAAAATAGAAAAAAGATCCAGATATATATAAATACATAAATAAGAATAAATAAGGAAGGAGGAGAGAAAATACAGGAGGCAGTTCGCGGTGACGTGGCACGAGGATTTTTCCCGCCGTCGCGTCGGCTCTGGTCGTAGTAGGACTTTCTCCACCAACATAAGCATTATAAAAAAACCACGCTTCTGCTACTCTGCTAACTAACTCCCCTGCCCGTCTTGCTCTCTCTCTCTCTCTGCGCTTCCTCTCCGCCGCGAAGGCCGCCCTCCGTTCTCTCCCTCCCCGAAACCCTAGAAACCCCCGATCGTCTTCTCCCTCCGCCGTCCGATGAGGCTCCGGTCGCGCGAGGTCCGGCCGAACCCCTCCGCCGATTGCCCTAACGGTACGCCTCGCTTCCCGTCCCCCCTTCCGATCGCGGTGGCGGTTCGGGGTCCCCGTTTCACTTGCCGGGCGCGGAATCGGAGTCCGATCGGCGCGCCGGACCGATCGGGCTGTTTTTCTAAGCGTGCTGGCGGGATTCTTTTTTTTTTTTTTTTTTTTTTGTGAGCATGCGCGGCGGGTTCTTGGCGGAGTTTTGCTCGGTAGGCTTCTTGATTTTTTTTTTTAAATATTTTTTTTGGGTCTTTATCAGTGTTTGTTGAAGACGATTCCGAGAGGGAATGCGACGGGCAAGAGGACAGTGACAGTGCGATTGGCGGCAGCCGCGGCGTCGACGAAGATTTGTATTTTCCGTTTTCGGATTCTGAGATGAATGGCGGCGGCGGCGGCAGCAGCGATGGTAATGTGGTTCCTTCTCGTTAATTTTTTGCCGTTGCTCCGTGCCGTGTATGCAAACGTACGTCGTGATTCTTGTCACTTCGTGAAGTGTTGTACTACTCTGATGACGTTTAGGCTTCGTCAGAATTTTGTAGAGATATTTTGTTTTGACTCTCTTCTGAGCACGAGAGCAATTACTGTTTATGGTCGAGTTATAACCTCTTATAACGAACAACTGAAGTAATTAGGTAATGGCATATGAATGAGCTATGTTGCTAGCAAGCTTTCTCTGAAGCAATTGTGACGAATTTGACACAGTACCACAGTAACATAAATGGTCTCATTGTAGGTGAAGTGGCTGATTCTGGCAAGCATTCAGCCAAAAGGACACGAGTTGTACCTGACTTGGAAATGGAGGATGCAAGCCACGACATAGAGGAAGTCATCCTGGAAGGAGGGGAGATTGATGGGGATACGGAGATCAATGAAATCGCTCAGCAGCTGGCTGATATGAGAAATATTGGCGCTAGAGGTTCAAGGAGGAAGAGAAAAGGCCGAAAGAAGAGAGAAGGGCCACCATTATTGTGGGAAATTTGGGAAGAAGATCATGAGAAATGGATCGATGAGAACTCTACAGAAGATGTTGATCTGGATAATCAGAATCAAGTAGTAACAGAGACAGTGGAGGCATCCTCAGATTTGATCATAGAATTGCTGAGGTATCAGAAAGAATGGTTGGCATGGGCTCTAAAACAGGAAGAGTCCGCAACTAAAGGAGGAATTCTTGCTGATGAGATGGGAATGGGGAAGACTCTCCAGGCAATTGCTCTCGTCCTAGCCAAACGGGATATCATCCATAGCATAGGCACTGGATTGGACTGGTGCTCACCTTCGGCAAGTTCATCGACAAGTTTGCCTGAAATTAGAGGAACCCTTGTCATATGTCCTGTGGTTGCTGTGACTCAATGGGTTACTGAGATCAATCGCTTCACTGCCCCAGGAAGCACTAAGGTCCTAGTGTATCATGGAGCAAATAGAGGAAAGACTGCCGAGCAGTTCAAGAACTATGATTTTGTTGTAACCACATATTCACTTGTTGAAGGCGAGTACAGAAAATTTGTGATGCCACCCAAGAAGAAGTGCATTTATTGTGGGAAGTTGCTTTACAAGGAGAAAATGACAGTTCACCTTAGATACTTTTGTGGTCCTCATGCTGTCAAGACAACGAAGCAGTCTAAGCAAGAAAAGAAGAAAGGCAAACAGGCAACGCGACGGAGAGAAACAGAATCTACAGTAGAGAGCATTAGTGATTTGGAGGATGATCAAAGCCATCGTGCGGGGAAGTCGCTTTTACACTCAGTGAAGTGGGAACGTATTATTTTGGATGAGGTGAGTGAATGGGAGCATCTTACTGTGATATGTGTGCTAACATAGTTTAATGATTTTGATATTTCCATGCCGACAACACGCGATTCCTTATTTTGTTTGGCTGGGTGAAGCCATGCATGAATGCGTTAATTTACGTGTGGCCCCTTTTTCTGTTTGGCTGGATGAAGCGATTCGTGAATGTGTTAATTTGTACTTGGCAAGACAAATATCTGTAAGATTAGGCCTTTCACTTGGAGGTTTGACTGCTTTATGGGAACTGTATATGCATTTTTATTTTCCACAATTTATCAAAAAACTTTCATGTGGGATCTCTTAGTTTGATTTGCTTTGTGATCTTTGAACATTCATCTGAATGTACATTTCCCACTTATGCCTAAGCAATTTTGTTCAATGTAGGCTCACTTTGTCAAAGATAGGCGATGCAATACCGCAAAAGCTGTTCTCGCGCTAGAGTCTTCATACAGATGGGCCTTAAGTGGAACACCTCTTCAAAATCGTGTTGGGGAGCTCTACTCTCTTGTAAGTTTCTTTTTTATATGAGTGGTTAATTTTTATTTACCTTCTATAGTCAAATCACATTGTCTCGTAATGAATCTTTTCAGGTCCGTTTTCTTCGAATTGTGCCGTATTCATTCTACTTATGTCAGGATTGTGATTGCAGAACACTTGATTATAGGTATGTAAAGTTTCAATCACAAGATAATCGGGTAATTCTTTGTCCCTTGGGTGGTTCCTGGTATAACAGGCAATCTCAGCCTGTAGGAATGTAGTTGTTCATGTTGACACAAAACGGTTAGAGCAACTACACGTGCAAAATGATCGGTTTAGTGACTTGGTATACCAAATAATGTGGCAATCTTCGCATAGATATTTAAAGAAGCAGTGCATGTGGCATTCACTGCAAGAATATGTGGTGTCACTTTCTTAATTTACTTTGTAAACAAGTCTTTGTTACCTACAATTCTATGAATGGTAAAGTACCAAGTTAGCTACATCCATTTAATATTTGCTGCTCGGTACTGCTGGTTTAAAGAGTCATACCCATGTTCTTCTAGGCATCTTTATTAATTTTATCCTCAAGTGGAGGCTGCAACCTCCTAATCTTAAGTCTCAATTCAGCCTGCTGCTAAAGTGTTTGTAGCTCAGGCTTCAGTTTCATCAGCCTTCTGCCAAAACATTTGTACCTCAGGCTTTGGTCTCGTCTTTCTAACACACTAAGATCTGCAGCGTAGGGGCTAAACTTTCATGATAACTTTTTGATGTTGATATGACTTTATACTTTCATCTGCATGTTATCTTTCCTTTGCCTGAATGTGATATGCCTCTGTATAAATTATCTACACTCTAGGTTAAGAGTGTGACGTGATTCAGATCTCATGTTGCTATGTAGTTCTCATAGGGTGTCTTGATCTTGATGCAACTATTACTGGAATATCTCCTGCGATAGTGGATGTTCCATTTAGAGAAGAAGTCCGTACCTGTCTCTTGCCCTCTGATGTACATGTTTAAGGGCTGTTATATCATATCATTATTCATTGAAGCGTGCACAAAATTTGTTCCTGGATATGTTTTTAAGACTTAAAATCTTGGTCCACTGGTCTACAGTTGGTGGTAGATATGTGGATGCTATTGATTTGTATGTTGTATTTGACATGATTTGATGGGTTGCCCCCTCTTGAGTACTGTAGTGGAGAATGGCCCTAAATTCATGATCAGCAAATAAAATAGAAACTGAGGAATCTCTTTATCTTTGATTGAGTGGCAATGACATATCCAAAGTTGTGAACTATCAAGCATCATCCCTGTTAAAGATAGATATATATATATATATATACTCCCAGATGATAGAGTTGAAATTGCTTTCTTGATGTAAAGACCTTGAAAATTTGGATAGTGGGGCCATTGTGGAGCTTGTAGTTCTTATATATAGTTTATAGTCTTTGCGAATGAGCATCTTATTGCTTTTAAGGGTGAATCATCAAATAGGTATAATCTAAAGAAGAGTTCTGTATGGGTGATGTTTGGCAGAGTAAAGATTTAGGTATACATCAAAGATATAGACTGAGGGTGTAGACAATAGATGGATGCATCTTTTACTCCGATGATCTTTCTAATTTCTATTTCCTTTTGCCATTATATGTGAGGAATTCTTCTTCAATTTTATATGTCGTCTGGGTTGGCTTCACTTTCATTATCTTGTCTAATGCAATCCCACTTTTGTTTTCTGCATCAATTGGTCTTAGAGCTTCACCTGCTGATTGCATGCACTCAGTTCAGTTAATATATATATTTCCTTTGTTACCTATTTTGTAACTCTGTTGTTCATTTGCAGTTCCTCAAAACAATGTGCTGACTGCTCTCATAGTTCCGTACGGCACTTTTGTTGGTGGAATAGAGTGAGTTGCTTTTTCATCAGTCCTTTGGCCTCCTCTTTTTTTTTTGGGGCAAATTAGGGGCAATGTATTTCATTTGAACTCTGATATAGAGTATATGTTGTTCTATCTAGTATATAGCGAATCCTATTCAAGCACATGGAAATGCTGTTGGCAGAAGGCGAGCAATGATATTACTAAAACACAAAATTCTGAAAAACATATTGCTGAGACGTACGAAAAAGGGAAGAGCTGCGGATCTTGCACTTCCACCTAGAATTGTGAGTTTTCTTGCATTTGTGCACAATTGCAATTCAGCATGTACAAGATTTTTAACATAAATCCTCTGCTTCCTCCTCTCTTCACTTCCCCTGCAGATTACTTTGAGGCGGGATACACTGGATATTAGAGAAGAAGACTATTACACATCATTGTACAATGAGAGCCAATCTCAGTTTAACACGTGAGATTCTCTTTGCTTCTCAAGTTTATTCATTGAAGAGAATTTTAATTTTGGTTCTATCTTTTTTGAAAATTCTTCCACACACCTTTTTCGAGGCGTAAATATTTTATGCATCTGTCTACAGCTCATGGATTCTTTTAATTCTTTGAACCTTCCACGACTTTGCACTGTTTTTGATTTAGCCACTGCTTTTGTTCTTTGATCTTGAAGACTGATAGCCCTAGTTGTTTGACATGGGTTATCTGCTGAAGCCAAGAAAGTTTTATTTAATGGTGGAAGAAGATAATTACACATCCTTTAATGCTTGCTTTTGGCTGATATGTTGGTGACTGGATGCATGCATTTGTTGAACATTTCAGGGGTGCATACAGCTAGCTTGCTTGACCACGTATTATATTCCATGAAGGTTGAAACATAGGTCTTGACTGTTTAGAGCAGTGGACTATATCATCATAAAAATAATAGGTTTAATGGCCTTTTCCTGATTTTGCATCTTCTTCGGGTAATTGTGCCAATTTATGGACATGCTTTGGGGACTTATTTTCTTTTTACTGTTATAAGGGGAGATTTATTATTTCTCTGGGTTAAGATGCTGATGTAGTCTCTAAACTCTTGATATTGATTGTATCAGAGCAAGGATGTGGTTTTTACATCGGTTAATTAGGGACTCCCTTCTTCATTTCAATTGGCTTGACTTAATTTTCTCTGTTGTCTCTTTTATGTTCTATTGATTATTATGGAATCTGTATCTGGGCGAATTTTTCTTAACAGTATTCTTTTGCCTTTTAGATATGTTGAGGCAGGAACTGTGATGAATAATTATGCGCATATTTTTGACCTTCTCACGCGCCTCCGCCAGGTACTTGAAAATCAGATGTTGGTTGTTCAGATTGAGGGTGAAGTGTCAAAGTCATTTCCTTATGCATTTACCAGCTTTCGTGGCGAGAATGTTATTGTTGAACTTTGTTGATATATTTTTGGGAGACATGTTTTTCTGTAAATTTTAGTGCTTCCATCATGACATTACATCATGAGCATTTAGATACACTTCATATCATTTACTCTTCCCTGTGGATCATGAATATCTATACTAAGACACAGTAATGTTATGAGCACAGGCCTGCCAGAACTTTGGATTGTTTATATGTAAAACCTTGACTAAATGCGACTTCATACTTGGATTACCTTGCTGATCATGTCATAATGAAATTGCACATCTCAGTTTGTCCTTTCCCTTTTATTCTCCCTAGAACTCAGGGAAAATTTATTCGAACTGATTTACTTGAAGGATATGTATATTTTTTTATATTTATATATGGCGACTCTTCACGTTGTCGTTGGTTAAATTTGCAGGCAGTTGATCATCCTTACCTTGTCGTTTATTCGAAGAGTGCTACTTTAAGAAGAGAAAGTACGGAGCCATGTGGCGTTTGTGATGAACCTGCAGAAGATCCTGTGGTAAATGATTTTTCCTTTGGCCTCCAGCCAGATTAAAAGAAAACTAATTGTGGTTTGAAATACGTGAGGAACTTCACTTTTACAGTCTCAGGCTGTCCCTGCTTCATTTACAGTACTTTCTGCACAGTTTGAATGGTTTCTGCCATCCACTCGTGTTAATGTTTTTGAAATAACCTGCTATTATTTCCACTTTTAGGAGTTTGTTTGTTGGTTTTGAGCACTGCATGATCCTATAGTGTATGGCAAAAATGTGATGAGTGGAGGGCTAATATTTGAGTCTCAGCTTTGCAACTGTCCTTTGGGCAGATAAGCAAGGCTTAGACATATTGAGTGCAAGATCTCTGCCGGGTGCTTTCATAATTGTAGATTGCAAGGTAGAGATATGGATGTTGCAAAAAAGAGCTTTGCAATACCAAGCCCTATTTGGGACATGGCTGGAGCTCCTCCCACGTATCAAGCTTGATGTGCGTATTTGGTTCAGTAGACGTGGTTGAAAAATGATAGCATATTCTCTCTTGTCACTTTGTCTTCCGTGATGCCTTTGTTTAGAAAAGGACACTGTGGAGGCAGTTGGCTTATGTATGGTCATATATATGTGTGTGTGTGTGTGTGTATGTAGCATATTGGTTGTGTGTGTGTAGTCAGATGTGTAGGAACTATATGGAATTGTTTTGTTTTCTTTAAAACTGATGCTCTTTCCTGCTGATGTTCTATTTTGCAGTCTAGAAATCAAGCTTTCTCAGGTCAAGTCCATAGATTTTGTTACTAAATGGTTCAATTTTCTATTTCAGGTTACCTCTTGTGTACACGTGTTTTGTAAGGCTTGCTTGCTTGATTTTTCTACTTCATCGGGACAACTTTCCTGCCCTTCATGTTCTAAGCCGCTTACTATTGATCTGTCTTCAAAGTCGGATGTTGGGAATAATTCTTCTAAATCAACTATCAAAGGGTTTAAATCCACCAGTATTCTTAACAGGATACAACTGAAGGAGTTTCAGACAAGTACGAAAATTGAAGCCTTGGTATGTGCTTCACCTTTTGCTTGTATTTCTTCATTCATCTCTTTTGCTGGAAGCCCTCTCACAGTGAATTCCGATAGTAGCTAGGTCCTTACAGAGGCATAATTAGTGGGGATACTCTAGAATTTCTAGGACAATTAAGTTGATGTGCAGCGCACTTATGACCTGATTAATGTGGATATTATTGTTTTCGATTTTTAAGCACATGAAATTGCATTTATAAGTAGGCTTTTGAAGGTCACTTTTAAGATGACTTGCCATTCTTCGAAGTAACTGCTCTTGATCAAGTATTGCTGGATATAATCTGAGTACGTGAAAGCCGCCTTGTGTACTTTGAAGCAGTAGAAATCTTGGTATTGGTGAATCAACAATTTAATGCATTGGAAAAAAAAGTTATCTTTTATGGTTCTTCCACTCTGATTATAGTTTTATTACCTAGACTCTCTATCATTTTTGTAGCCTCAATAACATGCTATGATGGGCATGTACACTCCAGAAACTTCACTTTTATTTTAAAGGTACTCTTAATTCTCACATATCTTTTGAGTTTGAGAAGTTATAGCTGACAGCCATAGGCTGATGATGGATATCATAGTTTTTAGGTAATGCATTAGTGCTACCTAAATATCCCGATCAATAGTTTTTTTAAAATATAAATTCGAATTGCTTTAAGGGCACTGAAAATCCAAGGACTTATGTGCCTCGAAGTGAAGATGATACAGAATCACAGGGCATTGCTGTAATCTTATAGAATTAACTTTTGTTCCAAACTAGCGTTCATGACCATTGGTCATGTATCATAGTGCTTGGACTGTGGAAATAACGGTATCATTGAGGCCAACTGGAAAAAGGTGAGGGGTTTCTCTGGCGCATATTTGATAAAATGTTTGTACCGGATGCTGGAGCAAATTAAATGCTTTTCATATTGATCTTGTTCTTTCATTTATTTTGTCTGACTTATCTGCTGCTTTCAAAATTAAATACGCGTTTTCATTTATTCTCTGCTTAACTGTTGTGAATGATATCAGAGGGAAGAAATTAGATTCATGATTGAACGGGATGGTTCTGCCAAAGGCATTGTTTTCAGTCAGTTTGCATCGTTCCTGGATCTCATCAATTATTCCCTACAAAAGGTGAAATCAAACATGTCTTCTTTGTATTTGTTCATGATGTAAAGAAAAATGAAGATAACACGAAGCCTCTTGCAGTCAGGCATAAATTGTGTTCAACTTGTGGGGGACATGACGATAAATGCGAGAGATGCCGCTATAAAGAAATTCACTGATGATCCCGACTGTAAGATCTTTCTTGTGAGCTTGAAAGCTGGAGGCATTGCTCTTAATCTTACAGTTGCATCGCATGTGAGTTGGATTTTCTATTATGTGGGTTATTTATTGTATGGTATTTCTACTATCTGGCTATCAAAAATCTCCAACTCTGATACTCATGGTCATCTCTTGTAGGTTTTTGTGATGGACCCATGGTGGAACCCTGCTGTGGAGCGGCAAGCCCAAGATAGGATCCATAGGATTGGACAGTACAAACCAATCAGGTAGTGTCTTCTCCACTGATATCTAACTCTTCATGAACAAAGCGAATTAGGCAACTGATATCAAATCTGGGTGTCTGCTTTTCCAGAATCATGAGGTTCATTATTGAGAACACGATTGAGGAGAGGATTCTGAAGTTGCAGGAGAAGAAGGAACTAGTCTTCGAAGGGTAAGCATGTAACACGATATCCAGCTTTTTGTACACTGTGCTAAGCAAATTAAACACGTGCTCTTTCCCTCTTCAGGACTGTTGGAGGTTCGTCGGAGGCTTTGGGGAAGTTGACGGAGTCAGATTTAAGATTCCTGTTCGTAACCTAACTGGTGGAGTCTCTCAGGCCTCATAAGCTTAAAGCTGATGGCAGTTTGGGGCGCACTCCATCGCCATTGTCATCAAAATTGTAAGTAGGTGTGCTGTGGAGTTTTGACTTTTGAACTTCTATTACTCGCTTCGGCCGAAACTCCTGTAGTTTTTTTTTTTTTTTTCTTTTGACTCACCACCTGCTAATTGATTTCCTCCGTCTGCTGAATCAAAATCGCTTATCTTCACCAACCCATCCTCCTACCCCTTCATAAGCCGAAATTCTCGAGCTTGCTTTTTGTGATTGTACTCAAACTCATTAAAACTCGAAATTTCTGGCGAAAGTAGGCATACATACAGTAAATGAATGGTCCTGTCCCCGCGATGGTTGTTTTCTTACAGGCGTGTAGCTAAAGCTAAATCATGTTGAATTTCAATCATCCAAATGAACATGCGAACCGCTTATTCGAGGGGAGCGACCTAGGAGTAGCTCAGCTTTCTTGCGCTCCTTGCTTCCTGAAATTACACGGTTTTCCATGATAATTAATGTCAATGACACTCGAAGACGACATAGATGAGAGAAACATATAAAAAGGGTTGTTGGCTTGGCCTCTTGCACAGATGCCCCTACTTCTTTATTGAACTTTCGTTGAATTACTTCCATCTTGGTTCCTCTAGTCCCTGCAAAGTTCTATTTCTCTTGACATTCCCTTACGTCAGAACGTGGATGACCTCTTTTCGGCTAAGGATAAAATTGACCAATGCATGCAGCCTCGCGAGTCACGCCTACCCTTGATCTTCGTATACTCCACTGCGGAGTTCGCTAAAATTGCCACTTAAGTTTAAGATGGGGTTTGCTACTTATTACACTATGCCATGTTGTCAAATTGTGATATTCCACACTAATAATGTAGTGTTATACCATCGCGTATAGAGATTGCGGCTTGTTCATTTTTGATTGCTCGAGAAATGGATCAGAACATGATGTCTTTTAAGACGATACGATTAAGTAGTTGATAGCTGAATATTTTCTGTTACCTTTGAATATCCAGACATCCACTATATGACATATATACTAAATTGTTTAGCAATCTTGAGTTTGAAATACACTTAAAGCACCTTTGCCCTAGAAATATAGTTCCAGTTCATCTCCCGATCCACCCTCGACTCCCAGCTTTTAAACCCTCTCAAACTCTATTCAGTTTTTGTTCAAAAAAAAAAAAAACTCTATTCAGTTACATTTTCCTTAATTCCAACTTTTGTGGGGTTAAAGATGAGAGATATCGAAAAATGTATGATTTGTCAAAACATCCACATCATCAGATTTCCTTCACTAGATCACTCTATGAATAGGACCTCAATTTCACCATATCTCAAGCATCCACTCCAAAATCACACTCAGCTCTTACAAACTCCCATCACTCAGAAACTCATTTCAATCCATCATTTTCACACAAATCGCACCAAATGCTATTTCGAAATTGGCCACACTCTAACTACTTGTTCTTCTAGTCATTTCTGCTTCCTCAGAAGCTAATCTCAACTTCAACCAAAAGCTCAAAGAGACCAAGTTGGTCTTCTACATGTTCAACTGGGAGACCGGCCTGAACATAACCACTGTCCCGGTTGCTGGTGTCCCGGGAAACCAGTGGTGGATTCTCGGGTTCGGCACTGTCTTCGTGATCAACGACAAGCACACTGAGTTGTACGAACACAACTCCACGGAGGTTGGGAGGGCCTGGGGAGCCTATGTGAACTCAGTGGTGGACGGCTCGGATTTGCACCTGTTGATGTCCCTTGTGTTCACCAACCAGGAGTTCAGTGGGAGCACCCTAGAAATACAGGGTTCCGATTGTTTCTACAACAAAAAAAGGCAAGTGTCCGTGGTGTCCGGCACCGGGAAATTCCGGCTCGCTAGGGGATACGCATTTCTGGAAACTCTGTTCCTCGACAGGTTAACTCCAATGCCATCATACGCTGAAACGTCACCGTTTATCACTACTGATTTGGAAGAGTTTCGGCTTTGGTTGCTCCTATAGAATAAATAAAGAGACGCATTGTCGGATTAGATGTAATAAGTGAAAAACATTGGCAATTTGTCATATTTTTTCTCTCTATTTGTGTTTTGATGCGTCATTAGTTCAGGTCAAAAAGAGCTTGTATGCCAAAATCTACATGTTACTGGGAGGATTTATAGAATAATGTGTTTTTTTCTGTCTGTTAAAGTAAGCTCAATATCTCTGTCTACTTGGCATCAAATGAAAGTAAAAAATTTGATCAGGGACTAAATTGAAGAAAGCAGATGTATGTGAACTGAATTGAATAAAGAGACCCGTATAAAATTTGCAAATGTCACCATTATTTAAACATAGTAAATGAATTAGTAATAAGAGAATAAAAATGGGAAGGTAAATCTCCAATTTTACCTCATCATGAAATACGATGTGACGAGTTCTTCGATTCACATCTTCGAACTTGGAATCAGTCTATCCCCAAGTACTTCAATTATATAACATCGTCTCTTTTGAGGGACACAGATCAATTGTTTCTTGGTGCAGTCCAATTTGCTCATCTGCACGAGCATACATGCTTTCCACATATCCATTACAAAGTGTGAGATTTTGTAGTATCACTATAACCTGTTCTAAAGTTTAAGCACGAGTTTTTTGTTTTTGTTTAGTACTAAACGTGAACATATTTAATTGGGAAGGCAAATGGGGTTGGAAAGATTTGTACTCAATAACTCAAACTTTAATACTATATGAGATTTTGTAGTACCACTACTAATTATTCTAAAAGCTTAAACTGTTAGATGAATGCGTGATTTATTATTTAATTATTCAAACACAGAAAAAGTCTAAGTACAAATTCACGGAGGATGTTTACCCTTGCTTCAGAAACTAGCAACAATTTCGGAGAAGATGGGAGTACAAGATGCCAATCGATCGGCTCATCTTCCTTTCCACGGCGTGTGAAGCTACCAAATGGTTAAAGATGTTAAAGCTTTCTAGGAACAGTAGAAAAGAACTTGAAAATGCTCTAATTCCCTAGAAATGGCCACTAGGACAGGCTCCAACTTCCCAAGATCCAATGGTTACCCCGCCTCGTGTTATCTCATTATACATAAACAAGTCAGACTCATTTCAATGCAGATGCTGCCCCGGGATTTTTTCTTAGCCAGTTGAACAGGGTTCCACACATCAGGAGCTTCTGTTGTATCAACTGAGTCTGCATCAACTACTTAGCCTCGCCACCAACAAGCTCCCCATCAGAATTCTGAGCCGCTATTCCAATTTCTGCCTCAGCCCAGTCGACACTATCGGCTGTTTACATCAAACTCCTTCACTGCAGTATCGACCAGGGAGGCCACAATTTTGGCAGGTTGTTCACCCCGGTTAGAAAAGCCATCTCGTTTCTACTCTTCCAAATATGCTAACAACAGAAGGCTGTTCTAGTCATAACCTCTAGTGTAGGCTCAAACTAACATCCGAACGAGATCCTTCAGTCACCTCCTCGAGCCACACATCAAAAGTGGTAATATGCTCTTCACAAATCCCGATGCCAGCACATTCAAACCTAATAGTTCTACATCTAGCACATGTTAACAACAAATGCTGTACAGTCTCCTTTTCTCCTCAGAAAAGAGTACAAGGATCCTGTTTGATCTTCCCTAAGAATAAGTTCTTGTTGGCAGGAATGGCTCACGAGAAAACTTTCCACAAATGACGCTACACTTTTGGTGGGCATTAGACTTTCCAAGTTTCTTCCCACACCTGCTCCTCATTTGCACGAGAACACGAGGCTTTTAGTCTAACCATAGCTCTTTTTTCCAAGTTGTCTTGCACAATGACAAGCAGTTTTGACTGAATTAGTCTGTCCTTTCCTTTGCTCCAATTAACTTTGATTCTTTGAATTCTGTCCAGTTCCTCCTCTTCCGCTTGATGCCTAATTGGTTCCAAACTCCAACTTTTGGAATCCTGATCAATAAGAGTTTCCACCTTTTGGAACAGAATTAGTGTCTGCATCAAATTAGGTTGCAGCATTAGGTCCTCACTTTGAGATACCCAATTATCTCACCATACCAAAACAAAATTCTCCATTGGCGCCATACGGCTTCTTACTTCCCTACCTCCTTCTCTTCAAGTATACCTTGCCAGCCCCAGGAGTCTCTGCAATCTAATTCAGCATTTACTTAAAAGATTCAGTTAAGCAGAAATATTCACTTAACGTGATGAATAAGTGTTAGGGATAACTTATTGTGTACTGAAGCTTCCCTTATATGAATGAATGAATATCATCCTTTTTCGACCAAAAAATAAAATAAAAGTGTGAGGGATAACTTAATTCATCCGACAGAGGAAACAATTGATGGCCACTATAATTTTGCCAAATGTATTGGTAAGAAATTAACTGTTCAACAATTCATTAACCAAATAACCTTTTATCTCTATTTTCAGCGCTCATGATTATCGTTTAAGATTCCGTGCTTACATTTTCAGTGCATATCTTTCATTTTATTAAAGAAGCCCTTTCTTTTGTCTTTCAACAAAGAGCTGAAACTAAGGACCCGTTTGATAAAACAGAAAATTAAGTGCTAAATTTAAGTGCTGAAAATGAAAAATATGATGTTGTTTGATAATAGGTTAATATGGCTAAGCCTAAATGTTAACATTGGCAGATTTAGGCTTCTAAAAATGTAATGGACAAGGTTTTAATTCCTTTCTATATGTCTACTCTTTTAACCTCAATTTTATTTAGAAAATAAAGCAATTCTTTGACTTAATCAAATCATTTAAATTAAAAGTACTGTGCTTATCAAAAGAGCTTTCTCTTATAAAGTGCCAATGTACTAATTTTCATCACTTATTGGAATTATCATCAGAAAACCAAAATTTTAATAAAAGTTCGGTGCGACGATAGAAACTTATCAATATAGGGTTAAGTCACTTGTTCTCCTATTTTCGTTGAATTAGCCAAAAAAAGGGGAAAAAAGAACTTCCTTGCGTATTGATGCTTATAGCATAAAGGGTGGCTCAATTTATATAGTTATAGGCTCTGTTAGTCATACTCGTGCCGTCAAGATTAAGATTTTACACGAAAGATCAATTAGGAAGACAATTAGATCTATGCGCTAATTAACTTTTCTGACACTATGCCAAAGCTCATGCATCAAGAGCTGAGCTGACCTCCTACAGACATTGACTATGCATCTTGTCAATTCTAATGTTGAATTAATCCCAAAAATCTAGAAACTTGTCGAAAACGTGATAATACTTTATGCCCACGATTATTCTTATTTCCATTTCAAGTGTTGATGTCGTTGGACAACATATATCTTTGTTTTCACATGCATTGACAAACCAAATATTTCGAGAGATGCGTTTTCCATGTCTGATTCCTATGTGGAGCTACCCTTTTGAAGGACATGATGAATTGAAATTTGGTTACTGGGTAAAAGTTACTTCCACAAATTTGTATTTACATCTCATGAGATTCAACTTGGTGCCTCATTATTTTATCATGGGTTGAGATAAATTAAAATCTTTTGATTGCATCTAGTACTGGGTCGTGAATGAGTCTTGTTGATTATGGCTCAAAATGGATCTCGACTGATTTGAAGTCTTGAATTGCAAAGAAACTCGGGTCATATTAGAAACGTCCAAATAGGACTCTTGCCAATGGGATTGTGGGTGATGAAAAAAAAAGGGTTAATTTTCCACAAGACTCACATTTTTTTAAGAGTAAGTCCCTATCGACATTGGAGAAGAAATCATAGTTTCTTGCATGTAAATACTCTATTACCGAGTTTAGTTTGGTCCACACAAGGAGCATGCTTATCACGTGAAAGCTTGCTAATGACGCATAGAGCTCAAAAGTGAGAAAAACCCTTTTCGTGTGATTACTCTTGTGATGTTTGGGCTTTACTCTGAGAAACATTTACGAGTGAGTGTGATTAAGCAATTGTAATCTCTTCCTCATCAATTATTATGGAACTATTTTGTCTCTCTCTCCCCAAGAAGTGGGCATACTACTAAACCTTGTAAATTGGCTGTATTCAGGTTTCATCTCTGCAAATTATAGTTAACTCAAACCGTTTCCTTCGGGTATTCTTCCACGTGAGCGTGACGAGGCCAAAGCTTATTCAGCCGTTGTGGGAAACTGCCATATCCAAGCAAGAAAAGCGACTTTCTGGGTGCATCATGTTCGGCAACTTTGGAGTCGGCATAATCTCTATAACATGAGACAAGAGACGGCTTGCTAGAAAAAGTATTTCCTATCAAAATCAACGGGGATGTCCGTATTGGTCCTCTATTCTATGCACCCCATCTTTTATCCCTTACTAGATACTGTAATTTGTGTGGGTTGGTTTTCAATTGTTTTTTTTTTTTTGGACCAAATTTTCAATTTGCAACCAAGTCCTTGATTATGATGATGTGGCTACTAACGTGGTGCGTATTTCTTAAAGATTAGAAATGCACAAGAAAATGATAATCAACAAGATGATATTTTAGCTATTGAAATGGCCTATAATTGTCGAACCGACAACCATTTCACAAAAGCCATATCGGCTATTGATGGGCTTAACTGGACTCCTACTTTTCACATGTGCGTCACTATTTGGGATTTGGTGGGCATGCTTGGGCGAGTTTGTGGGTCGCGATATCCCATTTTGGCCCATGATCGATCATCTTTCGCACTATAAACACCAGGATGAGTTACATAATATTTTGCTTATACATACCAAGTCTCGATTTATCTCATATATTTCTATGGTTTCTTCTTGGGGCAGAATCGACCTTTTTTAGATTTACACGCATACATGACGTTCATTTAGGGCAACTTCCCTGATGATAAAAACTTTACACGTTAGCCATAGCATGAAGATCCTAATTTAATTTCCCTTTAGCCGATTTAACAAAAAAAGAAAGGGTTAGTTTCAGAAATACCTTTCCCATCACCACATTAATTTATTTTATCTTCTAAGATGACAACACAAATTCACGTGGTTTTATACTTCTAGAATATCGAACTTAGTATCACATGCGATCACTAAGCATTACGTGATATACACTAATCTCATACTGCAGTTCAGTGCGCATTGCCGTTGCACAATAAGATTACTTAATGGATGATTATCCAGTTCCGAAGTTGATTACGTGGAAAGACTACATCCGGTACATAAAAAGCATGCGAGTGTAAACTACGAGAATATTCTAACTCTTTTTTTTTGCTCTTTTTCCTAAAAATGATCATGCAGCAAACCCTTTTTCTTTTCTCCTTATTTCGCCTCGTTATATGTGTAAAAGCGCAAATAGGGGTTGCCACTATCTTCTGCGAATGGGGTTTTAATGCGCAACTACGTTCCATGATCATTGCCCGAACGCCATTGGAGCAGTATCGGAGTCTTGGATTTGCTCCGGTTGAGGACAAAATGGAGATGCACATGTAGTTTGGAGATCTTGGGAGACTGGATTAGGCTGTGAGGATCGAGCAATGATTTAGCATCTTTTTCGGATTATCAGAATCTTCCGGACATGGATATCTATCGTGTAGGAACTAGTGACCTGGTCAAGAAATAGCAGAAAAAGAGAAATCGACATGAGGAACGTGTTGTCTATCTCTCTCAGGCAAGGAGAGCCACAGTAGAATGGGTTATTCAATATAAATTGCTATAGTGGTAATTAAACTTTAGAGATTCTCGATTAGGAAATGGAAATGAAACCTCATTTTGATCTTCTTTCTTAGGTCAATACACTTTGATAAGATTTCAGGTTAATACCACAAAAAAAAAAAAAAAAAAAAACCAAATTATGGCCATTGTGACATAAATATCCGAACTTTTTTTTGTGTCACAAAAAAATCTTAAACTTGTCTATTGTGATGTAAATATCCATTTTTTTTTTTTTAGGTTAGGAAAAAGTCCTAAACTTATATCAATGTGATATATAAATTTTGGAAGGAATTGAAATAGAGAGTAGGGTTGAGGGTATTTATGTGATAATGGGTAAGTTTAGAATTTTTGACGATACAAAAAAAGTTTGGGATATTGATGTTATAGTGGACATAAATTTGAGTTTTTTTGTGGCATTTTACATTGGATTTAAATTTGATGCATATGTGTGTGTCACGTTAAGTCGTACCGTCCAGAGTGGCATTCATTGGCATGCACAATCAAGTGGCATATAGTGATTGTGACTTCTAAAAGGAACAAGCTAAAGATAGGACGTACGTAATGACAAACATCCAAATGATTATTAATTTGAACGCAAGTACTCAGCATGGAGCGTTGACCAACATATCAAAAGAACAAGTAAAAATAAATGGTTTAGAAACTAATTGTTTTAAGATGGATATTTTATTAGAAATTACTGATATGTCGATTGAATTTACTTAATAGAAAAGAATGCTGACGCTCTATTATCCTGGTCTTTCCAATTCAATACATCAAGAAAGCTAACTTTTAAGGAAAAAAAAAAAAAGATGCGCTTGGACATCCAAGTTGCTTTCTTGGGGGGACAAACCTAGGGCCAATTTCCCAAGACGCAACCTTAAGGTTCTATCCTAGCAAATACAGTGAACTTGCCCGGATGTTCTGTTGTCAGTCCTTTGCACTGTTCTACGGTGTTGGTGCGAGTGCGATCCAGTTCCACTCGCATCATGCGCATCCCCTAATATTGCATAGGGCATAGATGACTCCCAAAAAGAACAGACCCCAAGTGGCTTACATCCGCTTTCCTAGTTCCCCTTTTTCATGCTCAAGTTGGAGCACGCACGATGTAAATGATACAGCTAGGTTTTCGTTTTCTTTGTTGCTATACCTGTCTGCTGTACCTACTTCATTTTCCAGGAGTTCTTCCTTGCCCTATGTAACATCATTTCAATCTCCGACGAGCTATCAAAAAGAATGTTTAGCTCAATGCGTTCAAAGAAGCCGCACCGTGCATGGATTTTTTTTTTTGTTTTTTTTTTTTTTTTGGGGGGGTTCCTTATCCTCGCCAGCCAGCTGTAAAGGGGTCAGGTTTCATCAGCAAAAGGAGAATTTTAAGTCCAAAATGGCTCCCAAATACGTATAGATCAGCCGCCTCTCTGAATCCCACGTTCACAATGGAACATTCATTTCGACTTTATTCCGATAGGAGCCTCTTTTGTCTTCATTGACCTTTTTAAAGCACGATACGTACCTAATATTTTCTCTTTTCAAGAAGATGTGTCGCCCCCCATATAAACATGAAGGGGGCGATGGCACGGCACATGCTGATAAGAAGCAGGGTGTATGACTTGGCTGATCCGCTGAATATCACCGTAATTGTTTGGCTTTCGAATCGAATTCCATGTCTGCAGGTGATGGATCCCACGTTATTGAGCTTGTGCTCGAGGCGGCCGTCATCACAAATCAAATGTCGCCGCAACAGCATTGTTTGTTGCCTTTAAAGATAATCGAGCGCTCTCTAAAGCCGTTCCTTTCCAAAATCCACGCGGGTTACTTCAGGATAAGCCTGTCGTTGTGTAGCCAGGCCTTGCTGTGGAGGACCCTGGGCGAGCCGGCTGCCGATGCCCACAGTGTTATCCGCCGTGTCTTCCATGTAGCGCCCTCCACAGCATTCACGCTGCTGTGGTCGTTGGCCTTGTTCACGTTGGCGCTACTGTCCCTCGCATACGTCCTAAGGTGCCTATTCCACTTCGAGATGGTGAAGTCCGAGTTCTTGCACCACGTCGGCGTGAACTACTTGTTTGCACCGTGGATCTCGTGGCTCCTCCTCCTTCAATCATGCCCCTTCATCGCCCAGAAAACCTCACCGTACCATGTCCTTTGGTGGATCCTGGTGGTACCGGTGGTGGCGCTTGACATCAAGATATACGGGCAATGGTTCACGAAGGGTAAGAGGTTCCTATCGACCGTGGCGAACCCGACGTGTCAACTGTCGGTGATCGGGAACCTGGTCGGGGCAAGGGCGGCGGCCCAAATGGGGTGGAGGGAGATCGCGATATGCATGTTCTCGCTAGGGATGACGCACTATCTCGTGATCTTCGTCACGCTCTATCAAAGGCTCGCAGGGAACAAGGGCCTGCCGGTGATCCTTCGGCCGGTTTTCTTCCTCTTCATCGCGACCCCGAGCATGGCGAGCCTCGCTTGGGATTCCATCTCCGGGAGCTTCGACGACTCGGCCAAGATGCTCTTCTTCCTGTCACTCTTCCTCTTCGCGTCCCTGGTAATTCAACAACTTCCTTTGGCTATGTCTACAGACGGTCATAAGTATAGAATGAATATCTAATATCTATCGCCAGTTGCGAGGAAACAGAACCAATGTGATCGCATCATCTTCTCCTGGTGATGCCGAAAACCTTGAAAGTTCTAACTACAATGAGGCTGACTAGATCTTCTTGTCGGTTTCCTCCAACGGATCTTGGCCAATCATATTACTTTCTAAGTGGGTTGTCTTCCCGCGTACGTAGTCCGTGTAAAGCTTGCATATACGGTAGAAATCCATCAAAATACTCAAAAAAGGGAAATCTTTTTAGAAGACGCATAAAAAGAGAGCGATCCTACGTAGTAAGAATGTGACTAGGAGTGCATTTGCTTTGTGAAAACTTTATAATATGATAAAGAAAGTTATTTTTCATGAAAATTATTTTTAAGAAAAATGGTTAATTTTTATTTATTTGGCACTTTAGAAAAAATACATTTTTGTAAAACAGAGAGTCTTTTTCTCCCATTCAAATTTGTTGTTTTCAGTTCATGAAAAATGCTTTTCATTTTCATTTTTCATCATCTAAATACCAAAATATCGAAAAATAATTTCTGAAGAATAGTTTTCCTTCACATAAATAGATCCTGAAATGCGCTTGCTAATGCGCACGCACAACATGTGGAGCTTTGATTTGACTTTTTACCAAGACTAATCACTCAGGTGTCACTCCACTAATGTGAAGGGATCCAAACAAAGTTCACTTGCATCCTCATTAGTCTCGATGGTGATTGGCCAAAGCCTTTAGAAATTAGATTAGGCAAATCTCGATCTAATTAAATATTTGGTCCTTTTCGCGCCTACTTTCAACTAAATTCGACGCCCTGGTCTCTTCTCTACCTTTTGTCCCTCCCCTAACTTAGCAAACCGTAATTTAATCGAGAGCAAATGCTAGTTAGGTATCATGGTAAAATGTTCGCGACATTACTTTCATTCATTGACACAACGCGATTAATGGAAAATTTGTGAATTTATTGAGCAGGTGACGAGGCCGATGCTGTTCAAGAAGTCGATGAGGAAGTACGACGTCGCGTGGTGGGCGTACTCGTTCCCGCTGACGGCGCTGGCCTTGGCGTCGGTGGAGTATGCGCGGGAGGTGAAGGGCGGGTTCGCCCACGGGCTCATGCTCGTCTTGTCCACGCTCTCCGTCCTCGTCTCTCTCTCGCTCATGGTCCTCACCGCCGCCAACACGAACGTGCTCTTATCGGCCGGGCCGCCGAACGACGACATCTCCAGCCCGACGCCTTGACTTTTTTTTTTTTTTTTTACTAGATGACGTCGAACGACTCGGAATGTTGATTTGACCATTAATTTAGTTTGACATTTTGTAAGGCTTTGCTGGGACATTCAATGTTGGGCCTGGGGTACATAAGCTAAATGAAACGTGATCCATGTTAGTTCCAATGGGAAACCCTTTTCTTTTTCGCTTTTTATTGTTGTTGTTGAAGTAATTAATTAGATTAAATGATGAAATTCCGATATTAGTTATGCATAAACTATGACATAAGCCTTAGGGTCGATCTTAAATTATTTGCCAGTATATTTGACAGCTTATTAATAGGCGTATTTTATATGCGATTTACTAGTGATGCTATAGTGTGTGAAATTTTCACACAAAATCTTACTTTGGAAAAGAAAATTACGCCTTCCAAACTAAAATGATGCGAGCTATCTTGTCCCATCGCCTAAACATGAGTTTTATCACTTGGATGCAATCGATTGGAGTCGGCATGAGGAACTCTCGGTCGATATAAGATATTGGAGATATTTCGGATCGGATTTTTGAACCGATTAAGTCCGCCTCTCCGGTCCGGCCAAAGAAAAAATAAACTTGGCCCGACAAATATAAGAGCTGAAGAATCTATTGTACACAAGTGCTTTCTTTCTTTCTTTTGCTTTTGACAAGAAAAGCATTGTGAATTGTTCATTGATGTCGAATTGGGCCGGGCCAACTAGCCAGGCCTTTGGACTTTGTTAGTCGTGAAGGGCTGCCTAGGAATTGCTACGCATCGCTCCTATGTTCCTGTTCAGCCCAAAATACCAGTGCTGTCTCCACTTATATTTCCCCTCCTCAAGCCCCATTCTCCTTATATTCCATGGAGAAAATTCTTAGTATAATGCAACAATACGAAACACCAGGCATTTCGAGTTTCCTTCATTTCTTCTATGGGAAAAAAAATTATTGCAGCAGCAAGTGAGCGAACGGTCCGTTGAAGCAAACCAAACTGGCATCGCTTGTACCTCAAGCATGTCGGTCGATCAAGATCAGGTGTAGATCACCTGAGCGTACGTATGCCAACCCAGTTAAATTAATTCAAATAAATGGCTGAGACCCTGTTTGACTCGGACCCGAGTAGTACAAGCCCGAACCGACCCATTCAATTACTCCGGACCAAGATTTTAATTTCGGAGGCTAAAGGGCGTCGGTATGTGGTTGGACGCATACTGTTCAACGTCCCACCAAACCGACAGCTAGCAATTGGCACGCGGATAGGAGGCCATCCTAAGCAAGTACTACTAGGCTGATAATTTATTGATGTCTTATGGAGGGAGCAATAGAACTTGGCCGACGTTTTTGAGACCCGACCGAATTGCAGAATTAACCTCGCAGCGGACCAAGGAAGATGCCTGATTCAATCGGCAGCCAATTGTTCCTTTCTTCTGTTTTAGGGCATCGGAATGAAAAGATTCACGGCACTTAGGGACATTTCTTTGACGAAATGAATGCTATTTCGGTCGGTCGGTAACGGGTTTCTTTCATTTCACTGAGACGAAAATAGAGAACCCGAAAGAGACAGTTTCAGAACATGACAAATCCGAGAGGGCTTGAGGAGGGGAGTGAGCGATCCAGTTAAAAGAGCGAGTTGTTGGACATGGCCCGCCTAGAATTTTACCCATGGACATAGCCTATCACTAGCATAGTCAAAACAAGTTTCGAAGCCATGCGACTCGACTCGTCTCATCATGCTATAATTAATTGCCGCCCGAGATGAGCACCGAGGACGTTTGATCGCTAATCCGAACTTAGTGTAAGGGCAAGTGTATGTATCAACAAGAGTCGATCGTTTAGCTTCGAGGTTTATATAAGATTTAGTTACGTTTTGCGGTCCACGCGATTACGTACATTTCGGTGGGATCCACTGAAAAACAGAGACGAGGAGGGGATCTCGAAGTCGAAGATGACCCTTCAGTTCTTGAGAGTACACAGGGTACTAGCGAGAGAGGACAAATCGCTTTTCACGTCCGCCATTGGAAAGGAATCGATCCAGCTCAAAGCTCGGTTCACCGCCCAAAAGAAGCAAGAGCGATTAGAGAGAGAGAGAGAGAGAGAGAGCAGTCATTTTCACGAAAATCTCGACATTAATTCGGGAAATCTACTCTCGTGCCTCTGCAAATCGAGGCTAATCCTAATGACAGCGCACTTTTCTCCCCATTTACATGAATTCCCACCACCCTGCGGCAGGCCCACCCACCTCTCACCACCGACGGCACTCGCGTCGTCCATCTCGTCACCGACCCACGAAGAACGCCAAGAAGATGACGACGAAGAAGAGGAAGCCGCGTCCGACCCACCAACTCTGACTGTGATCCAGCCCTCGTCGCACGGCCGGCAGGGTCGTCCCTCCCGGAACGACAGCGTCCTGATCCTGTCGAGGGCCGACTCGATTCGTTCGCCTCCCGTCGTGCCGGCTTCCGACCCTGCCTCGTCCATGGCATCCCAGAATTCTTGATCGAGAACGCTCGTGGGCGACTTCGTGTTGGTCTGCTCGGCTTGGCTCGAGCCGAGTTTGTGGCTCTCGAGGAATGGGTGCTCGAGAAGTTGACCCACCGCCCACCTCTCCCTCGGGTCTCTCCTTAGACACTTGCTCACGAAATCCCTTGCTTCCGCGGAGAGGCACCCCGGAATCGCCGGTGACTCCCCGGAACACGCGATCCTGTAGAGCACCGACACCGGGTCGTCGGCGCCCGCGGCCGCGGCGGCCTGCCACGGGGACTTCCCGGTGGCCATCTCCACGACCGTGCACCCGACCGCCCACGCGTCGCCCGCGAACCCCTGCTCCTCCCCCCGCGCCGCCTCCGGCGCCATGAACATCGGCGTGCCGCCGATCCCCGCCGCCGCCGCAGCCGCCCCCGCCGGGCCGACCCCTTCGCGCACCCGAAGTCGGCGATCTTCGCGGCGCCGTCGTCGCCGATCAGGACGTTGGCGCTCTTGATGTCGCAATGCGCGATGCCCCGGGAGTGCAAGTAGTCCAGCCCCTCCAGAATTTGGCGCGTGTAGGCGCGGATCGCCGGTTCGTCCAGCTTGCCTCCGCGGCTCCTGATCTGATCCGCGAGGCTTCCTCTCGGCAGATACTCCATGAAGATGTTGAACATGATCCTGCTATCTTCGCTCGTGATCTCGCACCCCCTGTAGCCGACTATCCTCGGGGAGCTCAGGGAGGACAGGGTCCGCTGCTCTCTCCGCAACAACTCGGACCGAACCAGCTCGGCCGACTTCACCGCGAAGACGTCGCCGGAGCGGCGGCAGGTCGCGACCGACACGGTGGCGGAGGCCCCGCGGCCGACGGCGCGGCCCCTGGTCCAGTCCATCGCCGCGGCGGCTGGAGCTGTAAAGGGGAGAGCTTTTGGCTCTTGTGGGTACGTGCGTTGGGTGTGCGATGGAGTGTGTTGCTTGGCGAGCGTGGTGGTTTGCTTTATATAGGGGAGTCGAAAAGGGAAAGGAGAAAGAGAAAAAGGTGGGAAATTTCAAAGGCCAGTCAGCCAGTCATGTGGAGCTTGGGAAGGGTTGACAATCCCTTCGACGTGAGGGTTGGCCAGGTGTCGGGATCTGGCTGGCTGCTGCCAGCTTGGACGGTAGTGGCTCGGGAGAGGGAGCGTGCAACCGGGGGTGACCCACGTACGCAAGGTCGAGAGGGTTTTTTAAGGTTATATTTTAGGGGGACTGTTGGAGAGATGGTTAGTAAGAAAGGAGGGGAGAGGTTTAGGATTGGATTTGGGGGTTAGCTTGGATGGATAATCCTCCACCCAACTTGGATTCTGTGGATTGTTTTGCGAGTGGGCTTTTCTTGTTCTGGGCAAGAGTGAGGGTTTTTGGGATTTTTAGGGTTTGATTTTCGAATTTGATATGGGAATTAGGGGGAGGGGATTATGGAGTGGGTTGAACCACCGAAAAGGAGGAGGAATTGGTTGAGTCAAATGGGGATACTTTCGTTGGGAGTAGAGAGCGGGGTTTGAATTTGGGTTGTTGTAGCTTGGCCAACCGCGTACCTTGTCGAGATTGGAGTGTTTTGGGGGAGGATTGGAAGTGCAAGTATGTAGCTTTGAAATGTGGGGACTTGTGCAGAAGTCAATGTCATTAAGGGACAAATGTTTTGGGACTTTGCATTTGGACCGTAATGCGTTTGCAAGAAAGGCACATGGATTCTCCGTTGCTCCAATCGGTATATGCCTTGCTTCTACCAGCGCCATTCATTATCCAAATCCCGTATGGATTGTAGAACTAGTTGATAACAAGAATATAATAAAAAACCCGTTTGGAAGCACCTCTAAATCGACATGAGAACATGTTCAAATGGACCGAACCAGCTTCACCATGAGGCCGTCGTCCCCTCGCCCCCACCAAATTCCAGTGGTAAGTGTCCGGGGCTTTGTTGTAGGGTCGACGAATTCACTTCGTATTGAGCATTCGGCCCTTTTCCTCCTCCGCCCTAGTAGTACAGGTGTTCTCCGAGCTTTGAATCAACCCTTAAGTTCCATTTCGGCAAACCATGGAGAAGACGAGTATCTAGTTTCGCATTGCAAGCAGATTAGTTGGACAAAAGATCCAACCTTTCGAAACCAATTTCACCTACCGTTTGTCAACTCTGCAATTGAAGCAAAATTTGGGCGTGAATCGGTTATGAATTTTCGTGACCTAAACTACCCTCGTGTGCATATGTTGCCAAACAAACCATTTTCTCCAACACGTGTAAAATTAAGTAAGTTCGTTTGACCTAATTTCTAAACCCTAAACCAAACTCGTTCAGCCGAAGGCAGCCATCAAAGTTTGTTATGGGCACCAAACTGGAGATCTGTCAGGATCAGCCAAATTACCCACATATTCACAAACATTCACCACCAACTTACTTCTAGAAAGTTAAATCATATAATATGATATGATATGATAAGATATAATATAATATGTGTGCGTGTAAATTTTGTGCAACCACTTGTTGGCAATTATTACGATGGGCTGATGGCGAGTGTGAACTTGAAGTGAAGCTATCATAATAGTTACCATCATCTTTGGTTGTTACTTTCTCCAAAGCGAAAGCTGAATGGGTGCAATTTCCCAGTGCCAACGAAGTTGATACGTCACATGACGGAATTTGGTCTGTCCATGTTGCATGCCAACTCTTTGTTAGAATGTAATCGATTAATCACATTTACATTAATAAAGTGAACTCGCTGCTCATCATGTGAATTGCTTCCTATTCAAAAGTACAAGTCGCGAGTGCAAGCGTCCTCCACTCTGCAAAATATGTGCTTTCTTGATTCTTAGACTACACCATTCATTTTATATATGAAAGGTATAAGGAGATAGTGACATGACATTGTCGGGGATCATCGCCTCCTGCCTCCTGTCTCCTGCCTCTTGGTCACTGAAAATTCTGGAAAAAATTATCCAAGAAATCATAAACTTATTATACTTTTGCCAGTTTAATCTTAAACATTTTAATTTCGCCAATTGAGTCGTAAACCTTTTCAAATTTTGCGAATTGAGTTTATTCGGTTAATTAGCCAGAAATGGCCAATGTGAATGCTAATTGTCCTATGTGGCACAATTATAAGCGTAAACACCGACGTGGATAATTTTAATAATATTTTAATTTTCTTTTTCTTTTCTTTTTGAATATCTTATTATTATTTTCTAAATACTTTATTATTATTTTTTCCTTTTTTGGGTCAAAGGGCCAACGAGGCCGCTAGCCACTAGTTGAGAGCTGACAACCTCCCCGACCACTTTGACCAAGGGTCGTGAAGCCCTTGCCGGTAGTAGGCAAAGGGTTGTAGCCCCTTGCTAAGACCAATGAGGGCGTCACGACCCCTTGTCGGCCACAGCAAGGGCCACCATGCCCTCACTTTGCCACCCCTCACCGGTCAAAGTGAGGGCTTGCGAGCCCTTGCCAGACCCAGTGAGGGCTACAAGCCCTTGCTCAGGGTTTGGCAGGGGGTTCACTAACCCTTGAGATCACTGACAATTGTCCACGTCAGTATAGGATGACTACCGTAAATTGGACTGTCATTTCAATGATTTTCAATCAAAATTATCCGGATGGACTCAATTAGCAAAACGTGAAAATGTTAAGGACTTAATTGGCAAAATTAAAAGATTTATGACTAAATTAGCAAAAATGCAATAGGCTTAGAATTTTTTGGATAATTTTTCCGAAAATTCAGGATAATTCTTGATAAGCTCACATAAAATTTGAGATTGGTCCCCCTTCCTGATATCCCCACCTCTGATGTTTTACTGATCGCATGATTAAATAGATTAGTAAAACAATTAAGTAATATCCCGGAATTAGTTTTTCTGATTCACACTTGAGTCTACCATATCGGAAAGTCCATGAAATCATGCCCAAGCGAGAGACATTTTCGTCAAGCCATGGCATGTGTGTCTACTCCTCCCATCTCTTCCATGTCACGTTTGGGTCTTGCTTGAGAACCCCCAATTCGTGGGATTCCGAGGGTAAAGCAGACGTTATCCAAATTCTAACATGACCCGGTGCACTACATGACTCGCTACGCCAAGCCACACTCAATTCCTTCGGTCCTTATTATATTGTCTGCCTCATGGTCGAAAACCATTCTCCGGCGGGCACCAGCTTGCAGGAATCAAACCCTAGAGCCTGTGCCTTGGTCTCAAGGACAAGCTAAAGAGCGTCGGAATAAGAACCCTAAGACACCCTATAATAAAGAAAAGCGCCTTTCTTGCTAACTCCAAAAGCGAGTGGTCCTCACAAGCGAAAAACCCACTTAGCCGCCCTTCATATTCTATGCTTGAAGCAAGCAGCCGGTACACGAGAGCCTAACTGCTAAGAAATTATCACATGATCTTAAGGTTGTTAACTTGCCCATATGCTAGCGATACATCACCTACACGAGGGTTTCGTAGTATTTTTCTTATGTTGTCCCGAGCAAGTCTCAATCCCCTTGATTCTTTTGTCAAAACATTAGGAAGAGAAAGAGACATAAATCTATTTTATCTCCCCTAATTATGTTAACCCTCTTTTTCGTTCTGTACACACAATGGACGAAAATATTTTATTCGCACGTGCCTTGCTAGGTATACAGCATTAGTTGTCTTGAAGAATACTCTTGAAATGAAATATGTTTTAATTCTCCCATGAACTTCCATGTGTGAAATCATCTATGTCATATAGATCTAGGTCTGGATCAATTCTAGATAAGAAGTCGCGAAGACATGATGTGCATGTGGATTGCGAATTAATTACATGATTCTCAATATTTTATAATTCATAATCATGATCATAATTAGCCGATTATTCAGAGTGAAACTAGCATGACTTACCGTGCACAGTTGTGGCTTTCCTAGTAATTCTTTCTTTTTAATTATTTGAATTCTTCCCTTTTCGCAGCAAATCAACCGAGACACTTCTAAACCCTGATCCTTCTTGGTTATTTGACACGAATGAAAGATGAAAAAGAAAACAAATGATATCCCATGATAGCTTTGAACTTTAGACCCTTTTACACTCCTCCACATAGCCCAATGGGGGTTAATTGTCCAATTACCCTATCCGTCGAACGTCAATCAATTTTAGTTAAGGATAGTTGGTCAGACGGAACATCGCTTGATTAGACAAGAAATAGTGATTTGAAGCGTGATTTCTACGATAACCAATGATTAGGAAAAGCCCATTTTAGCTTATAGCCAACGCGAGTCACGTGTGACCTCATCTTTTTTGCTTCGATGCCTTCTCTCTCTCTCTCTCTCTCTACAAAATCATGCCATTGCGTATTAATGAGAAGGACGGCGAGAAAGAAAAGGAAACAGGGTTCGGGTCCCCCAAGCGGGGCGGACCATCCAGGATGAACTAGCACGTGTGGACGTGTCTGAAGCTAATAGAATCACGTTTTTTTAAATGATTCTGTGTGGACTCGGGAATGACCACGTTTTGAGAGTCTGGTACGAGTGGAAATTAGGTGCGCTCCTCTCACTAGAAGGACCAATTCGGTGGCTCAACCATATAATTGTATGCTTGGAGATTAATGCACTCATTTACTAATCTCCAGCCAAAAATTGAAAAAAAAATAAAATAAAATCGGTGGCTCAACCATTCATTTGCCTTGGCTCCAATGGCATCACCAAGAATATGCTTTTAATCTCTAATCGAATGAAGAAGTTGTACTTTAAATGCTTGAGTTAGGTGACCCTTGAAAATTAGTCCCTCGCTTTTCCATCCCCCATTATTCATATTCAGAATCTTGCGTGCCATTGAGTATCACCACTATCTTAAGTCATGCCTTGTCATCACATCTTTCTATGGATCCATGATCATTGGCCTTTGATCTTATGATATTTGTCAAATTAAGGCATTTGGTTTATGGTTTGGTTTCTTCTGAAAATATCTCATGGTTTGGTTTCTTGCGAAAATATCTCTTGATTGCAAAGGATTGATGTGTTCAGGCCAAAGATCTTGCCCTAAGCAAGTTGAAGTCGGTACACGAAGCTTCCTAACTCCATGGCGTGGGGAATGTGATCTCGAGCTAACATGCTGGCAGAGGGGTCGGTATCTGATGAAGATGGGTTGTTGATATATATGTGCAAAATCGTCTCGCCGATCTTGCTCCGCTAAGCGTCAAAAGTTCATCGCGGGGTCCTCATTCGCATACGTATTATCGTATTTTCAATTGCTAGAATCTGATTTTCCTATTATTCTATCCTCTTATACAGCGCTTCTCTCTGCTAGTAGTTTTCAAGGCGTATCTTGAATTATGTGTTCAGGGTTTCTTTTGCTAAGAAATGAAGCAACGAGGGAAAGAACGACTATAGACCCGGAAGAGAGAACGGCGTGAAATTTCTGGGTGACTTTCCACTTAACATTGTTACATTAAGAAAACCATCTTCTACAAACGTTGAAGTTGAAAATACGATATTAAACCGAAAAGCAAAGAGTATTTGATCATCCGATCCATAATTTGCCCACTATTTGAGATAATATTATGAAGCAGAACGTGGATTGGATTTTATTAGGTATTGCAACGTGTTTTTAGAGCTTATGAATTGACCGAACTATCCAAAAACTGATCCTACTCAATATGGGTTTCATAGTGAAATTGAATTGCATTCAAGAGGGCAAGAACCAAACTTTACAAACCGAAAAGATATCGGACATCAAAATCATCGTATCCACCCCATCTCCTCTCGAGATTATACCATCAACTCAGGATGGTCCCATAATCGCCTATGATAAAGAACCCTTGACTAGCGGTGCCTTTCATCGTGAAGAGAATGCTTTTCCATGATTAAGGTTGTTAAGCCGGCATTATAATGACTAGACCTTTTGAATGTGTGCCTTTTGACATTCCACTGCATTGTTTTGAGGGCGATTTCTTAGTGATCGCAGCCTAGTCTATGTTGGTAATGCGTCCGCTCATTGGCCCATTTAAAATTAAAAAGGGGTTCTCTTTCCCTTTTCTTTGTCCCTAGTTATTGACTTCAACATGATCGGCGCACGTCAGTACCTTTCTCTTCAAGACTCGAAAAGTGCTTCGGGGCTGATTTTCTTGCCTTCTTTCCGAAGAATAATTAGAGAGGAGATTAGAGTGCATATGCATCAACGGATATTGACCATCGAATACAGCGGCTCTCGGATTGCAAGTTCCGCATCTTAGGAGTACATTCCAACTCTATGCACATTATGTTTGGTACATGATGCCGCCGTTCAACTCTCAAAGCCTAGCAAAAAGGTTACCGAAGGAAGGGCGAGAGAACTAAAGTGCTCAGACGCTCGTTTTGGTCTCCCCCTCATGCTTGATTCTTGCAAAAAGGATTTGAGATCTGTCCACACCCTTTTGATGTTCAAAACGCCAATGATCCTTTTCCTTTTTCTTTTTTTTCTTTTTTTTCCTTTTTCAGTGCACAAATTAAGGATCTTTATCTTTGCTCATACTTGAGAAGAAGGTGACGCGCACGGTGAATTTGATTCGACTCTGTATGTTCTAGTTCTGGGTATTCTAGATCACGTCGTAGTAGCATTCTCCAGTTCCGCAGATGAAGTTATCAGAAGAGAGGGCTTCATTTGGTTACTGGACGGACATTGGCTTGACTTCGTATTCAGTATGTGAACCTCAATATTATCTCACACTCCTTATGTTTTACAGGATAATCAGATGACAAATGTCCGAGGATCGCGCTGTCTAGTTTAAATTTAGAAACATATTGCACCACCATATTTACATTACAAAGTCCAGATGAGTGTCTATGGATAGTGGCACCATCGAAATTCATATCACAACAGTAAGGTAACAACTGCAGAAGCTAAGCTGCTTCAGCAAATCCCACTCGCTGGTTTCCGTAGTCAAACACCGTGTGGTACTTGCCCATGAAAATATCTCCCAAGATCCTGCATTTACAAAGCAAGAGGTCACCCTTTTTCAGGGAACTAATCACAAGCAGACAGTCTAATCAAAGTGGAGGCAGTTTCAGAAAGTGAATAGGAGATGTCTAGCTTCCAATAACCTACAGGAAATAAATTGATAAGAGTAAACTACTGCGCTTGATATAATTAAAATACCACAGAGGTCCACGGGGTGGAGCCACATCCAAAGCAGTAAATCCACTGATGCACTGAGAAGCACCTCCCTCCCCAACTTTAAGAACATACTGAACCATGAGATCCACAAATTATTAGCAATCAGTGAGGAAACAGTTGATTAAAGTTTGACAGGAAAGAACAGGGGTCATCATCTGTTAAGCAAGAAGCAAAAGACCACAACATCACATCACATAATAGACCATATAATGCAAAAGTATAAGCCCCTCCAACCTAGAAAGCCTTCCTATACTCCACCAAGGCTACAAAGTCATATTAAGAGAAAAGATTGTATCATTCAATATCCAGGAGGAACCATGCCAAAGTTTGACATTAATAGTTGATACATATTTTAGCATTCAAATCAGCTGCAGATAATATGGAGTGCTTGTACTTTGGTGAACCCACACTGATAAACAGTCCCCAATTTTAGCCAACCTTTCCCTCTCAACTTCCCATGTTAGCCCAAAAGTAGGAACTGAGTAACTACCACAAGGGTAAGAGTTAATACACATCTTAACAAGAAGACGCCCATCTTCCAAAACCACTTAGTTTGTTTTTGGATACCACATTGTAAAATCCAACAAAACAGTTAAGCCATTAGGTAAAGGGATACCACATGCGTTTAAAGCTCCTGGGTATTCAAGTGGTGAGGGATAAGATGTTAACAAGATGCAACAAATTAATCAATAACTTCAGTAAGAAGATAAAGCTCTGACTATAAAACTTTCATGTCCTCATCAAAACATGTTTATTTGCTGAATACAGAGTTGATGCTTCAAAACTAGATAGAAAACCATACCTGCTCTGGGGCAAGGTCAAACACTTTACCACCAATGGTGAATGAAACTCTTGGCATGGAAGAAAGACTGTTACAATCAACCGCGGATTCACCCATTGGACTAGGAATTCGATCGCAAAGCTGAAATTCCAACAACAGGATAAGTTGGAGCAAGCATAAAACCCAACAGAGATATGCAAAATTATTAATTTACCTCATTAACATAATTCAGAATTTGATCTTCTGTCTGATTTCGTGTGAGCTGATTTTGCATCCATACAACCGCCATCTCACATGCAGTACACATCGCATCACGTAAACCACCACTTGACTTGCCCTTGGTCTCATCCACCACACTCTCAATACCCATCCTGTTTGAAAATGCTTAGTTAACAACCAGTTGATAAAATGACATTAACATGGTACCTATTAGCTTTATGCCAATGCAGATTTTGACAAACCTGACCCCATGGGTCCCATCAAAGGTACAGAAACCAATCTGAGAACATATTTTTTGCGGTTTTGCCTGCACAGATGGCAAAAGCAAGGAGAAATAAAGAGCAACAAGCGAAGAAAAACAAGTCTAAACTCAATACAAACATTAACATGTCCAAATATAACCTAAAATTTGATTATACAAGTACCTCTGTCATAAGCATTTCTAATATAGTCTTTCCGTATTGCCCAACAATTGTCTTGCACTCCTGGCTGACCACTCCAGAAGCTCCAATTGCATGGTTAATTTGGGTTATGACAGTCTGAAAGTTTCATTATACATCACATTGTCACTTACAAGACTTTTTGTTATTGAAAAGCAGGAACACAAAGCAACAAGGAAAGGAAGGTCATAAGATGCATTAATAACTCCTGTGGAACGACACCATGTTCAAAGATAACGTCACTAATTGTTATCCTCAAATTTAAAGGCAACATTAAGGTTGATTTGCTCCTGACGGTTGAGCTTATGGGTGAGTCTTACTTATATGATGGTTCCAAGTGGAAGCATCTAAGGTGACAAGACAAAAGACAACCCTCAAATGAAGAACTGTCAACCAGATCCAGCACAGCACCAAGTAATCAGATATTATATAAATAAAAAACTATTGATTATAATAACCATTGCCCACTGAATGAGAATATCTAAAGGTGCCCTGCCTTATCATCAACTTAGTAGTTCACTTTCCACAATGGATTACCATGGTCCAAGGAGATTTTACGGCAATCGAACAGATGATGAAACCCATTTGCCAGTATCATGTTCGATCAACAAAAGTTAATTTAAGCCATGTATCATTCAAAGCTCTTGGAAAATTTCTGCATAACTATCTCAAATAAAGAAGCTAGTGAATACAGAAATGAAAGATGAGTTCCTAATTGTATTCCTCTCACATTATAGAACTAAATAAGTTTTTCCCTCAGATATAAAAGTTAAAAAGTGAAACCAATAAAACAAGAAATAACAAATGACTACCTATTTCTTCCCTTTTAAACACTAAACTAATCAAGTTTATTCACAAATATAAATTCGAATAATGCAGAATATGATAATAGTCAAATATAGTGAATCTGCCACTCAGGCACATGTACACTGTTCAGCGTGTCAAAGGATTTGTCAATAGAATGAACAATGGCAATTTCTCACTGCTTATGGAACTTACAGTAGGGCCTGCCAACAAGGAGGTTCCAGAATCTGCAATGGCCGAACAACCACTAGCACAAAATCCTGAAAAGAGAGTTTGTAATCACTTAATGCCATAAGGAGGAGGAAAAGAATGATAATTGATCCAGAAACGCATAATAACAATATGCATAAACACTTACCAGTAGTTTCATTTCCAATGAGGACATCGGCCATCTTAAACTGTCAATTGAAAAAAGAACCAATTAAACAGACACTTAAATGCAATGCCCAAAGTATGGACAAAAAACCTATTAGGTCTTTGGTAGCCAACCTGCCAGTAGCCTTTCTGAGTCACAGGAACATATGTATGCTCTCCCTTATAGTGACTAGAATCAGCCCCACCAAACACAATTTCACCTCCTTCTTCCCCTTCAGTGTTGCGATTTAACCAAAATGAAAATACTGGCTCCTTGATAAGCCCTTGATTGACCATATTATACCTGCACATATCCTCTAATTTAGAGATTCGATAAAGGTACAAAGGAAAGGAATAATTTCAAATGAAAAGACATTGGTTTGTATATACACTCCTGAAGGTGCTGAAAGGCATCTAACAGTTAGTTGTGGGCATGCACTGACTTACCACACAGGAGTAGCGTCACCCACTGAGATCTCTTTAAACCCAAGTCCAAGTATACCATCAAACTTTGCAGCCAAGAATGTGATGCTTGGCTCCCTGGTAGCTTCAATAAATTCCTGAAAGCCAATGCAACTGCCCAGGTAAGTCTGTTGTCTTGTGGACCAACAATTGCATAAATCATAAGTGTTCATACCTGATCCTTAACAACAAGATCACCAACTTTGATGTGGTCTTGGCTAAAAAAGCCCGAAATGGCTCCAGTGCCATAATGGATTTCAGCAGACTTCCCTGAATCCAAAGAAGAAAAAAGAATAAAGACATGGTTAATCTCCACAGTCAAAGAGGAGAGTGATATGACCGTAGAATTGTTTATGATCCTTGCTTTATATTGTCAAGTGCAGCGTTAGATAATTTCTTTAGGAAGTTTTCAAATCTTAAACTTCACCCAGTATCCAAACAAGATAAAAAAATCTAATCAGAACTTCTAATCAGTATATGGTCTTTGAATGCAAGTAGTGCCCAGGTTTCCACCACAGTCAGTAATGTCCAATCCAGAGATTGGTTATTTAAAATTTCAAATACAATAGAAATAGTGCAGCTGCATGGCAAGATAAAGAATTGCAGGAGGAAGAGATGACAAAAGATGTTGTTACAACACCGTTAGTTAGAACAGGAGCAACTTTCCATACCGTTCTTTTTGTAGGTACTTGAATCACTCGACTTGAACTTTGAGTGAAAATAGCAAGCAACCTGAACCAGAAGGCGAAATCTTTAGTCAATGTCACAAAAAATTTCATCAGTGGAACCAAGTTAGATGGTACCAAATTGAGACAGAATACTACAAACACTGACCGAAAGGTAACACTTTGATGAGGGTACCCAAAGATTCGAACTCCCTGTGTCAAAAATCACAGTGAACTTCTGGGAAGGAGTTCCAATTCCAATCTCACCAAAATATTGAGCATCCATATAGTTTTTCAGTGAGACAATGTCAATATCCTCAGAATCTCCGAGATTGTTATGGAGATAGTACTTTCTTAAAGGACCCCTAAGTGTTCCCCCTTCCTTTGAACTACCTTGTTCAGCAATGCGGTTCACATGATCCAACTTTCTCTTTTTCAGTCCAATTCTGACCATTCCATCGCTAGAGGAGGAGATGAGCATAGGTGATAAAAGCACGAAAAGGAAGACCGCAGCCACCGCTGCTCTGGGATTTGATTGTCATTTTGCCACTGTATAAAGGCTAACTCACCATCAGGACAATTTAAAAACAGGCATTACAAAAGTCTTCCTACATTGACACACAAACGGAAAAAATGGCACAATTCCCCTACAGAATGAAACACAATAGCGGGAAACAAGAATACTCTGATATCTGAATCACTCTATAAAGCAATCAATGCTATTGCTGTTAACTTCCCTTCCACAGGAAAAGAGGACTTAGGAGATGCGAACTTTCCCAATTCTTTTCAGGTACGCAATTTAAATTGACATGACAAAATTTAAGAAGGACCAAAACACCTCGATAATCCGAGCTTCTAGCATCTTCTTCCATCAAAGAAAAATCAATGGAAACACGATTCTCGCCCAAAAGAAAAGCACATGATCTAACTAAAGCTGCAGGAACAGACGAAGCTAACCATGCAAAAAAAAAAAAAAAAAAAAAAAATTTGACGCGGCAAACAGCGGTCAAACACTCTCACCCCGAGGTTTCGGCATCAATCGCACACGAAACCAACCGCATTCAACAAAAACCGAACATCAAAAGAAGCAGACACCGTAAACGACATCGTCCGCTGTCCTACGAAGAACAACAACCTTTTTTTTTCGCGAGGGATCAAACGGAGCCGCCGAATCGCGAATCGGACGCTCTACTTCTTCCGCCCGACCTACCGAAATCGCGTCGCGGAGGCCCTATTCGTCGCGAACTACGAAATTTTCGAAGTCAAAACACACGACGCGAGACGACCGATCGACCGGTCGATGCTCGACCGAGCGTCGGGATCGAGTGTCCGTAATCCGAAAAGACGATCGAACGCGGACGCGCACGCGAACACGAGCGGGCGAAGCGAGGAGGATTCGGGAGCAAACCTTGAGGATCGACGCAAGAGTCAGCAGGCGAGGAAGGACCCAAAAAGCGCGAGGAGGAACAGAATGAAGGAAGCACCGAAGAAGGCAGCTTTTTACGCAGCCGAAGCAAAGGAGAGTGTAAGCGGGGGGCGCTCAGGAACGGCATTCGGCGCGGGTGTTGGGTACGCTCTGGCACGGCCGGCGTCGATCGGGATTGAGGGGATTCATCGCACGGCTGGGAGTAGGGAGGGGTCGGGAGCGGACCGCGTGGCGTCGGATGATTGGGCGGACGTGGGAGGCAGACCGTGGGCTCGGCGTAGAGGAGCGGGCGTTTGGCTTGTCGAGCACAGAGCTACCAGTCCACGCCAGCGGACGGGGAAGGCAACGGCTTGAATTTTGGAATCGCGGCGGTCTTCGTGGGCCGGGTCTAAGCCCACTAAGGGCCCGTTGTGGTCTTTCCCATGTTAGGTGATTTGGGGGCAATAATCTGGTTTAGCCCAGTTGATAACGTATTCTCTGACCATCCATTCCCCGTTGCTTCCTAACATTTTCATCCAATTCTTTCGTTTATTTTTTTTTCTCATGGAATTTTGGCTTCCGGTATCAAACCTCGTCTTCCAACTCATCCAAGGCGAGCCATCCAAGTCGGAACTCGGAGATTTTGTGAAAAATAACTTTCTCGCGACACTGTTATAGTATCGATTTCAATTAATTGTAATTAAGTTTTCCTTCCAACTAATCAAATGCGAAGTATGACTGGTCTAGCATGCCGTACTACTCTTGTGTGCCCGAGCCCCACCCTAATTGATGACAGGAGGAAAGATCAAGGTGACGGCGAGCGATATGGTGAACTTACTATCCTCCAAATTTACCTACTAGGGACTATACATAGGATTGAAGTGAGTGTTGTGAAAGTTTGAGCTTTAAATCCTAATTTGTGAGGATATAATCTGTGCACATTTAAGGTTTCTGCCCTAAATGTAATACGATTTTGGTGGTAGGAATCACGCAAGTTGGTAAGAGCCCCGATCAGTACCTTGAAACCCAGGTACTTCTCTATTCATGCTAATCACTTGCATTTGCATTTTTTTTTTTTTTTTTTATGCTTTAGAACAAACTTGAAACCCCAAGTATTTTTGGGATATTATTGAAGATAACTAAATGGAATCCCAACGCCATCGATATAATTCTTGATGAGCTAGATATGTGAGTATTCTCTATATTTTTCAAGGTTTGATGTAATAGATTTGCTGAGAACATGAGTAGTAATGCATTGTTGTCTCATTTGTCTTTTAGCTACATGTCCTCCAAATTGTGAAGTGCTATTGAAACACATAGTTCAATCATGGCGGTTGTGGTCAAAGCACATTTTTCGAGTTTAGAATGTGTGATGAACAATAGCAACCAACTGACTTTTGAGTCAAATTTCCTTGATTTGTGGCTCAATTTTGGGTTGGCCAAGTTATAGATCTTCTAGTACTTTGAAAGATCTTTCATTTGACTATAAGTTCGATTAAAATGGAGTTTGACAAAGAGAATGAAACCTTTCATTTAGTCTTTGATAACTCTATAAAAATATAATTACTTCACCTATTTTATGCAATGAGAAATAATTGGATTTACTTCCATTTACTCAAATTTTTCTTGTTTATGCAATATAATGAGACATCTATAATGAGGCATCGAGAAAATAAGGGAAAAATGACAAAAAGATGGAAATGAAGATGTCACTCATGGAAGCATTGGAATTGTCAAATTATGAATTCTGTGATTTATTTCTTAATTTTATGCGAAAGCGTTGGAATGTAGATGCCAAATTAAGAATTATGTGATGTGTTCTTTAATTTTATGTGAAAAATATGCAATTACCTTATACTAAAAATATGATAATGTTGAGAGCTAGGGAGGACAGGTAGGTTTTTATTTTAAGATCTTTTATCATTATTCTAGGAGTTTTCAAGTATTTTGAATAAAATACAAAAGTGGTGACAGAATACATGTCACATGTGTATGAAGAAGTAAGATTCATTACTATATCTCATTAAAGATATTTGCATTAATAGTTGGTGATATTTCTGTTTTTCTCTTATAGAGGCATTTTTGGGATATTATTGAAGATAATTCAATGGAATCCCGGTGTAATGGATATAATTTTTTATGAGCGAGATTTGTGAGTATTCTCTTTATTTTTCAAGGTTTGGTGGAATAGATTTGTTGAGAGCATGAATAATGTATTGTTGCCTCATTTGTCTTTTAGGTCATGTTCTCCATATTGCAAAGTGCTGTCGAAATATGTAGTTAAATTGTTGCGGTTGTAGGCAAAGCACATTTTCCAAGTTTAATGGGCGTGATGAATAATAGCAACCAATATATTTTTGGGTCAATTTTTTTCAATTTTCAGGTCAATTTTGAGTTGGCCAAGTTATGGATTATTTTTAAAAAAAATTCTCTTGACCGTAAGGTTGCTAAAAATGGAGTTTGGCAAAGAGAGTGAAACCTTTTATTAATCTTTGATGACTCTCCAGAAATATTTGGATTTCCTTTTATTTATTCAAATTTTCCTTGTCTATGTAGCATAATGATACTTGGAGAAAATAAGGAAAAAATGACAAAAAGAAAGAAAGGAAGACGCTACTTAGGGTGGATGTCAAATTATGAACTTTATGATTTATTCCCTAATTGTATGTGAAAGATCTGTCTCGGATGTTATCCTATAAATCTAATAATATTGAGAACATGAGGGGACAGTTAAGTTTTTTTCTTAAATTTTTTTTCATATTTGTGGGAGTTTTTCAAGTATTTGAAGAAAAGACAAAAAGTAGTGACATAATTCTTTTTCATTGATTCAAAATGTTAATTTGTGTTCGTCTCTTTTTTTATTATGTTCTAATTTTCTTTTATTAAGGCTAAGATATAGCCCGACCATGGTGATACAAATTTCATATTTTTTACGTTCTGTACGTGATTTCATTTATATGAGTTATATATTATTGTGTTTAATATTTTCAAGTGACTAACCACCATTTGAATGATTTGATATGCATGTTTAAGATTGAGAAGTGATAATATGCAATTACTCCTTTACTATATAATAATGAATTAAATGTGGATAAAGGTATCTTATGTTTGTGTGACTTTCACTGATGATATGATCCAAAAAGATTTATTATAAACCTGGAATGTTCACAAAATTTAATGCATTTATGTTTATTTAATTTTATATAGAGATATGGTGGATTGATAAACTAAGTAAATTTGCTAAACTTAGAGATATGATAGTAGTTAGATTAGGAAATTCCGTTGTTACATGTTTGATATTGTTCTTGTATGCGTAGTAATTTGAAATTCATATCGAGTGATTGTGGTGAAAACATATGCTCTAACGTGTTTATTTGATTGATTAATTGCATTTAGTTTCGAAATTTTGCTTCCAAGATTGTCAATTTTAATTTATTATAAATTCTAGTTTGATATGTTAGATAAATTTTAAAATTAGTCTATTTTTATTATTTAATTGGTTTATTAATTATCAATCTCGATGGGATGACATCTTTTCTTATCATTATATTACTTGTTCGACTAGTTTATTTGCATTTAGGATTTTACGAATAGCCTTATACCCTTTGTTTTCCATGGCTTGAAATCTCTTTATGCTCAGCCTAACGGTTGCACTTGTTACCTGACATGATTAATTCGGGCACTTAATTTTTCCTAGTTTTTTTTTAAAGTCTATTACCTCTTTTGGGACTTGCCTTTTAAATGTTGGAATTCGTAGATATAGATACTTATAAATGTGGAAACTAGTGAAATGTTGGTTACTACGAATTAATTCTTAGTAGCTCTCTATAACCAATTATCTTTCTTTTCTCTCATTAGTACCATAAAAGGAGCCATGTTTAGAATAAAAAATTAGCAAATGTGGGTATTTAGTCCACTTGTGGAGCCTCTCTTAGGTCTTACATTGTCGAGACTGACTTTTAGCATCTGGCTAAACTTTCATTCTAAACATAAGACTTTCTTGCCTCAGTTTATGATGTACAAGATCTTTATGAAGGTGAGTGTAGACTATTAGGATAAGGTCTATCTCACTATTCTAAGATTCCTAATACTGGACAAAAATTTGAAGAGAAGAAGGGAGAATTAGTTTTGCATGATTTGAGCACACAAACATAATATTTTGTTGATAAATGCATCTTGTCTTAACATATTACAAACCATGTCTTTTATAGACATAAGGGAAAGAAAGGATAAACAAGATCACATAATTTGTGACAAAAGCATATTAATGCCTCATAAAATACTATGACATCTAGAACCATGACTCATCCTAAAATATTAATTACATCTTGATTCATTACCATGACTCACCTTAAAGCATTAATTATATCATGACTCATCAGGATAATTCACCTTGAAACATTAATTATATCATACCTCATCACTATAACTCATCCTGAAATATTAGTGACACATGAGTCATCACGTGAAATTTATGACTACATAGGTCATCAACATGGTATTTATGACTATATAGGTCATCAACATGGTATTTATGACTACATGAGTCATCAACTTAAGTCATCCAAATACCATTATGACAAACTTTTTAATTATCGTCCAAAAAGGGACAACCATTTGCGCATGTTCAGCTTGCTTTAACTTGGTTTGTAAATCATCCAGCTCGCCCACTCACCCCACTCCACTTAGCATGATCTTTCCTCTCCCCCTCTCTTCTTTTGTCGCTAAAAGAGCCTATCACCAATCCATTACTTTCCTTCTACAATCTAATCACCGCATATTTTCTCACCGTAATATATCTAACAATGTGATGTGTGTTCTAACCATCTAAATATTACTTTTAGAAGAATGGTTTCTCGAGAATTATACCATTTTCTTGTAGAGATGAGTTTTTTCTCCCTCTGCCCCTCTCTCTTGCTTTCTCGGTACACTAGATAGTATAAAGATAACATTACTATTACATCATTATCTAAGATTTATGTGATCTATTAGTAATGTCTAGATAAAAGCTATGTATTTGTGTTATATGATGACTTCTATTTGCCTCACATCATTTTCAGCAATATGCATTATTTGAATCAAGCAAAGACATAATTAGGGGAGCAAGGATCCAAGTTCATCATCATCATCTTCAAGCTTTCTCTTGTGAATTTCATTGTCATTATCAAGATAGGAGTTCTTCAAATCAAAACAAAAGCACACAAAACTACAATTCAACAATTAAACTTTGATTGGAACATGGATGGGCCTAGAGATTATTCCCCATCACATCCATTTAAGATCAGATGAGACAAAGTAATGAGTGATCTGACCTTCTCTTTTCTTGACGTGTCATCTACTCAAACCACAAACCCTTGGAAAAAGATAAAATTTATTGAGCAATAAAGAAGGCATTTAAAATGATTTTTTTGGAGGAAAATAAGAAAGAGAAATTATTTTGTGATTTTAGAAATGATATTATTTGGATTCATAAGTCATTATTAAATTATCAACAGTCTATATGTGTTATGATATGGCATTTGAAAACTCTACTTAATATAAGATGCACGTCATAAATTAATTGAGTCATTGGTAACTTTTTGTATCATTTTCTTTATTGCAATGATTATAGTTAAGTATGAAGAGTTTACATATGAAAAGTAATTATTAAAATAACAAAGAAAATAATGACGTTAAGTGGGTTAATATGTTTATTCTACAATTGTTAAACACATGGTTATCAATAATTCACTTTTTTTATTTAAATTTAGTTAGTTACATAATTAAGATAATCTTATTCAGTTTGCCTATAAGCATTGACACTTTAATTCCATACCTATAAATGTATGTATGTACGATTGTACGGTAATAAGGAATATTTTAAAAATTATTAAATCGAAAAATTCTAAGTGATGACAAAAATTTATGAAGGAAATGTTGAATTATATAAACTATAACTTGATGGGATATATGTGAAAGCATGTCTTTATATGGTAGAACTCACGTATTGGAATTAACACAATAAATAATTAAAATAAAAAAATTAATTGAAGGAAAATGAAAAGAACAAGTTAAAGAACAATAATTATATCACGGTAATCTATTAAAAGAGAACAAAATCAGTAAATATGGGGACTAGGTAAAAAAAAATTGTGAATCAAGTCATTGAAGCTTTTGTCCATTTTACAATCAAGTACCTTAACTCTTTTTTTTTTTTCAATTAAGTACCTCAACTTTTCAAGTTTGGTTCAATATGATATCTCTATTTAATAAATTGCCATGTTATGTGATCTTACAGAAATAGCTCCATACTTAGTTCAATTTAAAGTCAATTGTTGATGTGGCTCGCTTTTTATGTCATTTCCATTCAGGTAGTGTATGATGATGAGAGAAAAAAAGAGTACTGATTTGAACTATCCAATATGTCTGGGTTAACCACTAGAGTTTGCCCTAGTGACCACTATTCCAACATGGAAGGGGGAGGTGGGGGGTTCGAATCCCCACTTTCTCAAGGGGTTGAGGTGGGGGCGATTTAGTTTCATGCGTGGGTTTCGACTCTCATGCTCTGCAAGAAGGCGAGACAAAAGTCTGAGAGTGAAATTTAGAGTAGGAATAGAGTAGAGCTGACCAAAAAAAGAAAAAAAATGTTTGGGTTGACATAGCATCATTCAAGAGGCTATGTTGGAGACCAATGGGAAATTAATGGTAATTAATCGACATTAATGTCCAATTTGACATTTTCCATCCACAATTTTAACTTAGGTCTCACATTTAAAAAACTAAGATTCTTGGCCGAATAATAAAAAATTCTTAAACTCAATTTTGAAAAAAAAAAGTGTAAATACTTGCGACGTGATTACACCATTAAGAAATTAAAGCCCACTTGCATTGATTTCTTACTCTCATGACACTCCCTTCATAGTCTTGGAAAAAACCCACCTTTCTTCTTTATTTTAATAATTTTGTATGATTTTTTTGGGACGATATTCTTGACTCCTCTCTTGACCGCCACTTGATTAAAGTAACTACAAAAAGAAAGGATAAACCCCAAACTGCCCTCCAATTCCTATCACTTTTCTTTGTCTTCTACTTTTGCTTTGGCTTGATCTAGAAAGGAAAGTACAAACAACGCGGTCAATTTGACAATGAGAATATAACAAAAGAGGTACCTTCCATTGATTTCCTTATACATACAAAAACATAATTAAAACAAAGCAGTAAGAAACAAACTTTCATTCTTCTGTATTTTGTACTTTTCTGTATCATCTTCTTATTTTTTTTTTTTTTTGTTTGGCTTTATATAGTGACACCCACTTGAATTATGATGACCCACAAATTATTTAAATAAAGAAAGAATAGTAATTCTATGTTTACTTCACATTTTCCCTTCCACCCCAAGAAAACCCTAAAAAAGACCATGTATACATTTGTTTTTTTTTTTTTGTTTATTATTCTCCCCCCCCACAAAAAAAAAAAAAAAAAGGCCAATGAAAAGAGTAGTTGTAGTTGCAATAATTGAAAAACAAAGAGAATGAAAGAACTTCCTCTCTAGCAGAGAAGAAAATACTGGAGCTTTCTTGACTTCTTTATTCGATTGCTTGGTGGAAGACTTCAACTGCTGATTTTGTTGTCATTGCTACTGTTATTGCTGCTGCTGTTGCTTCGGTTATTTGCGCCGGATGGCACGAGGCTCGACATGCCGCTGCTCCCGCTTGGATTCGAGCCGCTCATTATGGAGGAGATCGCTGCAGCTAGGGCAGCGGTGAAATTTGGATTGGTTGTGATGGCGGCAGTGGCCGCACTTAGCGTGTCGGTGAAGACGCTATTCGGCTGGCCTTGACCTGGTAGCTGTGGCAATTGGGGTTGGCCTTCCAATCGGCATGCCTTCGCATCCTGAGACATTTGAAGGCCAGAGAACTTGGACTGATTGTACAGAGCCTGGCCAAAGATCTGAGGTAGCAAAGCAGCCGAAGGGTTGGGCAAGCTCGAGCCCGGGTTCGGGAATGGGACCTGGAATTGGCCCGGCGCAGCCTGAGACTGTAATGTGTTGGGGTTTTGAGTTAAGTCCAGTGTAACAGTAGGGAATGGGGCTGAAGCTGATATGGTTGCCATGCTGGAAGAGCATGGAAGGAGTGTTCTGGTGAGGAAATTGGTGTTCATTAGCCCTTCGCCGCTTGGCATTGACCCGGACAGCAACATCCGAGCCGCTGAGGAGGTTGTCGAGGCCATTGCCATGGCAGCGGGAGGTAACGGGTGGTTGTGATTGCCCTCATATGTGGTGATGAGCACGCACCGATCCTCTGCACATCTTTGTACCTAAACGAGAAATCAGAGAGTAGGCACTAAGGACAAATTCGATGGATACCAAACGAAGGGTCATATAAGAATGGAACTTTAGCAAGAAATTTGACTGCTAATTGAACTCGTTTAAGAATTTAAGCCTACTATAATCTGCCTACTTCTGAATTACAGTTTCCTTCTCCAATAACACCAAAACAGGAAGCTTTTAGTAAAAGGAAAATTGCTAATTGAGAGATATTTTGAAAAGAGGAAACGATAAAGGCACAACTCGACTCTCGATAAATTTACTGAAGATTTACATCAAAAGGAATTACACATACTTGTTTCCGGACCGGGCAACCGGCAGCCATGGTGCATCGATAGTAGGCTCGTGGGCATGGATTCCCTTTCGCCATCTTCTGCCCGTACTTCCGCCATTGACATCCATCAGTGATCTGCGAAATTTGGAATAACCGTTGACACGGATTCAACCAAAATTGATGAAACAGTACTTGTCACGGCTCAATTGATGATTGAGAAAAATCGCTTACCATGGGAGCCTCGGAACGAGCCCTGACCGAGACGCGCGCCTTCCTCATCGTGGCCTCTGTCTGATCAACGCTCTTTGACGGGCTGATTGATCTGGGGACCTTGTTGGGAAGCCATTCTTGATCTGGACTCTCTTCTCTCTTGTGCCTCCCACTCGCGGATTCCTTCTTATCTGGATCCAACCCCATGCTGACTTCAGCAGGCTCTCTGTTGTTATTCACGGGCGACCCCGTCCGATCACGAGTCCCTCCTTCTGATGAAGAAGGCGAGTCTGAGTTATTCGCTGTGGCGAGCCCGAGATCCATGAACTGCCTAGGCACCATCAGCATGCTGTTTTCTTTCTTCTCGTCCGATTTCCTGTTTTCATCGGAGGAGTTCTCGGGTTTCTGATCCTGCATCAGTGCAAGCAGATGCATCCGTAGAGCACTGTAATTCGTGGTCGCTTCGCTTAGCATGCCCCTCAACCGTTGATTTTCATTGCTCATCCGCTCAACCTCGGCTTGAAGAACGGCTAGCTGAATTAAAACCAATGGTACAGTATATTACATTCTACATCAATCCAAGAAAAGAAATCAGATCGCGGGTTTAATTAATGATTTCACTTAATTCTCACCTCATTCTTAGCTCTTTTATCTTCTGAATTTGGTGATATCCCATCATCCACCATGGATTGATCACTGCTAGTATTCGTCGTCAGAAGATTCAGACCAGTCTAAGGGGAAAAAAAAAAAAACAAGAAAACTCAGCAACTTAATAGTCAAATAACCCGATACATACTACAAGATGAGAATTTCCAACTGCGTAACTTACGTTTACATTGAAATCGAGATTGGTGGGTCCGTCGGTCATGTCCTTTCGAGCGCCACCGTCGTCAGACGACGAGATGACGTTCTTGGCGGCGGCTTCGCTGTTGTTCTTGATGGAGAAGAAGTCCATCTCGTCGATGACCGCCCGCCTCTCGTCCGCTGCCGCCGGCGGCGGCGGCGACGGCGGCGGCGAAGAGTCCCGGCGAGAGATGAGGTTGAGAGGGAACTGGATGGTGGCGGGAGGGGCTGCGGACACGTTGACTGCGGCGGCGTGAACATGCTGGTGAGGGTGAGGATGATGGTCCATGGCGGAGGATGCAGGAAGCAGCTTGCGCTTGTTGTGGTGGTGGTGGTGTTCGGAGAGGGAGTTGATGACCGTGGGAGGGTGGTGGTGGAGGAAGAAGCCGACTGGATCTGAATGATCAATGGAGAGTCCACCTCCCTTGGCCATAAATCAAGAAGAGCTATAACAGAGAGAGAAGAAGAGAGAAGAGAAGGAGAAGAGAGAGAGAGAGAGAGTGAAGTCTTTGAAACGGTGCAATGGACTCGGCTATATAAAAGGAGAGAGTTTTGATGAGAGGACTTTGAAAGAGAAGACCGAACAGTGCTTTCGGCTTGAATGCAACTTTGTTGTTTTCATTGCCTCTCTTTTCTTCTTTCTTCTCTCTCATTTACAATTTCTCATTTTGAGGATTTATTTATTTGGGTTGAAATGATGAAGTAATGGTCAGATGTGGACGAGCAGTTCTCATGGAAAGTGTGAACGCTAGCTTGATGCCCGAACACAGAATAAATTCACTAATCGGTGAAGTGTGATATACTTTTTTATTTAGCTGAAAACGAAAATATGGTTGCTCGATATTTGACTAAATAAATAAAATTTAGGACCATGAATTGGTATTAACGGGAGATCAGCACGTTACTTTTTATCATACTCTTTTGGGAAAAAAAAAACACGAGCAAAAAAGCAGCCTCTCAATTATCCTTATTAGGCCAACAGAAAATACAAGATAGCCTCAGCAAAAAAAAAAAAAAAAAAATCGAAAATGATGGGGAAGCGGTGACAAGTGGAGGCGGGACCACTCGACGTGGGGCCCCGACGCGAAGGCCGCGGGGCCCACCCTTTGGCCTCTCGTTCTTTTCCCTCTTTCCGGGGTCAAATTGAGAGCGTGTGAGCGTGAGAGTGGGGGAAATTAAATTTACATCGAAAAGGGCGGGGGAGAAAAAGGATGAACAAATGACGCGTCCCCAGAATTCTGCCGCCCCGATAGGCCCGGCACCGTCGGATCGCCCCAGTCCGAGTCAACGGTTCCGATGCGGTGGTGGCGGTGGGCCCAGGGATCTTTGGACGGGCTTTGACCGCGCGACACGTAGGACCTGGGCGCGTGCGGGAGGGGGATTTTGGCTCCGTTTCGGACCGAGAGTAGCGGGTTGACTTGACTCCGTCCGCACGGGCTTTCGGAGGGGGCGTTAAAAACCGCCTCGAACCGAAATTGCTGACCCGACCTCGTGTCCGTCCCCTCTCGTTTTGCTTCCAGAGGTTTGTTTGGAAAAAAGCTTGTTGGAATTATTCTTTCGGTTCCCCATACGTCTTCGTTAGGGAAAAAAAAGGAAAAAAAATGAGGAAAAATGACGACCATAGAATATCCCCCGATCCGATCCCGCGATGCCCTGAAGAAACCGTCTAGGAAGGCGAGAGAAGGATCCCGTTGCCGTCTCGTGTCGACTTGATGAGAAATTCTGGGACTTCTTACGGGTTGATTGACCGTGGGTAATTCGGTTAAAACAAAAATTAAGAATACATGATGATAATCCGTGTAATCATCGGATGAGATCATTATCTATAATCATATATGATGCTTATTTTCTATATATTGATATTGGTCATGAGTTTGAATCCAAATTGTCTCTTATATTTATCTTGGTTCGGTGGCCCAGAAGATTTATGCAACCTGTGATTCCACATTATCCGCAAATATAGAAGCAACATCAAGATCTCTAGTTACTATTACTCATTATTCGGATATCTTGTCTAGGACTAGATTCAATGGTTCATAAATGAAATCTTGAACGTTGAAAGTTGACCTTTGTGATAATTAAATTGCCAAATCAATCGGGTATAATATAGTGACTGCATTTTTTTTTTCTTCCGAAAAAAAATAAATAATTCCTTGATTTTGGTTCAATGTGTAATTTCAACCTTAAACTTTAAATGTGTTTAATGCGGTCCTTAAACTTTAGCCTAATATGAATTTTTGGTAAATGCTAATATAATTTTTGGACTATATGAAAATATTTAATGTTGTCCTTGAACTTGAATTAACATAAGGAAAGCGTTGAAAATTTTCATTTAGTCTAGAGATTAAGTTAAATATTTATAAAAAAATTCAAGGATCACATTGAATAATAAAAAATCCATTGTTGACATTGCATATTTAGCCAAAATTCAACGACTGATTGTATAATCATCCATTTTTCTTCCTTCTTCTTTTGGGCAGCTACCATCTCCATCCATTTATGCATCAAGAGATTAGAGGGTTCTCAATACGCGCTCTCGAAACGACCTTGCAGTCCACTAGGGGCAATCATCGCCCCATTCGAAGTATCGGCGTTTCGAGAGAAGATAAAGGAAAAAATAAAATTCGTAACATCAAGCGCTAGGATTTAGATGGACGAAAATGTAAACAACCCGGAAACTTTCCCAATGGATCCATCACGAGAAAAGGTCGAATGAGCTGGATGTTGCCAATCGATTAGGGAGTGGGGTCAAAGCCTAAAAAGCAAGTGACCAAAGCCAAGCTAGCTATGGCATGGTGGGCCGCATTGTTTGACGAGTCAGTCAAAAAGAGGGTGTTGGGGGTCTTGGACGTGAACCACATGACTTGCGATGCACGCCTTGGCTGCTGCAATAGTCTTTACTTGGGGGAGGCATCATGTTGTCTCTCCACAGTCCAAACCCCAATGGGGAAGGAACTAGTTGGTATGCTCATAGTTCAGACCTCAACCAGTCTTGTGGTTTTTTTTTTCTTCTTCTAGTTGGGTATTACGGTAGCATTTTCCGCTTTTGAACAGCGCGGCATATTCAAACTCTTCAACTCAATTGATTTCCTACAAATGCGCACAATCAGCTCCGTCGACTTGCATCGGGTAAGGCTCCACTCGCAGAATGACAGGCATGGCGAGGTTACTTTCAGGGAAAAGTCGGGGTTCAAATGAAGCGTTTGATTATCATACTGAACCTTTAAGAGATAATATAATAGTTTTTTTAATCGGTGAAGAGGTTTATTATTTCGTCAATTACCAATGCTCTCTTATATTTTAAGCATTAGATAACACATAATCTTTATATTTGGAGAAACCTTAGACTTAGTTTAACATTTTTGGAGTCAATACACATGTGTTAAGTCGATAATGAGAAATTAAATGACATATAGTAAACAAAAAAAAACACCCTTCCCTCTTTATATAGAGCATATGATATATATATTGACTAAGAGGTGGGTCAAGCATTTATTCATGGTATGGACATGATCAATTATCTTATCTCGCCACTTTTAATTTAAAAGAGAAACAAGATGCCAAATAACATCATCTAGAAAACAAAGTCTGTAGCTAATCATTTCGGGATTGGGAGTGTTGTAGCAAAACTTTCTTTAGGCCATGGAGTCGTGCAGCAATTTTAGCCTCTAGAAGTGAAATTTTCATTTGCCCGTCATCTATTCCGGTTTCATAGAGACATTTCCATAATTTACCAGGACAGGGGGGAGAGCATGCACACTCCATGGCGAGCATGGAGGGCCCAGGACGAAAGCAGATAGGTGACAAAGATGAGAGAAGACCAAATGGAACTTATGAAGGCTACCGACTAAAAAGTGAAGCAAAATAGCCGAAAAAGTTGGGGTGTGCACACGAAAAGCGGCCAAGAACTAAAACGTGATCTTATTAAACTGTGGATAGGACATGATCTTCATGTGGTACTTTTCCTAGCACGACTTGATATGTTGCTCGGAGAAAATTCATGTCCTCTGTGACGTCCCAATGCTCCTTTCTGTCTCCTTGCGAACTGTAAACCCTAATCTCTCTCTCTCTCTCTCCCCTCGTTCTCCTTGAACGTTGAATTGTATATTGAATGTTCAAGAAGCTTTATCTTTCTTTTCACGAGTGGATTGCAGAAAGTGTGGCCACGTCCGTGGACGAACGTGGTTAAATGGAGGCCGCTTGTCTGCGACGGCAAGTCAAGATGGGAGAAAGGCGGGTTACGGGGGTTTCGAAAAATAGCTGAAACTAGTTGCTACAAGAAATTAAGAGAAGGAGCATACTTTTCGTATTGGTTTAGGCAGATGTAGCTTAATACACGTCAATGCACGTGCAAACTTGCCGTATAACTATTGTGCATTGACCATACATGCACATTCCCATTCGTATTCTAATTTGATTTGTTTTTTGTCAATGTAAGAAGCTCCATTATTGGGAAAAAATTTCCAGCGACGAGGCAATTTGTCTTTCTTCAAAATTTAAATTCTCATTAAATATGTTTGATTTTGCAAATTAAAATTCGGATTTCCTTGATGTTCATGAAAGCATTTATAACTTATTGGAGCCAAGTCATGCATAGAAAGTTCTTGGGAAACCCTTAATCTCAGTATAAACAACCAACATTTATATCCGACTAGGACACTATGTAGACTCGTTTCGATTGTTCTTGTCATCAGTTAAATAGTGGTGAGTCCCAAGCTAATCAACATACGTGCCTTAAAAACAAAATCAAGTTGATGTAAGAGCTAGATAAAATGCAGTTTAATTCAAAAGTTGATAGTGCTTAGATCATTTTAATTGATTCACTCATGAATACTTACCAAAAACGCAGACATTTGTGTTGTTTCTTTTGAGGGTCTTGGGTTGTATTCAAGAGTCATCTATTCATTGGAGACCCATTAGCTACTGATTTTTGTACTTAAAAAGTATAACAGCCAAAGCTGTACTGCAATTAAAAAATTAGGGTTTGCTAACCGACTGAGATTATGGCGACGATGCTCTCCCCCGAATCAAATCCACCCAACATTAAACATACGTTGGAGAGAGCTCGAAGTTTAGAGCATTAAATGGACCGACAAACCTAAAGCCAAACAATACTATCCAATAAAAAAAGAAAGAAAAGAAAACCCTGGAGACATCCGCTCAGAAGCACGCCAGACTTTTCGTAAGTACACTCGGGGACCGTTGGCGGACGAAGACAAAGAGGGAAAATATAGAAATGATAGAACGAAGAAGAAGAAGATACCGTTTACCCAGATTCGATTTTCATGTCGCGAATAAGGGACCGACGCGTGTACCGTGATCTTTAAGCTTAGGCCTCGTTTTCAGCGCATCTGATTAAAGAAATTGAACTTCTCAATGACTTCATTACTGCTCTTCGTGAAGAGAGTCAACAAGCAACAAAACTACATATTCATGCTTTTAATAAGCTAATTCCGCTCGAGATTCAGAGCCACTCCCGATGGATCAAGATAGAATAGATCTCTTGTCGGCGTCGATGTTGATGAGATGAAAGGTAAAGTTGCCTTCATCATTCATTGTCGACCAAACATGCACGTAAACTCGATTCGCTGCTAATTCTTTTTTTTTTTTTTTCATATTTTCTGGGTTTTGCCCTTCATTGGAAAGTTCAGTCTAGTCTTCACCTACTCTGTGATCTGAGTACCTTTTTCCCGTGGATTTCAAGCATTGCTCCGCACGCCAAGCTGTGAATCTCACTCCTGTCCAGTCATTATATTAAACCGAGAAACAAAAAAAATATTAGATTATTCAGATATTATGACCGATTTGCAAGAAGCTTCAAGCCTAGTGCATTCTGGAAAAGTGCCGTTTGTCATCATAAAACAATTAGATAATTGGTAGCTAGCCCTATCAAGGTAAGTATTGCGAAACTGCTTGATGACATTTACCATAGGAAAGACTGTAACGAACTTAGTCACGGCATCGTTCCCATGTATACTATATAACTTTGAACAAGCATGAACACAGACAGCGATAGTGTCAAGATAAAAAACAAAAAGAGGAAAAAATGCGTGCACAGTAGTTTTTAAATTACCGAATTACTAATTCCAGCAGACCGCATAATAAAACAATCATGCTGTCTACTAGCGACTTACCATAATTACATGAAGTCATTGGATCCTGAGATGGTCAACCAAGATTCCAAGAGAAGACTTCTCGAAGCTTGTTGAAAATTTTCTGGGAAGAGAACTTAGGTAAGATGCATTTTTGGATTATGAAATAATAAAATTTGCTTTCACACGCCAAAGTCCAATTTTCCAATGAACTATGCGAGGAGGATTTTTGGCGCCAAAAAATTGTTGATATATAGACTTCATGGCTGGAAAAGAAAAGCGTATAGAATTATTGCAAAGTTTGAAGTCGGAAAATGAAAGAGAACACCACGTCATTGAATTTCCACTGAACTTCTCCAATAGAGTCCATTCTTGGACATTTTCACACCTACCTGAACTTAAATTGGCATTCAATCTCTCTGGCCCTCGTGGTAGCTCCAACAATAAGTCTCAGCCTTCTCCATAAAGAAAAATCGCACCCGAACTTAACGTTGTATTACTCGTGATCAATCCGACTCGACTGAAATTGTTGAAAAAAGAAATGGAGACCGGAAATTTTAGTCCCATAATAAGCAAAGCTCTTATGTTCTTAAACATTGACGTTGACTGACCTAAGAGCCGGCTGTGGACTGTTGGTAGCGTCCTCTATTCTCAAGCATGAAACATGCATCATTCAACTAGATTTATGTTGAATGAGACTTTCAAAAGGGTTATAAAAAAAAAAAAAAAATTGGAGAACACCAACGTTTGGAGAAAGACGAGGATGGTTGAATATGACGAAGGCGAGCAACTGAAAGAAGACAAGACTTAGCATTCGGTAATCGTTCAGGTATTATATTATCCAAAACATCTACCTCTCCCGACTTCCATGTCAAGGCAAGTGATGTTACTCAGGAAGTTTCTCGCCCCGGTCCGTCTAAACTACGTTATCCTGTCAAACTCCTGTCCGTTCATCTGACGGGAGCTGAATCCACACGAATTCGGTCAATCTCATGGGACTTCCCTGGCGTTTGCATCTATATTTGTACTGTCAATCGCTCGAAAGTACGCTCGTTGAATTAGAGACTTTTTGGAGGTAGTTAAATGAAAAAGGACGGAAACAGGAATCCTCAGGAGTTCACACCGAGAATTTCATGGACAGAGAAGATGCCTTTTGAGACCGAAGCCCTCCCCTTTCAAATTCTTCCAGAGAAAGAGTCGTTTTATTTTGACCGCTGCGTACTTGATGGTCCGCCCGTTTGTTTAGGCGTTGTGACAGCATCGTGGTGTGAAAATGACATTAGAACCGGTTGACTCCTGTGGGACAAATCGGCGTGATAGATTATGATCAGGGTTAGTTCAGACTTCGGCCTTAACGGGGGAAAATGTCTAATTAGTTCTCGAACCCTAGGTATGAAATTGGGACTACAGCTTAGCAAGAGTTTTCATGAATCATTACATTCCAATATGGCGAAAGAGCACAGAGAACAAATTTTAACCATCAAACTGAGAGGGCGGGGTTAAACTTCATATTTCAAACCATCTATGCGATATTGATCCCTTGGTAGATGAAAGAGGTTAGAAAACAGACGATGCAGACTCATATACACAGCCTCCAGTCGATTAGAGATACGAACACCACTTATTTAGACAGCGGCGAGTACTCGCTATTGACACCATGATGTATCTAAAGCAGCATCAGGGTTATATCAATATACCGCACGCACACATACGCAGCTAAGATAGATCATCTACGGATGCAGGTAGCGGGACTTCCATGACTTGAAGCGAGACTATGCAAGCACGACTGCAGCTTCATCTTCATCCGCCATTCCCATATTTTTACTCCGCATAACTCGGGTCTTTTTGCCAGGATTGAATTCAGTGGACAAGTAATGAATTCTTCAAAGTTAAAAGTTGTGCTCCTGATATTTAAATTGCCAAATCCACCAGGCATAGTACAGAGACTGCCTTTTTCTTCTTGCTTCTCATAAAAGTATCATCTCCATCAATTTATGTATCAAGATCCTAGAAATGTTCTCAACATATTTCATTGGCGTCCACTGATATCAATCATTGCCACGTTCAAGAATTGGCATCTTGAGAGAAATTATGAAAAAAGGTTTCATGACATTGAGCACTCATCGATTAATTTAGATGGACGAAAACGTCTTGAGAACACCTGAAAAATATACAACGAATCAATCACTAGAGAAGAGAAAGAGCTGGACATTTATACTTAATTAGAGAGTGGGGTCAAAGCTGGAAAGCGAGCACGAAAGGGGGTGTGGTATAGGATGGTACGGTGGGCCATTGTTGGACGACTCAGTCAAAAAAGGGCTGTTGGGATTTTGGACGTGAATCGCATGACCTGTGATGAACGCTTTGGCTGGGCGTAAGTCTTTACTTGAGGAGGTATCATGTTGTCTCTCTAAAGTCCAAACCCAATAGGGAAGGATGTAGTTGGTATGCTCATAGTTCAAACTTAACAAATTATCTAGTTTAGCTTTTCTTCTTAGTATTACATAGCACTTTTCCTCTTTTATACAACATATAATATTCAAACTTTTCGATTCGATTAATTCTTAACAAATGCATGCAAATAGCTATGTTGAGGGATGTCTAGTAAGACTTAGCTTCTGCTCTTGAAGTTACTTTACTTTGAGGGGAAAAGTCTTGGTTTGAACACGAATTCTACCGGATCCAAATTAAACATTTGATTACTCTATTGAACCCTTGAGAGATAAGAAGTAGCCTTTCTTTTTTAATTGGAAGAGCTTTTTCATTTCGGTAATTACCATAGCTCTCTTATATATCAAGAATTAGATAATGCATAATCTCTATATAAATTAAAGAACCTCACATTTACTTAGCTTACCATCTTTGAAATCAGTATCCATAATATGAAAGAGGTTCGACTATCAAAGCGACTTTTTGAGTCAATTAGAGAAGTTAAACGTCATATATAGTGAAGAACAAGACCTTTGGTGATTGAGTCCCACGCGCTCTTTATATTGAAAAGAATGATAAATATATTGACTAGGAGGAGTATCAAGCATTTATTCATGAGGTGAACATGATCAATCATCTCATCTCGTGACTCACATTTTAAAAGAGACATAAGATGCCATACAACATCATCTAGAAGATAAAATTCATAGCTAATGATATCAGGATCGGGAGTGTTGCAGCAAACTTTCTTAAGCCATGGAGTTGTGTGGCAATTTTAGTGCTGTAGAAGTGAAATTTTCAATTACCAGTCATTTATATAGCTTCACGCGAGACCAACATTGCGGTATGGATTCTATATTTCTAGGATTTCATCCACACACTTTAAAAATTTTAGTAGGGCAAAAAGGAAAGAGCCTGTGCACTCCATGGCAAGCATGGAGGGCCCAGGAGAAGAAAAAAAAGAGGTGACAAAGTAGACCAAATTGAACTTCTTTTTTTTTTGGTAGAAAGAGACCAAAACCAAGGACTAAAACTCGATCTTATTAAATTATGGATAGGACACGATCTTCTTGCATACTTTCCTAGTTCGACTTGACATGTTGCTTAGAGAAAATTCATGTTCTCTGTCCAGTCCCCGCCCCTCTTTCAATGCCTCCACGTAAACTATAAACCCTAACCCTTAACCCTAATCTCTCTCTCTCTCTCTCTAATTGAAAGTTCAAGAAGCTCCTATTTCTTTTCACGAGTACATTGCAAAAAGTGGGGCTTTGCACCTAGAAGAACGTGGTTCCATGGAGGCCGCATATTCTTTGTTTTACTATCTTTTGTTGAACCAAACGAGATGCAAAATAAAAGATGCCTGCGACAGCAAGTCAAAATGAGAGAAGCGCAGGTTTCTGGGGTTTTGAAAAACAGTTAGGGAATAATCGTTACAGGTAATTAAGAGAAGGAGCATACTTTTCGTATTGATCCAGACATATATAGCTCAATATCCGTCAAAGCACATGCATATTTGCCGTTCAAATCTTGTATATTGACCGTATATAACCATTCCCACTCGTATACTCATTGATGTCTGCTGCTTATTTTTTGGTTTTCTAGGTCAACTAATTAGTCGCGATCTTTCGGTAAATATTACTTCTCTCCAGTGTACCAAATATATATGGAATTTTAAAGAAGCGGCTTTATTTATAGAAATTTACATCTTGCTAATATCTGCGATTTTGCAAATTGAATATGGGATTTTCTTGACGTTAAGGAAAGAGTTTATAATCTATTGGAGCCAAGTCATGCAAAGAAAGTTCTTGGTAAATCCTTAATCTTAGTCTAAATGACCAACATGGATACCCGATTAAGGAAGATATATAGACCTTTTTTTTTGGGGGTATGAATATACAGACTTGTTTTGATTACTCATATAATTAGTTTATAATAAACAGTCCTGTGTCCCTAGCTAATCAACACTTCCTTGAAATATAAGGTTGAGTTGAGCTAAGAGCTAGATAAATGCATTAAATGATATGCTCAGATCACCTCAATTGATTTACGTGATTACATAATGGAATGCCCTCCGAAGAATTCTATCTATTTTTACTCGTAAATAAAAAGAAGAAAAAAAAAGAAAAAAAGCATGTTCATTGTTTCTTTTGAGGGACTTTGGTTATATTCATTGAGTTACGTATTCATCAGAGACACATGTATCAATTACTGATTGTCATACTTAAAAAGTATATAACAAGAGAACAACTGAAGTTATAGGGACACCATGCTCTCGCACGAATCAAATCCCCCAAACATTAGACCAACCTTGAGAAAGTTCAAAGGGCTGAGGATTATATAAATGGACCGACATAAATTAAAGCCGAAAGATATTGTAAAAATAATAGAAAAAGAGAGGAAGAAGACCCTGAACACACTGGGGGACCGTTGGAAGATGAAGACATAAGGTAAGAATAAGAGGGAAAAAATAGAAATAATAGGAAAGAAAAGAAGAAGATACTTTTTACCCAGATTTGATTTTCATGTTGCAAAGCAGGGACCGGCGTGTGTGATTCGATCCTTCAGGTGAGGCCTCGTTTTCAACACATCTGATTAGAGAAATGAACTTTTCAATGGCCTCATTATTGCTCTTCATGAAGGTAGTCAACAAAGGAAACTGATACTGCGCTTTTATGGAGCTGATGTCGCTCAAGACTCGGAGCCACTTCCAATGGATCGAGATAGAAAAGATCTGAACTCTTGTTTAGGAGAGACCAACACTTCTTTTTCAAACTCATCTTGAGCATGAAGTACAATTTCATAGTACTTAAATACATCATCCTGACAAGCGATGTGGAATACGTTAACATCACTTCTCATGTACAAGCCGAATTCAAAACGGTACGTGAAATTCAATAAATGGGAGGCTGTATACACGATATACATTATGGCAGAATCAGTTTTTTATAATATCTTTTGAGCTCTCTAATTATGTGTCCATGTTGATAAGATAAAAGATAAGTAACCTCATCATTCATTGTCTACCCGACATGCATGTGGACTTGAATCACTAATAATTCTTTTTCTTCCTCATTTTCTGGCTTTTGTCCTTCGGTGGAAAGTTTAGTCTAGTCTTTACGTACCATGTGATTGAGTACCCTTTTCCCATGAATTTCAGGCATTGCTCCTCACACTAGGAGGTGAATCTGACTCTTGTCGAATACTCTCGATATCGAGAAATTCCATCATTATACACACGCACACAACAGACTCCAAGAGAAGACTTCTCAAAGCTTGTTGAACATTTTCTGAGTAAGTTAGTGCGTCTTACTTAATACAAACATTTTACCTATAGTCCCAGAAAAAAAAAATTGACTTCTCCCATGAATAACCTCGTTGTCCATCAATTGAATTTTAAGTTCTCTCTAAATTTTAATCTATGATCGAGGAATTAATAGCAATAGCTAAAGAGTTCATTTAACATTCAAAGAAAATAATTCTCAACATGACACGAGAGTCAAATGATAAATATCACCCATTTCCATTAGAAAAAGATCTTGCCCAAGCATTACGACGTTGTATTAGTCGTGATCAACCCATCTTGAGTTTCATTCGTTGAAAAAGAAACGGAAACTAGAAGTCTAATGACCCAGGAGCCTGCTGTAGACTCTTGGTAATTCTACCAAGCTCTCTCTCTCTCTCTCTAAAGAAACATGGTTCGTTCGACTAGATTTACGTTGAATGACCGAGACTATAAAACAAATGGTTAGAAAACGACATGCACACCAGAACGTGGAGAAAGACGAGAGTGGTTGAATATGACGAAGGCGACCGAGAGAAGACGAGGCTAGTGTTGGGTCATCGTTCAGGTATTTTACTAATCAAAAAACACAACCCTCTCCAGACTGCCATCCCGTCGAGACTTCCGTATCGATAAGGCCAAGTGATGTTACTCGGGAATTTCTCGCCCCATCCGTCTAAGCTACGTTGTTCTGCCAAACACCCGAACGTTCCATTCATTTGACAAGGGTTGGATCCATGCAGCTGGGTCAATTTCTTGGGACTTCCTGCTACTTGTATCAAATTTCTACTTCTAATCGTTCGAATTGTCGCTCTCGTTGAACCAAAGATTTGTCTAAGGTAGATTAATCAGCAAGGACGGAGACGGGAACGCTCGTGAGTCCAGACCGAGAAGTTCATAGACAGAGAAGAAGATGCTTTTGATGAAGACGCCCTTCCCTTTCAAAGACTTGTTTTCTTTTGACCAATGCGTACTAGATGGTCCATCCGTTCGTTTAAGACGAATGTATAAAATAGATTATGATGAAGGCTAGTTCATGCTCTGGCCTAAAAGGGGAAGATGTCTAATTAGCTCTTGAACCTCAGGAATGAAAATGGAATTATAGATTTTGAAGCGATCAGATCACAACCAGAGTTTTCATTAATCATAACAACATTCCAATGTAGACTCGTACTCAAGAGTTTACAGTGGATCAGAAGACACGAACCACTTATTTAGACAGCCTCACGTACTCACTATTGACACCATGGTGCATCTAGAGCAGCATCTTGGCAATATGAACATACTGCACGCACACATACACACAAAAGACAAGTCGTCTACGGATGCAGGTAGCGGGACATCCATGTCTTGAAGCGAGACCATGCAAGCTCGGCTGCGGCTTCATTATCATCCTCCAATCCCATCTTCTTCCTCCGCTCGATGCCATCAGGAGACCTGTTCATAAAAGCATGCCCGTTGCCTGGATAAATGTGTACCTCGTAAGGGACGCCAGAAGCTTTCAGCTTCTCCTCTAAAGCCTTGGCAGCCTAAAAGAAGAATAAGCAAAATGAGGTACTAACCTCTTTCATGTGAATAACTGTCAAATCTATCTGCTGTAAGGGAATGGTATACATTAAGAGGAACAGTCATTTTATCAGTAAGAACTCAGAAAGCAAACACTAACTGCTCATGCTATTTAAATTAAATCTTCTATTGAACATTATGGATGAAAACCTTGATGACAAGCAGCTGACAAGACTCTCTCCAGAGAAAAAATTGTGCTTGGAGGTTACACTTTAATATCGATCTGCTAACTTAACGTTTTACTAGAGAGAGGGTTTTAATACTCTGTTAAAGCCAAAAGCAGTTCCACATGAGCATGTAAAACTTTCCAATGTCCCTTATCTGTGCTTACTCATTTCATGGCGAAAGATTATTGTCCTTACACAACAAAAGAAGACCTTGCCCATACTTTTCTTCACTACACTTCCTTTCTGTTAGCAATAGTAAGGCCAGAGCTTAAGGACACGATGCCAAATGACTCGCATACATGGATCTGAAATAAACTAATCGTGCATATCCCAAAAGCAGCAAAGTAGAAGTTGAATGTGCCAGCGATTTATTTACGCAAAAAAAAAACAAACAAACAAACACAAGATTCTTCAAGTATCATGTTTATGCATGAGGATCTTCTTCTAATACAAATGCAAAACTAAAATAGTTATGAATTATTTAGAGCAATGTTCAACTAGCCAATGAGCAAAGCATGATTTAGCACCAAGAGCACTGATCACAACAGGCGATGTTACAACCAGAATGATACATACCGTCACATCTGAAAAGCCAACAAAATTATCAAGCTCCCCAAAATGAGCCTGCACAGGAGCCTTAGCCTTAGCAGTATCAGCGAGCTCAGGAGAAGGCACACCATAGAAGGCAACCACACTATCAACCTCAGGGACCAGAACAGAACTTGCAATGGAAAGAGCACCTCCCATGCAGAAACCAGTCACGCCAACCTAATGCAAAGAGAATAATTTATTCTTCAATTAAGGATTCAATTGGAAAATGATTATTTTTCAAGGAGCAAAAGCTGAAATTATTTCAATTGATACTATGATGAAACTATATGCTACTCGCAAAATTCATAAGAATAAACACATGCCTGATGGATCACGATAATGAGTTGATATTGTAATGGCATAAATTGCTCATATAGTTCCTTCCTCAAATCTTGCTGAAACTTTTTATCACACTTATGTTCGTTAACTTGATACGGAAAATCATAGATTCCAAATGCATGTGGCATTTGAACTGAAAAGCTAGGCAAAAATTGAATTATTTAGGAACATTGCAAGTCATAAGCAGAAGATTGATTGATCAAAAGGTTCAATTTGCTCAAATTGAAGCTCACAAAAAGAAGGGATTTGATCACTTACAAAACAAGGCAAAGCCAGATACATTCACCACCACATTGCATCAGACAAAGCGGTAGATATATTCAAATGATAAAAGGGAAATGCAATAATTTTTTACACAGACCAAGGGTGGACCAAGTCAAGTCAAACCTAGCCTTGACCAGAAATTTTTACCAAGCTAAGTGTGGCTGAATCATATACTAATATTGGAAGTAATTCAATGCATACTTTTGATACTTTGTGACAACGACGACGACAACAACAACAACAACAACAACAACAAAAGAAACTGCAGTTACGGACGATCTCAACAATGTAAAATGATTGCCATAGCTGCAACATATTGTGTGTGAGACATGCCCCTTTACAACCTGTGTTACAACTTATGAAAGGATGTTGGTTGATCGAAGATGAGATAATCATGTTCAAATGGTGTCAAAATCTCAAGGATGGCACAATAGGCATGCAACTGCTTAGATATAATCCCAAAAAAATCTTTATGTTAAGGTCACATGCGCAAGCTTCCGTATGTATTTTTTAAAATCCGCAGAATTAACACAAAAAAAGAGGTATAGACAATTAGGCAACAAGATCGAAGGTCAGCCAGAGTTTGTACTGATGGACATCTAAGAAGACCCATGATAATTGCAAGAGGTGAAAATCGCACATGAATAAACAGCAAAACCAATGATACAACTCGGAGAAAGTCCACACCTTCTTAGATCCATTAGCCTTAAGCCAGTTAACTGAGGCACGGATATCCTTTACGGCACCCGCCCAGTCAAGGCCCTCCATTAGATGCTGTGCTTCTGCAACATCAAGACCAACCTTTCCTCGATAAAGACTGCAACAAGAGCAGTATACCCAGAGTTAAACTCCAGCAAATCGACAAATTTTGATCCGCTCTTATTTTATGACAGAAACTACAGTTCCATAGGCACAAAGATTATTACTCTGGGATGAGAGCCTTAAACCCAGGATCCATTTGGGAAATTTTCAGAGCATGGTTCTTGATCTCAAAATCCACACCCCACCACTCCTGCAACACCACGATCCCGGGGGCATTGTCTTTTCCAACCACATATGCATCAAAGGCCTAATGATCAAAACAAACAAATCAATCACAAAGGTGGTCACTTTTTTTCTAGCGTATAGAAAGGTTTGATGGTCAATGATGCAATTTGGTCACAACTAAAGATGTTAAGTTTCAAAGCCCATAACGCAAGTTAGCTCATGTGCCCATCTCAAATCGTCAAGTCGCTTCAGGAACAAACAACTACCAAGTGAAGACGCCTCATTGCACCCTTTTGTTTTACGCTTTCAGCTGGAGAGGGGAAGGGAAAGATACAGAGCTCAAAAACACAAATTTACCACAAATTACATCTGAGAGATCAAAGGGAAAAAAAGGGCTTCCGGCGAACATTTCAACCCCTACGGCAACAGACGGCTAGCAATACACTTCACTCCGGAAAATTACACTAATTATTCGTTACCGGCCAGCCACTGTCTAGACAGAAAGATCAGTCAAATGATGCATTTGCCATTCAGGAAACCTCCGGACAGAGCATCCTAAGTTTCTGAATTCGATCGTTCCCACTAGCCCACACTCAAATTCACGCATAATCTCAAAACCCCAGAATCCCGACACGACCACCCTCGTCGTCGGGTCGCCGCAACACGCGAACCCAAACCCCATTCCACGGCCACAAAGCGAGATGAAGAACACAACAGAAAGGGGAAAAATGCAGATCAGGAGCCGAAGCGGCGGCGGGACTCACGGTGTCTTCTCTCTGGATGCGGACTTTGTTGAAAGGAGCCGAACCGCCGGCGGCGGCGGAGGAGTCGGCCATCGAGCGGATCGCGAGGCGGGGAGCGGCGCGCGGGGAGAAGAAGGGGGAGGAGGAAGCGGCGGACGACTTCGCGATGGTTCTCGAGAAGATTCTCGAGGATGACAACGACAGTGCAGCTGCCAGCATAATTCCTCACCGCGAGCGAGCGACCGACCGTTCAACGGCGGCGAGCGAGGCGTCGGCTTTGTCAATCCAGCGACCACCGGTGGCCTTTCTATGGGATTTCATGGGCCGGATAGAGCCCATAATCGGGAGGTTTCCTAGATATTAGGCCCAATCAAAGACAAGAGAGGCAGGACTTTCAGCGCGAGCCCATAGAGCTCAACATGCGAGGCCCGAAACTTCTAGAACCATCGGAATAGAGATTTTCCGGGTTTTGGGCCCGGATTGTAGCCCGGCTCAGATCGAGAAAAGGCATTATGGTATTAAGATTACCAAGGTCTAGCCGAGGCTTGACTTGGGACTCCAGTACTCATCGTATTGCGACCGCACATAATTTTTCGTTTATTAAGTTTATTAATAGTGCCCAATAGTTAAAGGGCTTCTTTTTTATTTTTATTTTTTTGGAATAAGATATATCAGAGGGTTTGAGAAACTCAATGTCACTTTTCCACTGCTATTGAAGAATTTAGAGCTGAGCCTTCATTTCGCATATAAATTGATTTTACATTTCATACACCCAACTCGATTTCGATACATTTGAAAATCGATACTTTTTCTCAAAATATGGACAAATAGAAGTTTTACTCCTGAAGAAACACTTCAAGAAGCCAGTCGAATTACCTATCTCTCGGTCTGTTTTTGACGATTAGTGAACTTTAAGTTCATTTGATGATTATAATTATTTTTTGACTTAAAAAATTGCAATTAAACCCCCAAAAAAAAATCCCTTAATTTGGTAAGTAAGAACGAAGTCACTCAAGTCATCTAATAGATTTTTTAGGGAGAGGCCCCAAAGATTGCAATAATTTTTAATTATTTATTTTTTTAACCCAAAATAGATTGTTTATATCACAGCAGGAAAATTGTCCAAAAAGTCCAAAATCTATTACGCTTTTACTAATTTAATCATAAACTTTTCGATTCAATTCTATACCTTTTAATGTTTTGTCAATTTAGTTTATCTAACCAATTTTGACCAAAAATCGTTAACATAGACGCCAACCATCCTATGTGACACTGGTTGATATGGATAATTTTAAATGATATTTTATTATTATTTTTCTTTTTTGTTCTTTTTTTCTTCTTTTCTTTTCTTTTTCCCTTTTTCCCTAGCTAGCCTCGTTGATGGCCAGTGAAGGTTGCCGGCCTTAGGCGAGGGATGCCTAGGCTTGGGCTAGCAAGGGTGACCCTTGCTCGATCTAGGGAGAGTGGTCCTCGCTTGAGGCTGGCTACTTTTTTGTTGGCCACCAATGAAGCTAGTGGTGGCTGGCAAAGGAAAAAAAGGGAAAAAGAAATAAAAAGGAAAAAAAAAAGAGAAAAAGAAAAAAAGGAAAAAATAGAAAAATTATTATAAATTACCCACGTGCTCGATGTCCACTTTAGTGATTTCTAATCAAAATTGATTGAATGGACTTAATCGACAAAATATGAAAATATATATGACTCAATTGACAAAATTGAAATGTTTAAGGCCGAATTAACAAAAGTGCAATAGGTTTATGGTTTTTTAGATTATTTTCTCTATGATAGTAAATTAAGAATAGGTGCATAAGCATTTCTTTAGAAAAAAAAATATCTAAATAGGAACTAAAATTTTCTTTATTGACTCCCACACAAGTCGTGGTCTCTTTCTTCTCATTTGGACGGGACTGGTAGATAGTAATCATCTAACCTTCTCTCTCTCGCAAAGTGGTGGCTCTTCGTCTTGTACTTTTCCAACTTGGTGGCGAAGAACGGCAGTTCAGCTTCGAAATCATGGGATGCGTCACGAGTGTTGTTTACAGTAAGTTAAAAAATCGATTTATTTTATGGAGATACAAGTGCATTTTCTTGTGGAATATTAGGGTCATCTTCCGATCTTTCTGGTGTTATTGGAGTAATTAAGTCAATAAGATGGAGATCATAAGCATGATTAGGAAGAATCTTTGATCATTACGCAAATGATTCCTCAAGCAATTGCACAGCCCTCCCCCCCTCCTCCCTCTCTCTCACTTTTTCTTCTTCCTCGTTTGTTTTAAGGTTTCTTCCTTTTGGGGTAGGAATTTTTTATTACCGAGACACCGGGAGTACCACATCGAAAGTTTTTGCCTAAGCAAGTAAAGGATTTAATATATACTTTAAACACCGGCCATGTAAAAATTTTTACGACACGAACAGTCTCGAAGTAGAGATATTAATTGTCTGCAGCGACTTTGATATTGTCAAGAACATCAACTCGGTAGACGAAAGATTAAACAGAGCAGGGCTTCGACAAGGTTCGAATGGCATGGGTCCACCAAATGAAGGTCGGGAGATTGTGCTTGTCCTACTCCTTTTCTTTTTGGTCATGCCCGATATTATCAATTGTCAACAAATGCGGAAAGGCGTTATATGTTAAACTCAATTTATCATGATAGATAACATAAATGGACACACAATGACAAAAGTACAATAAAGGCTTTGGATTACCATGCTACACAATTCCCAAAATAGGACATACACTCAGTGACAAAAGTCCAACAAAGGCTTTGGACTACCATGCCACACAATTCCACACATAGGACATATACGCAATGACAAAACATATGGATATGTAAAATACATCCCAGCAGGAAAGGGAGGGAAACGGATACTCAATTTGAAGTCTTTTTGTGTATTAAAATCAAAGAATAGAAGAATAAAAGCTAAACAAGAAACCCTTCTGCGAGTAAGAATACTAGGAAGTTTGTTATGACCACTTTGTAGAAATTTAAAATTAAGTAATGCCATAATAGGGGTGAGCATGATAATAAAGTTGAATCGTGAATTGGACCAGTGGGAGCCGGTCCCGTTCCCAGTCCTGGAGGGATTTGGTTCAATTCATGGTCTCATATTTTTGGAAACCTATACTATTCGGTTCGATTCCCGAGTAGGAATTGGACTAGATTCCAAGAATCAAGAATTAAACTAGAAACCGACCATCTATATAACCCTAAAATAGAAATTGACATATCTTGGCCACCGCAGAGTAGTTTTGCATTGTTTCCTCATAGTCAATAAAATGAAGAGTGGGTCTTCTGTGTCTCCAAAAGGGGTTGGGAATAAAAGCATACTGATTTTTGACCAAGCATTTCGCAACTTTCTAAAAGCTGCGTATCCAAAGTTTTATATGGTCTTTTGGTGAAACATAGAGACCCTAAGTAATCATGTCAATCTACATCATCGCCAAAAGAAGGATGAACAGTTCTTTCCTCCAAGAAAGAGGAAGACGAGGAACATGATTCCGTCTCAAGTGCCCAACTAACAAAGTAATGTTTGATTTTTGCTTTGAAATCGATTCCCAAGAAAATCTTAAAATCAGCCCCAGAACTTATGATACGATAGGTTTCAGGTTTCGGGAGATATAAATTAGGTTTCAGATTTCACAAATTGAAAAACTGATTCTGATGAACTTCACTTGGAACTACTCACTTCTAATGGTATTTATTATCATTTGAGTGTTGAATATAGTCCATGGATATAGCATTCCCATGTTATGGTCAAGCATAACACTAATAACAATCTCTATATACATCGCCACCACCATTTGAGTTACAACCACCTTTTGAACTAAAAATAAAAAGGAACACAATTCTATCTTTAGTGCCCAACTAACCAAATAATATTAAATTATTATTTTGAAATTGGTCAATTCTCAAGTAGATCCTAAAGTCGACCCTAGAACTTATGATATGATAGGTTTTAGGCTTCGGGATATGTAAATTAGGTTTCAAGTTCCAAAAACTAAAAAAATCGATTCTGACAGAAAAAACCTGAAACCTAAATCAACTCTGAAACCGTTCACTCCTAATGTCATTTATTATCATTTGAGTTTTGAATCTAATCCATGACTATAGCATACCCATGTTATGGTTTAGCATTACAATAATGGAGATAATTGAACTAGTTATGTATGGAACTATAAGCACTTGACAATCTCAATATAAGTCGCCACCACAATTTGAGTTATGGCCACCTTTTGGACTAAAAGGAAAGGGAACGCGAGGAACATGATTTCGTCTCAAGGGGTATCAAAAATATCCAAACCAAACCAAAAATATCATAGTCTCATTTGGTCCAGGAATTAAGTAAAGGAATCTGAGTAGTTTGACGATTTGGTTCGTTTTGAATTTCCTCTTTCTTTCTTTTTATTTTTTATTTTTTATTTTTATTTTTATTTTTATTTTTTTGCACACTTTATCACAGCCTGGGACAAGAAGGTGAGTGGGCCTACAGTGGGATCTCAAGTGAGGCATTTCCCATACTTATATAATTCACTCATCCTACGCACACCGTCAAATACGATTGAACGGCTCTAAAATCACCCCGAAACCACGTCTGCCTCTTCACTCTTTGTCTTCGGCAACATTTCAATCGATCCTCATCACTGATAAGCTTCACTCTCAAGCTTGCTCTGTCAGACTTCACTACGAAACAATCGTCACGCCTCGTCGAGCACATTGATGGTATCTTTGAAAGCTTTGCTCATGTCAGCCGGCGCGGTGTTCATCCTCGTCACTTTCACAGCCTGTCTTCCATCAATCTCCGAGCCTTTACTTCTCAGTCGCCTCTCACACTGGACTCACCTCTATTGTGGTTTAGGCCTCCGTACCTCTTCGTCGTCGTCAACAACATCATCATCCCCATCCCCACCACCTCTAGGTGCTTCCATCATCTAATTGTTGCAGAAGAAGAAGACAAAAGAAAAAAAAAGAAAAAAAAAAAAGAAATCCAAACCCTGAACTGAACCAAATCGAACCATATTTTCAGTTCAGTCATATTTGGTTCGGTTTGGGTATCATGGAAATCCAAAGCCAACCGAACCTAAGCGTGGACACCCTTAGTAATTACAATGTTGTTAGGATTGCATGCATAGGCATCTAAAAACAACGGCTCCTACTTAAAAGAGGTGGTCTAAAATGTGTGAGCAGTGTTGTGTTGCTGGCCCTTTTTTAGGGGGCTACCTGAGAAAGGGAAATATGGGATTCCCTATAATCAAGTGAGCTATTCGGGTATCTATTGTCGCTTTTGGATTTACATCCACAAGTTGGTAAGTGCTGCAAATTGTTGAATTTTTATTTGCAAATCAAAAGCATAGTTGTACGATTAATCATCCTTTTCTTTCGAATAGGATACTAGATATTCTCATTGTTTTTTTATGAATCTCACACCAAGCAGCAAATTTTCACATTCCATGCATTGAACTATGCTAGGAAAAATTTTCTTCTGTAGTTAGTGTGTAATTGAAATAAAGACATAAGGCTACGTTTGATGGTTCGAAGTTGAGTCTGAATAGAATAATTTGTTATCTTATTTGGTGTTTAATAATGATCTCATGACTTTACCCACCCTGTGGTGGGCGAGTTGGTTAAGGCGCACATTGACCACACGAAAGGTTAGGGTTCGATTCCCCTCCTTGTCACGTTGCAAGACTTAAGTGGGGTGCTGTGGGAGGTGGGTTCCTGCGCTAGTGCTCCCTCGGGTTTACATCGCCAGCTGCTGGCTGTATGGTGGTTTCCGGATTGCCAAAAAAAAAAAACGACGATCTCATGACTGGGTAATGCTGAATATGTCTGGATAAAATGCTGGATAATAAAACAAGACTGGGTAATGATGATGTATGTATCGAAAATCAAAATGCAAGGAAAATTCAAGTGAAGGAAATTATATTTTGAAGCGTCTTAGCATAATTTTTTAAATAGAAAGCGAATGCCTAAGCGAGTAAAAGGTTTATATATTTCAACGCTGTCCATGTAAAAGCTTTATGACACAGACGGTCTTGAAGTAGGAAAATCTTGATCTGTTTATAACGTGCATACGTTTGCTATGAGTTTATTATTGCTCGTGGATTAACTTTCACATCATCAAAAACATAAACTCTATAGATATTAAGTTTAAATAATGCGGAATGTCAATGAGGTCCAAATGGCATGGGTCCAAATAGGGTCGAGAGATTGTACTTGTCCTATTCCTTTTTCTGTTAGGCCATGCACTAGATTGTCGATTTATCTCCAAAATGGGGCCAAATACACAATAAGTTAAGCCTAATTTATTTATGAAAGTTATAATCAAGGAGGTGCAATCATGTTTTGTTGACATTATCAATCACAACGGAGAGAAAATGATGGTGTGGATGTATCATGTAGGTTACATATGCTTCAGCATCCATTAGTGTGATAGTTTCGTGCCTCTGGATTCTATCAAGCCCAACTTGCTTCTGCAACTTCAGCATTCACAACCTCCTCCCAAATCACATTTTCTTTGTATTTTGAACTTGTCGCCGATGAAGAATTTCCTCTTGCGTTGCGACTTTCCTGAGAAGGGGTTTTTCTTCTTTCCGGGCCATGCGGGCATGGCATAAGTTGATGGCAGCTGGATCTATACGAGCATGCGAAATGGAACTTCTCAGCCGAGGATCAACATGATCATTATCTAACGGTACATGTGCGAGCGCGCACGTGTATTTCTCGTTCAATTAGTGTACAATTGCTTAAGCCTCAACTGGCAAGATCTTCCAAATCTTTAACCGACTATCCGTGAATCTCTGGGGAATAAAAAGCCTCATGCGACGGACAATGAACAAAGATAATGCCAGAAGATGATAATATCATTGGATACGAAGTGACGTCGAGGATCCTGAGCACGATTACAGATCACTAGCTAAACAACAACACGTTGCCACACGTTCCTCCAAATGGGACACACACACGATGACAAAAAGTCCAACTAGGCTTTGGAATGCCGACCTCTTTTTGCATATTGAAAAAAAAAAACAAACAAATAAATAAATAAATAAAAGAAGGACGAAAGAAGCAACCCTTTATTACTAGATTTATAATTACCACTTATAAAACTAGGGGATTAGGTAATACGAAATATTATTATTGAGAAGTGAAAATAGTCCATGTTAGCGTACCGATGTTGTGGACCTTGGCATTACTCTGATGGAGGCAAGTAAACTTGTCGCACACATATGCACCAGACGTTCTTATCCTTCCTTTACTAGTCGATCCGCACATTAGGCGGATATGGTAAATATGAGTACTCTTATATAGGCAAAAATTCGTTTCTTGAGTCACCTCGCCAACTTGACGACCAGGGTTCAGCCCTTCTGTATATAAGTCGCCACTTTTGTCCACACAAGACCACCCAGTAGAAACAGCAAGAACAAGGGCTGGTGTGTGCACAGATACACAAGCCTTCTCCAATGGCCATCCAATCCACTTCCACCCCACTCTATGAGAAAATAAGCTTGAAAAACGATGGGAAGAGGGCAGTCGAGATCTTCATCTTGTTTCTTCTCGTCTCCCTTCTCACGTATCGGCTTGTTCACCTCGAGGACCACGGACTTGAATGGCAGGTCGCACTCGCGTGCGAGTCGTGGTTCACGTTCGTGTGGATTCTCGTCATCAGCACCAAATGGAGCCCCGTGAGCTACAAAACTTACCCTCACCGTATCTTGCAAAGGTATATCAATAGAACAAGAGCTATCTTTTTCACATGGCTTACTTTACTCTGAATCTTCAACTTGTCATGAGCTCTCGATCCCAAACTCCTCAGCGCTACAGCCACTGATTCAGCTCGATTTTTCTTTCTTTCCATCATCATGAATACTCAGGAAGGTTTTCTTTCCAAGTTTCTAGTGCCAGTACAATCATCGCGAGGAACTTATTTTCTGATAACACTGGTCATCTTTCCTTTCATTTCCAACTTTTGCACTTTCATAGGACATAATAATTCTACCAAACTGGCTGATGTGAATTTTGAGAAGTAACAATTCCGTTCAGTTCAATTTCAGACATCTTTCAACTGAAGTACCTGTATCGTACAATATTCAAGCATAATTTTCGCGGATTTCGGGTTATGAACGTTTTATAAGTTGGTTCTGTCCCACCGAGTTACATTTTTAAGGTTTAGTTCCTTATTGCTGTTCTTGTTTTTCACAATTCCTTCATATAGGGTAAGCGAGCTTCCTCCCGTGGACGTGTTTGTCACAACGGCAGATCCGCAGCTAGAGCCTCCGATCATGACCGTGAACACAGTCCTCTCTTTAATGGCGGTAGACTATCCAGCTCATAAGCTGGCGTGCTATGTCTCTGACGACGGCTGTTCGCTATTGACCTTCTACTCTCTAATGGAAGCTGCAAAGTTCGCAAAGCTCTGGGTTCCGTTTTGTAAGAAGTACAATATTCAATTGCGAGCCCCATTCCGGTACTTCGCCGGCGACTCAACCATATTGTCTGGTGAAGACTGCTCATTGGAATTCCAACAAGCACGGGACACAATGAAGGTAATCCTCAATCTTTGGAGTCTAGTGTTCATGTGTTGGAGATGATCACGGTCATCGGGATTCTTTGTGTCGTGGTAAAAGAGAGAGAGAGAGAGAGATTGTTTATTGACAAAATATGGATGGATACGGCCTTATCTAAAGCTTGTCTTATTCTTTGACAGGATGAGTACGACAAGCTGAGCGGGAAGATAGAAGATGCGTCCCAAGGATCAGTCCTATCTAATCTTACTGGGGAGTTCGCCGCTTTCTCTAACACAGAACGTACAAATCACCCCACCATTATAAAGGTACAGTAGAATTACTGAAAGGATATCTTTGTCTAGTTTTGGATAAAATAGTTCTATGGTTGAATTGAAAATTGAGGATCCAAATACTCTGTGATATAATAATTACCATTCTTGATTTTTTTTTATTATCGGTCCTACTCCCCTCTTATTCTAATATCATTCTTGATTGAATTGCAATTAAATTCCCATCAATCTATTACTATCTCCAAATATAAATGAAATGAAAGATTTGATTGTGTACATAGAAATTTAAGATCCTATTTTTATGCTAAAAAGATTCGGATTCTTGAATAAGTAGACCCTATAACAATTTAAAATTATTTCTTATTTGATTTTTTATAATCCAAAATATATTGTTATTCACACAATCATTTTTCTTTTTTATATGGAACGCGATGATGGTACCGTCATGCTGAATATCTAACAGTTGCATATTGACCACAACTTTCAATTTGTGAAAGGTGGGCAATCAGATTGGAGAATTGTGGGAGGCAGGGTTTTGGTGTTTTTATTTTATTTAAGGAATAATGTCACAATTTATTCCTCTATCTTTCTAGTTTCTAGCTTTGTCCAACCAAATGTTTTATAGTTCTATTTAACGGATTAAAAATGCTTTCCTTGTAATACTTCCAACCAAATTTCCAAAAAAAAAATAATAATAAGCATGAATTATGTACATGAAAAAAAAAATATTCTCACTTTTAAATGATCCAAAAAATTCATGAATTACTTAAGGGATAAAATAACCTACCAATAAGTTTTCTATCCCTACAAATTGATAAATTGAAAATCAACTATTTGGTACGCTGACTTTTGGTTTGGGAGAGAAAAAACTTCATTCACTAGCCTAGATCTTTCAATTTGGGCTACAATTTTTTTTTTTTTTTTTTGCTACTTTCTTGTTAAAACAAGCAAGTTATTGATTAAAAAAACTACAAGTGTGATAAATGTTTCATATAGGTGTTAGTGGTAATAGTAATTCTACATTTATTTTTCTTGAAATAAAAATGTATAATTTTTTTCTTTTTTGTACTTAGTAAAAAAAAATCTAACACCAATGGTGTTAATAAGTTTCTTTTTTACTCCCTTATTTTTATTTTGGCTGATTTTTTTTTTTAATATAAGAATTCCCACTTCGTGGGCTAGCAAACCCACCTAGTGGAATTTGAAAAAATTTCTCACAATGAGACTTTCCAATTTTTGTTCCCCTTCCCCCCAAAAAAAAAAAAAAACCGTTAAACAAGTCAACGGGTTTCTTTGAGAAAATTTGTGGTTGAAAAGCCATCGTCTGTTATTGAAGACTAAGAGTACTGCTAGCTTATCATCTTCCTTTTTATATTCCTCAAAATAGAAAGTCTGAATTGGAGATTGCCCCGTGGATAGCATGTCTCTGTCATTTTTTACGCTGGTGACCATGCTTCCCCTTTAAAGGCTCATATCTATCCGATAGCTCTTTCGTCTCCGCACCATGTGAATTCCAAAGAACTCGGAGTCAAGCAGTACATTTGCTCCCACAATTGGCCGTGTGGTCAACTCCATTGCATTAACAAAATGACAATCCGCAGATCTAACATTAAATTCTTTTATTGACATCCGAGTGTATGTGATCCTCCAAAAACTAAAAATCATCATACTTCGAAATCTACAAGCTCACTGTTTTGTGCTGTGATTTTAACAAAGATCATACTGGAAAACAAAGGAGGTCATGCGGATGAATTGCCACATCTGATCTACATATCACGAGAAAAGCGGCCAAAGCGCCCACATCATTACAAGGCGGGAGCCATGAATGTCCTGGTGAGCAAGACTTTTCCATCGAGGCCTAAGTGTGGTCGCTTTTTGACATCAAAACAATCTTATAATTCTTTTCCTCTCATGTCTCATTGATGGATGAACAGACCAGAATTTCAGGACTCATGACGAATGCACCATTGATGCTAAATGTCGACTGCGACATGTACGCCAACAATCCGCAAATTGTTCTTCATGCTTTGTGTCTCCTTCTTGGCACAACATATGAGAGAGATTGTGCATTTGTTCAATGCCCACAATACTTCTATGATGGAGCAAAGGATGACCCATTTGGAAATCAACTAGTGGTCCTACAAGAAGTATGTGCAATTTTACTACAAAATAAGTCCTATTTTGAGCCAAATTGTAGTTTATCTACTGATCAATACCTATACCTATAACACTGTTGATTTTAGTATTTGCTACGAGGAATAGTAGGAATTCAAGGACCCGTCTATGGAGGAACGGGATGCTTTCATCGCCGGAAAGTAATCTACGGGTCATGGCCAGAGGACATGAAGACCGAAAAGAAAATTCTTACCTCTAATGGTACGTGTGTTTGTTTGGTCGCCAAAATTGCCTATGCATGGGACTATGTGCCTAGTCATAATAAACCATATTTTCCCCATTTGCAAATTTGATTTTTACAGGAGAATTAACCAAGGAAAAATCACTAAATGGTTTTGGAAGTTCAAAACAATTCATCGACTCCGCTGCTCATGCTCTACAAGGCAATCCAGATCATCCCAAAGATCTTTCGAGCTCTCTTGAAGTAGCATGTCAAGTCGCTAGTTGCACCTATGAAGACAATACTGACTGGGGTAAAAAGGTCGGTGTGTATCCACACTTGATTCACACATTATATAGATCTAAATGTCCATACATCCAGTTATATGTCACGATTAATCTAATCATGACTCTAAACTCTAAAGTAACTCTGCTACAACCATCCCTAAATTCCATTGTCATTGGCCTGAAGATCTATAATCTTTTCATGAACACAAATAACTTGACACGTGATTTATGGCACTAGCTATTCTGTTTTTAAGCATTTTTGTGACAATGAGAATGATGATATAAATTTAATTCTCGAAATGAGAAATGTTGTGCGTGTGTCTTCTTGCAGGTTGGTTGGATGTACGGATCGACGACGGAAGATATCCTCACGGGATTGGCCATCCATACCAAGGGTTGGAGGTCACTCTACTGCTCACCAAACCCACCGGCTTTTCTTGGTTGCGCACCATATGGTGGGCCTGCCTCGATGACCCAGCAAAAGAGATGGGCCACGGGCCTGCTCGAAGTTCTATTGAGCAAACGGAGTCCAATATATGGCACCCTATTCATGCGTCTCCATTTCAGGCAGTGTTTGGCGTACTTGTGGATCCTAATTTGGGCGCTGAGGTCCATACCTGAGTTCTTATATGCTCTCCTACCAGCATATTGTATCATGACCAACTCCCACTTCTTGCCCAAGGTAAGAAGAAAGTAAAACAAATATCACTCCTCTATTCTCAAGAATTTGTCTCATTATCTTGCTTTCTTGTGTAAATACAGGGACAAGAACCAGCTATCATAATTCCAGCTACCATTTTCGTCATCTACAACCTGTATTGTTTACACGAGTACTTGGCCATTGGCTTGTCAATACGTGCATGGTGGAATAACCAAAGAACGCAGCGAATGACATCTGCATGTGCTTGGTCATTTGGAGTCTTAAGTGTTGTACTCAAGCTCTTAGGGCTATCGGAGACGGTATTTGAAGTAACCAAGAAAGACCAATCTACATCTAGTGAAAGCACCAGTGCTGAACTTGGGAGGTTCACCTTTGACGAGTCCCCAATTTTTGTACCAGGCACTGCTCTTCTCCTGGTGCACCTAATAGCAATATTTACAATGTTGTCAGGGTTGCGTCCCCAAGCATCCAAAAGAAGCAGCTCTGGCATGGGAGAGGTGATCTGTACTATGTGGGTGGTTCTGTGTTTCTCGCCATTTTTTAGGGGTCTATTTGGGAAAGGAAAATATGGGATTCCCTCGACTACGATATTGAAGGGAGCTATCATAGCAATTACTGTTGCTTGCTTATTAAGATTCACACCCACAGGTTGGTAAGGGCTGCAGATTGTTGATGTTTGAACATGCAAATTCAAAAGCATGGTAGTACAATTAGTCATGCCTTTTCTTTCTGAATTCTCATTGTGTTTAGTGAAACTCTCATGAAGCAACAAATTTCCACATTCACTGTGTCGAAGTATTTTTATGTATATTAGCCAATAGTTAGTGGGCGGTCATGAGTAAAGATTTGAGACATTTGTGAGTGTCTATTATGCTCTGTAAAAATTTACCTTTCCAAAACGCATTCTCGACATTTCTAGTCTTTTGGGCAACTGAGATCGATTATATCGTAGCAGAAATAGAACTAAGATTGATAATGAAAGACTCAGAAATCTTTACATGCAGTTGTCCTTGACTTAATATAGGAAAGATGAGCGAGTGATTTTTACAGGATTTTCAGCTTTTCCTCTGGTATATCTTTCAAATGCTTTAATATATACAGGCGTGCCAATATTTCTGAAAATCTTATACCTCAAAAGATTGAGTGAATTGTGGTAATTTGTTCTTTCACATTCTCGGTTCTTACCAATTTCTAGTTACAATAATCTGAAGAATGAAGAGATCTTTCGAAGGCTTATTCTGCCGTAATTTTTCATATATCTATAAGCATTTCTGAAGCAGTTGTTATATACCCTCAATTTTTGCAATTTAACATAGAATTGATTTTTTTTTTTTTATGGATGTGATAAGAGACAATTGAAACATTCAATTTTTTTCTCACCTCATTTGGCATCTTCTTTTGATCATTGTTGTTGCTTTTTTTTCTTCTTTTTTTTTTTTACTCATTGTGAAGAATAAATCTATTTGTAACTAACAATTTTGTGAGAACATTGTCACCAGTCCAGCCAATAGGATGCTTGGATTCAGCAGAAGCTCTCTCTCCCAATTTAGAACTAGACAAAATTGGAATTTCAAAACAATTCATCAATTATGTTGCTCATGCTCTACGGGGCAATTGGGATCATGCCAGAGATCTTTCAAGCTCTCTCGAAGCAGCTCATTAAGTTGCTAGTTGCACCTATGAATACAATACTAACTGGGTAAAGAGGTCAATATATGTCTACTCTGATTTCACACATTATGCATGTCTACATATACATACATCTAGCTCTATTTTCCAAGATCAATCCATTGATTGTTCTCAACTCTAAAGTTGCACTGCCACAACTACCCTAAGTTCACTAGCATTAACCTGGAGGTCTATGATTTTTCCACAAACACAAATTGCTAGCCACACGATTCATGGTACTAAGTGCTCTATCTTTAAGCATTTTGAAGACAATGAGAAATATGGCATGGATTAATTTGTTACTATGATAAAATGTTGTGCATGTGTCTTGCTACATATTGGTTTGAGGTACGGATCGATAATAGAAGATATCTTTACGGGATTCGCCATCCATATCGATGGTTGGAAATCACTCTATTGTTCACTAAATCCACCTGCTTTTCTAGGCTGCACACCATCTGGTGGGCCTGCCTTGATGACCCAGCAAAAAAGATGGGCCACAGGTCTGCTCGAAGTTCTAGTAAGCAAAAAGAGTCCAATATACGGCACCCTATTCATGTAGCTCCATTTCAGGCAATGTTTGGCATACCTATGGATCTTAACTTGGGCACTGGGATCGATACCGGAGTTCTTATATACTCTCCTACCAGCTTATTGTGTAATGACCAACTCCCACTTCTTGCCCAAGGTAAGAAAAAACTAAAACGAACATCACTCCTTTGTTAATTCTCGTTATCTTCTTACATAACCTTGTGTAATGGCAGGGACAAGAACCTCAGCTATCTTAATTCCAACCGTCATTTTTGTCATCTATAACCTACACTGTTATACGAGTACTTCATCACTAGCTTGTTATACGTGCATGGTGGAATAACCATAGAATGCAACGGATAACGTCTACATGTGCCTAATCATATGGAGTCTTAAGTATTGTGGTCAAGCTCTTAAAGCTATAGAGAGGATATTTGAAGTAACCAAGAAAGATTAATTTGCATCTATTTATGATGTTAGTGCCGAATATGGGAGATTCACCTAAGATGAGTCCCCAGTTCTTCGAGCACTGCTCTTATGCAGATGCACTTGACAGCAGTACTTATAATGTTGCTAGGGTTGCGCCCACAAGTATCCGATAATGCACTGTGTGGGTGCTGCTGTGTTTTTGGCCATTTTTAAGAGGGCAACATGGAAAACGGAAATATGGGATTCCTCCTACTTCTATAATGGAGGGGGTTATCCTAACAACCATTCTCGCTTACTTATGTAGATTCACATCCGCATCTCCATAAAGGGTGCAAGTTGTTAAATTTTGTATTTGCAAAATCAAAATCATGGGTGTACAATTAATCATCCCTCTTCTTCTCTTGCGAGACAAGATAATTCTCATTGTTATTCTGATAGGAGACAGGATATCTGTCGTTGTTTGGACAATTAAACGCACGCGCAAGAAATGAGAGTAGTTTCCAGAGTGTTCGTACGTGTGGTGTCTCTTGATTCTCATTTGGACTGATGATGTCTGACCACTTCACGTCCTCGCCGGTCGCCGCCACCATAGAAAATCATGAAGAACCCCGACGATCACTTTCCTTTCATCTTGAAGATGAAGGATTCCAAATGCTCCAATGAATTTTTACTTAGTCAAGCAAATTATTAGGCTCTCTCTCTCTCTCTCTCTCTCTCTCTCTCTCCCCCTAAAAGGCGGCTCTTCCTCTTTTACTTCTCCAACTTGGTGGCAAAGAATGGTAGTTTAGTTTCGAAATCATGGCATGCGTCATTGCGTCGGTTTTTCGGAGATATTTGTGAACAGTGAAAGCTTTTTCTTGTGAATGATTGAGGTCACTTTACATAATTAGAAGGAGACCAATGTCCGGAGTTTGGACCACTGTTTTGCATGATTGATCATGCACATCTCATTTTTTAGATTATCTTTCCCCTCATTTGTTTAAGGTATTCATCATTGGCAAGACACTGGAAGCACCATGTCAAATTGGAGATCGCAATTTGAGAACCTATAAACTTTTTAATCCTTAATTAACATAGAGTGAAACACAAAATAGAAGTGAAAAAATAATAGGAAAAAGTACTTAAAAAATCATAAACTTATTGCATTTGTGCTACCTCTCAATTGTGTCAATTCCATTGCGAACCTTTTTCACAATTTATCAATTGAGTAATTTCAGCTAATTTTAGCCGAAAATAGCTTATGTAGACGCTAGTCATCCTACGTGGTATAACTGGTGCTGGTATGGAAAATTTAAAAAAAAAAATCAAATTTTTATTATTTTTTGTTTCGTTTTATTTTTTATTTTTTATTTTTTTGCCTTTTGTTTTGGCCTATGAGGATGTCAACCATTGGGTGAGGGCTAGCAAGCACCCGTCGATGGCTGGCAGGGCCACCTCAGTCGAGGCCTTTGTGACCCCATCAGATTTGGGTGAGGGCTGCGATGCTGGCTAGCGGCCAGTGATGGCTTGCTAGCTCTTACCAGCTAAAACAAAGGAAATTGAAAAGGAAAGAAAAAAATCAAAAAATTATTAAAAAATCAAAATGTGTCACGTAAGGTGACTTGCATTCACCTCAACGATTTTTTATTAAAATTAGCTAGATAGACTCAATAGATAAAATATAAATAAATTTAAGATTAAATTGACACAATTGAAATATTTAAGATTGAGTTGACATAATAACAATAGGCTTAGGACTTTTTTTATACTTTTCCCAAAAATAGTGAGGGTGCATGATTTTAAAAGCTCAGGATTTATCTCGTTTGAAAATTCTTCTATTTCATTTTTCTCGAGTTCGCACATGCATTGAACAAAACAATTTCAAGTCTATTCGATGATTGCCAATGCGTCTCATTATTATTTTGCTTCTAGTTCAATATCACCGTTCGATCCACTACCAACCATTCTTTATCGGGCTTTTGAATTTGGTACATCGCTTGTGCTTGTGCAAGAAAAAATTATGAGCAGATTTTGTTTGGGGGTTGGAATGGAAAATGTTGTTAACAACATCATCATCGCCATCCTCACCACCTTTAAGTGTTTCCATCATCTAAACGTTGTGGAAGAAGAAGATGAAGTAAAAACAAAAAAACAAAAATTGAAATCCGAACTCTAAACCGAACCAAATAGAACCATATTTTCAGTTTAGGTCATATTCAATTCGGTTTGGGTATCATAGAAATTCAAACTCAACCGAATCTAACTGTTGACACCCTTAGTAATTACAATGTTGTTAGGGTTGCGTGCACAGGCATCTAATAACAATGGCTCCTACTTAAGAGAGGTGGTCTATATTGTGTGAGTGTGTTGTGTTGCTGGCCGTTTTTTAGGGGGCCACTTGAGAAAGGGAAATATGGGACTCCCTATAATCAAGGGAGCTATTGGGGCAACTATTTTCTCTTTTGGATTTACATCGCATGTTGGTAAGGGCTACAAATTGTTGAATTTTGTATCTGCAAATCAAAAGCATATTTGCAAATGAAAAGCATAGTTGTACGATTAATCATCCTTTTCTTTTGAATAGGATACAAGATATTCTCATTGTTTTTATGAATCTCGCACCAAGCAGCAAATTTTCACATTCCATGCGTTGAACTATGCTAGGAAAAAAATTTCGTAGTTAGCATGTAATTAGAAATAAAGACATAAGGTTATGTTTGGTAGTCCAAATTTGAGTCCGAATAGAATAATTTGTTATCTTATTTGGTGTTTAACAATGATCTCATGACTAGGTAATGCTGAATATGTCTAGATAAAATGCTAGATAGTAAAAAAAACAAGGGTTGGAATATGGATAAGAAAAAAACTTATTGCTTGTTGAGGATTGACATCAACATTGATGCTAACGGTGACACAATGCACAACTATTGCGCGATCACTGCACGACACCGACACGACGAATGGTGGTCACTAGCAACTGGCAAAGGAAGAAGGGGGAAAAAAAGAAGAAGAAAAATTCAAATAATCTTTAAAAATAAATCACAAATTTGAGAAGAAAAAAAAAAAGCAAAAAATTGGCCACATCAATATCGGCCATATCGTGTAAAACAGTTGACATCCACGTTAGTAGTTGCTAGACAAAATTCGATAAAATAACTACATTGGCAAATCCTCAAAAGATTTAGGACTATATTCGTATCTGTGCAATCGATTTAGGATTTTTTTGGTAATTTATCTTATATCCCACTTTATCTTGTTCTATCCCAATCCTTGTCTTGACAAGTTAACGTGGGGTTTTGTTAGTGTTCTTATGCCGTGTAGAAACAGCCATCTATGCAGTCTTTTATCAAACTATTAAGTAAAGATGTAGGTTTTGAGTTTATTCTCTCTCCTATCTTGAGGATTTCAGAATATTTACATAGTGAACGAGATGACAGAGTGAGTGCCACATCTCAAGTCAAGAGGGTAGAATGGCACGAATTTGCCTCTTACTGATTAAATAATGAAGTAGGGTGAAAGATCTACAACCATAAATAACAACCACCGTAAAAAAAAGTTCAGTTTTTCATAGTTCAAATGAAAAAGATAGCAATGTCTTATCATTTATGACCAGCAGACAAGGTCATTGCTTTATCGAGGCACTAGGGCAGAAAAATGATTAAATCAGTAATCCATAGACTTGTCTTTCACAAGATTCACACCCGTCCCTTCTACACAGAGGAAGAAAACTAATAATAGAACTTGGCATTTAACCTCAAGCAATCTTGCGGACGTCACAGTCACAATCGACTCGAGGAAAACTGATTTTCACAGCCATAAAAGATGCGAACTACGACACAAAAACAAAAGAAAAAGATTTCAATGTGAAGCTAAAGTGTCTAATCTCGATCTTGAGAAGAACCGGACCTTTCTAACCTTGAGGGGATTCGTTGTTTGCTATCAAGCATAAACGAGATTAGTCACTTCAGCTGAAGTCTTCAGCTATGGCACGTAAGGAAGTCACTTCTATGGCACCACCAACTTCACTTCTATGGCTAAATAGGCACAAAAGGAAGTCACTTGCGAAATCATTCAATAGAAAAGAAGTGTTCATAGTTCTATATGAAGAACCTAATATTATTTAGAACTCAAAATTCAACTGTTATCATACTGCTTTACATTGTTGGCTTCCGAAAGAAAACTGCGTTGCGTCTTCTTTCTGTTTAACTCCCTCGCAAAGAAACGAAAGTAGTTTCCACAGTGTTCGTACGTCGTTGCCTCTGATATCTCGTTTGGACTGGACTAGAAATCATGCATCTTTTCTTATCGTAGGGCAAAGATTCTTGGGTTGTCCATGAGGCTGATAGCGCAAATATGTGACTGGGAATATATGACCACTTCACGTCTGTCGCCACCAGAGATGTCCTCGACGTGCCCCGACAAAGACTGTCCTTTCGTCTTGAAGTAGAACGTTCCTAAAGCTTCTATAACTCTCTCTCTCTCTCTCTCTCTCTCTCTCAAAATGGTGGCTCTTCGTCTTGTACTTGTCCAACGTAATGGTGAAGAATAGTAGTTGAGCTTCGAAGTCATGGCATGCGTCATTAGGTCACGAGCATTGTTTATGATAAGTTAAAGTTGGATGATTTTTGGGAGATAGCTGTAAACAATGCATTTTCTTGTAGAAGATCTTGGTGGTGTCATTAGAGTGATTACGTCAATAAGACGGCAATCATAAGCATGATTCGGAAGAGCTGGTGTTGTTTGCATCATTGATTTTGAATCTTTTTGGTCATTGTACAGTGGATTACTCAATTATAATAGCGCCCTCTCTCTCGCGCTCTCTCTCTCTCTCTCATCTTTTTCCTCATTTCTGAGGTTTTTTCATAGGCGAGACACCAGGAGTATCACATCAATTCATAGATTGCAATTCTAGAATGCATGATTTTTTTCTTTTTTATCCTTAGTTTACAGGAGCAAAACACGAAATGGATGTAAAAAATGAGGGCATGTGAGTTAAAGAGTTTATCTCATTCTAATATTGTGTTCTTTCATTTTTCTCAAGTTCGCGCACGTATTGAACAAAGCCATTTCAAGTCTATTTGATGATCGTGAATGATCTAGATATTCTTTGGCTTGTACATCCACTAGGCACATTCTTTCCAGTTCAAAGTCACTGTTCAAGCCACTATCATTCGGGCTTCTGAATTTGACACGTCGTTCGAGCTTACCCAAGCCATACAACGAGCAGATTTTGTCTGTGGGTGGAATGGAAAAGGTTGATTTAGCCTTGGTTTGATTGCGATTATGACCTTCTTGAGAAATTAGAAAGTTCACTTTGCCCCTCTCTTCCATCGCATACGATGACGTCTTTGTGGTGCAATAAGAAGTTGCACGAGGCGATTTCTTAGAAAACTAGCGGAGCTAAAAACTATCGGATAATTGAGGAAATTCCAATAATTTGATGGATGATGTATCCATCGATAATCAAAATGCATGGAAAATTCACGGAAGGAAATTATATTTTGAAAAGTCTTGGAAAAAATTTTAAAATTGATTTCTAGCTTGGAAAAGCGAATGCCTGAGCAAGTAACGGGTTTATACTTTTCAACACTATCCATGGAAAAGCTTTATGACACAGACGGTCTTGAAGTACGAAAATCTTAATATGTTTGTAACGTGCATACATTTGCTATGATTTTATTATAGCTCGTGCAATTAACTCACATCATAAAAACTATAAACTCTATAGACATAAAGTTTAAATAAAGCGGAATGTAAATAAGGTCTAAATGGCATGGGTCCAAATAGGGTCGAGAGATTGTGCTTGTCCTATTCCTTATTCCATCGGGCCATGCCATAGATTTTTGATTTATCACCAAAATGGGGCCAAATATACGATGGATTGAACTTAATTTAACATGAAAGTTATAATCAAGAAGGTACAATCACATTTTGTTAACTTTATCAATCACGATGGAGAGAAAATGATGGTATCAACGTATCACATAAATTATGTATGCTTCAACATCCATTGATTTCATAGTTCCATGCCTTTGGATTCTATCAAACCCCACTTGCTTCCGCAAATTCTCTTCCCAAATCACATTTTCTTTGTATTTTGAACTTGTCACCCATGAATCCTCTTGCGTTACGACTTTCCAGATTTTCTTCTGTCCGGGCCGTGCGTGCATAGCATAGGTTGATAGTAGCTGGATCTATACGGCCATGCGAAACCGAACTTCTGAACCGACGATCAACATCTAACGGTACATATGCGCGTGCGCTCATGTGTATGTCTCTTTCAATTAGTGTATGATTGTTTAAGCCTCGACTTGCAAGGTCTCCCAAATCTCTGACCGATTGTTCGTGAATTATAGAGAGTAAGGGTGCGTTTGGTAATGCTCTCGGAAACAGGTGTTTCTGTTCTTTCGTTCCCAGGAGTAGAAATAGAACATAAATGCATTTGATAAATTTTTTGTTCTCAGGAACAGATTTGGAACAGAAACAACAAATTAAAAAAAATAAAAAAAGCTATTTCTTAATCTCAAGAACAATTCAAAAAACAAGAATCAATAATCGAGTTTTTTTTTCCTTTTATTTTCTTCCTTTTCTTTTTTGTCTTTCTTTTCCTTCCTTCTTCCCCTAGCTAATCGTTGGCCTCGACGCCGGCCAGCAACCGACCAAACGAGGTCGCCCCAAGCTCACCGGCCATTGGCAAGGCCCCCTCAAGCCCCGTCGTGGCTGGGCAAGGCTCGACCTTGCCTACATCTGGCGAGGCCCCTCTAGGCCTCACCTAGCTCCAAGCCTTGCTGTGGCTGGGCAAGGCTGGGCCTCACTCGAGGCTCGACCTCGCCCGGCCACCGGGAGGACGAGGCCTAAACTCGCCCAGCCACGGCAAGGCTCAACCTCGTCAATGGCTAGGTGAGGTCCCCTTAGCCAGTCATGGCAAGGCTCGAGGTGACCTTGCTAGTGGCCGGTGAGCCTCCCCGAGGCTGACCTTTTAGTTCTTCTCGGCCGGTCGCCGGCGGCGACCAACTAGAAGAAGGAGAAAGAAAAGAACAAAAGAAAAAACGTAATAAAATTATTAAAAAATTAAAAAATTTCTAAATCATAAAATTATATCGGGTCATACCAAACGCATTTCTTTCCCGGGAAAAGAAATTTTATTTAGTTACCAAACACATTCAAATGCTCAAAACTATTCCTTGAAATAGAAACAGAAAAAAATGTTTTTGAAAAAAAAAAATTGTTCCCCAAAACAGAAATATTACCAAACACACCCTAAAAAACTTTCATACGATGGACAATTAACAAAGATAAAGCCAAAACATGATGACGTGTGCTTGGATACGAAGTGACGTCGAGAATTCGGTTTGGGATGGCTCGGAGAAGCACCTCACGATTACTATCCTTAGCTAAACACCAACTCATTGCCACACATTCCTACATGTAAGACATACAAACGATGACAAAAAGTCCAACTACAGACTTTGGACTACCAATCTCTCTTTTAATTTGAAAATAAAACAAATAAAAAAACAAAAGAAGAACGAAAGAAGCAATCCTTTACCACTAGGTATATAATTACCGCTTATAAAACTAGGGTATTAGGTTATACGACAAATTATTATTGAGAAGTGAAATAGTCCATGTGTTAGTATGCCGATTTGTGGACCTTGGCATTACTCTGATGGAACTAAGTAAAATTGTCGCAACACATATGCACCAGATGTTTTTATCCTTCCTTTACTTGTCGATCCGCACATTAGGCGGACATGGTAGATATTGAGTACTCTCATCACCTATCGTTTATGTGGAATTACCATAGGCAGGCACAGGTTCGTTTCTGGAATCACTGCGCCAACTTGACAACCTCTCTCTATTTAAGTCGCCACCTTTTGTACACACAAGACCACCCAATAGAAACGGCAAGAACAAGAGCTGGTGTGTGCACAGACACGCAAGCCTTCTCCAATGGCCATTCAATCCACTTCCACCCCTCTATATGAGAAAATAAGCCTGAAAAACGATGCGAAGAGAGCGGTCGAGATCTTCATCTTGTTCCTTCTCGTCTCCCTTCTCGCATATCGGCTTGTTCACCTCGAGTACCAAGGACTTGAATGGCAGGTCGCACTCGCGTGCGAGTCATGGTTCACGTTCGTGTGGATTCTCGTCATCAGCACCAAATGGAACCCCGTGAGCTACAAAACTTACCCTCACCGTATCTTGAAAAGGTATCTCGATAGAGAAAGAGCCATCTTTTTCACATGGCTTGCTTTACTTTGAATCTTCAACTTGTCATGAGCTCTCGATTCCAAACTCCTCAGCGCTACAGCTACTGACACAGCTCGATTTTTCTTTCTTTCCATCACCTCGAATACTCAAGATGGTTTTCTTTTCCGAGTTTCTAGTGACGGTACAATCATCGCGAGGAACTTATTTTCTGATAACATTGGTCCTCTTTCCTTTCATTTCCAACTTTTGCACTTTCATAGGACATATTAATTCTACCAAACTGGCTGATGTGAATTTTGAGAAGTAACAATTCCATTCAGTTTTTCCGACATCTTTCAACTGAAGTACCTGTATCGTACAATATTCACACATGTTCTTCGTGGATTTCGGGTTATGAACGTTCTATAAGTTGGTTCTGACCCACCGAGTTATATTTTTTAGGTCTAGTTCCTTATTGCTGTTCTTGTTTTTCACAATTCCTTCATATAGGGTAAGCGAGCTTCCTCCCGTGGACGTGTTTGTCACAACGGCAGATCCGCAGCTAGAGCCTCCGATCATCACCGTGAACACGGTCCTCTCCTTAATGGCGGTAGACTATCCGGCCCATAAGCTGGCGTGCTATGTCTCCGACGATGGCTGCTCACCGTTGACCTTCTATTCTCTAATGGAAGCTGCAAAGTTCGCAAAGCTCTGGGTTCCGTTTTGTAAGTAAGTACAATATTCAATTGCGAGCCCCATTCCGGTACTTTGCCGGCGACTCAACCACATCGTCTGGTGAAGACTGCTCATTGGAATTCCAAGAAGCACGGGACACAATGAAGGTGATCCTCAATCTTCGGAGTCTAGTCTTCATGTGTTGGAGATGGTCACGGTGATCGGTGATTCTTTGTCGAAATATGAGAGAGAGAGAGAGAGAGAGAGAGAGGATTGGGTATGGACAAGATATGGATGGATGCGGCCTTCCCTAAGTTTGTCTTGTTCTCTGACAGGATGAGTACGAGAAGCTGAGCAGGAAGATAGAAGACGCGTCCCTGGGATCAGTCCCATCTAATGTTACCAGGGAGTTTGTCGCTTTCTCTAACACAGAACGCAAAAATCACCCCACAATTATCAAGGTACAGTAAAATTACTGAGAGGATATCTTTGTCCAGTTTTGGATAAATGTTCCTGTGGTTAAATATGGCAGAACAAATCAAAATCTATACGTCACAAATTGAGGATCCAAATACTTCGTGATCCAATAATTGCTATTCTTGATTGAATTGCAATTAAATTCCCCCCAATCTGTTACTATCTTGAAATATAAACAAAATGAAAGATTTGATTGTGCACGTAGGAATTTAAGATCCTTTAAAAAAAATGTTTAAATTCTTGAATAAGAAGGCTTCATAATAATTTATAATAATTTATTATTTGATTTTTTGTAGTTTAAAATAGATTGTTATTCTTACAGTATATTAAAGATGATTACACAATTATTTCTATTTTTTATATTTCTGAAAATTAGAAAGACGTGTAGATAGCATGTTTCTCTCTCATTTTTTACACCAGGGACCATGCTACCCCTTTAAAGACTCGTATATGTCAGATAGCTCCTTCGTCTCAGCGCCATATGAATCCCAAAGAACTCAAAGTCAAGCAGTACATTTGTTCCCACAATCGGTCATGTGGTCAACTCCATTACATTACCAAAATGACAATTTACAGATCTATCTAACATTAGATTCTTCTGTTGACATTGAGTATGTGTTATCCTCCAAAAAAATCAAAAGTATTGTACTTCGAAATCTACAAGCTCACTGTTTCTTGCTGTGATTTTAACAAAGATCATGCTGGAAAACAAAGGAGGTCGTCCAGATGAATTGCCACATCTGATCTACATATCACGAGAAAAGCGGCCAAAGCACCGGCATCATTACAAGGCGGGAGCGATGAATGTCCTGGTGAGTACGACCTATCTATCAAGACCTAAGTGTGGTCACTTTTTGACATCAAAACAATCTTATAATTCTTTTCTCTCGTGTCTCGTTGATGGATGAACAGACCAGAGTTTCAGGACTCATGACGAATGCACCACTGATGCTAAATGTCGATTGCGACATGTACGCCAACAATCCGCAGATTGTTTACCATGCTTTGTGTCTCCTTCTCGGCACAAAATATGAGAGAGACTGCGCATTTGTTCAATGTCCACAATACTTCTATGATGGAGCAAAGGATGACCCATTTGGAAATCAACTAGTGGTCCTATTCGAAGTATGTGCAATTTTACTACAAAATAAGTCCTATTTTGAGCCAAATTGTAGTTTATCTACTGATCAATACCTATACCTATAACACTGTTGATTTTAGTATTTGCTACGAGGAATAGTAGGAATTCAAGGGCCCGTCTATGGAGGAACGGGATGCTTTCATCGCCGGAAAGTAATCTACGGGTCATGGCCAGAGGACATGAAGACCGAAAAGAAAAGTCTTACCTCTACTGGTATGCGCGTATATTTGGTCGCCTATTGCGCGTTCATTGGACTCTGTGCCTAGTCATAGTAAACCATATTTTCCCATTTGCCAATTTGATTTTTACAGGAGAATTAACCATGGTAGAATCACTAAAAGGCTTTGGAAGTTCAAAACAATTCATCAACTCTGTTGCTCATGCTCTACAAGGCAATTCAGATAATCCCAAAGATCTTTGGAGCTCTCTTGAAGCAGCCTATCAAGTCGCTAATTGCACCTATGAATACAATACCAACTGGGGTAAAGAGATCGGTGTATATCTACATTGAATTAACACATTATACACGATTAATCTAATCATGGCTCTAAACTTTAAAGTGACTCTGCTACAACTATCATTAAATTTCATTGCCATTGGCCTGAAGATCTATGATTTTCCCATGAACACGAATCAATAGACGCATGATTTATGGTATTAAGTGCTCTGTTTTTAAGCATTTTTGTGACAATGAGAACGATGGTATAAATTTAATTTTCGGCATGAGAAATGTTGTGCACGTGTCCTCTCGCAGGTTGGTTGGATGTACGGATCGACGACGGAAGATATACTTACGGGATTGGCCATCCAAACCAAGGGTTGGAGATCACTCTACTGCTCACCAAACCCACCGGCTTTTCTTGGTTGCGCACCATCTGGTGGGCCTGCCTCGATGACCCAGCAAAAGAGATGGGCCACAGGCCTGCTCGAAGTTCTATTGAGCAAAAGGAGTCCAATATATGGCACCCTATTCATGCATCTCCATTTCAGGCAGTGTTTGGCGTACTTGTGGAGCCTAATTTGGGCACTGAGGTCCATACCTGAGTTCTTATATGCTCTCCTACCAGCATATTGTATCATGACCAACTCCCACTTTTGGCCCAAGGTAAGAAGAAAGTAAAACAAGTATCACTCCTCTATTCTCAAGAATTTGTCTCATTATCTTCCTTTCTTGTGTAAATACAGGAAAAAGAACCAGCTATCATAATTCCAGCCACCATTCTCGTCATCTACAACCTATATTGTTTATACGAGTACTTGGCCATTGGCTTGTCAACACGTGCATGGTGGAATAACCAAAGAATGCAACGGATGACATCTGCATGTGCTTGGTCATTTGGAGTATTAAGTGTTGTACTCAAGCTCTTAGGGCTATCGGAGACGGTATTTGAAGTAACCAAGAAAGATCAATCTACATCTAGTGATAGCACCAGTGCTGAACTTGGAAGGTTCACCTTTGATGAGTCCCCGGTTTTTGTACCAGGCACTGCTCTTCTGCTGGTGCACCTAATAGCACTATTTACAATGTCGTTAGGGTTGCGCCCACAAGCATCCGGGAGTAGTGGCTCTGGCTTAGGAGAGGTGATATGTACTGTGTGGGTGGTTATGTATTTCTGGCCATTTTTTAGGGGTCTATTCGGGAGAGGAAAATATGGGATTCCCTCTACTACCATAATGAAGGGAGCTATCCTAGCAACCTTTTTTGCTTACCTATTTAGATTTACACCCACAGGTTGGTAAGGGCTGCATATCGTTGATGTTTGAATATGCAAATTTAAAAGCATGGTGGTAAAATTAGTCTTGCCTTTTCTTTCTGATGGGAGACAAGATACTCTCCTTGTATATAGTGATACTCTCACAGAACAACAAATTTCCATATTCAATTTGTCGAACTATTTTTATGAATATTAGCCAATAGTTAGGGCGTGCTCATGAGTAAAGATTTAAGGCATTTGTGAGTGTCTCTTATGCTCTATAAAAAGAGCCATCTATTATATCTCTAATTAAGTTATTAAGTAAATATATGGTCTTTGATGATTTTTCTCTCTCACTTTATCTTGAAAATCCTGGAATATCTACATAGTCAACGATATGATAGAGAGAATGCTACATGTCATGTCCAGACATGTCCAGAGGGTAGGAAATGGCACTAAATTACGACCTAGATAATGAAGCAAGTTGAAGATCTACAAGCATAAATAACAATCATAGAAACAGAGTCCTGCTTGTCACAGTTCAAATCACAAAGATAGCAATGTCTTTTTTTTTTTTTTTTATGGCCAGCCGACAAGAGCTCATTGTTTGATCCAGGCGTTAGGGCAGAAGAATGATAAGAGCAGTAATCCATGGACTTATTTTTCACAAATTCCACACATGATCCAACTAACCAGAGGTTAAAAAAAAAAAAAAAATGTAATAGAACTTACAGGCAATCTTGTGCCCTTCACAATCATAATCGACTCGAGGAAAACTTATATATACAATCCTAAAAGATACGACCAACAATAGAAAAGCAAATGAAAAAGTTTCAGCATGAAGCTCAGGTGACTAATCTCGATTTGGGAACAATTCGACCATTCTAACCTTTGGTGGAATTGATAGTTTGCTATACAGCACAAACGAGAGACATGCATACGAGACATCACCTGAGACATCACCGTCTCCCGCGTTCACATTCGTATCTTCACCTTTGGCACCACCTTCTTCATTTCCATGGTTAGAATCGAGATCATCCATCCTAAATATGTAAAAGACCAAAGGACAAAATCGTACCAAATCGTACCTTTATTCTCCTTTGCAACCCTTCATAAAATCAAAAGTTTTGCTGCAAAATATTGAATAAATGCACTTGGGATGTTGGGAGTGCGAAGCAAAAATCCAATGCATTCAGCGATGGAGATCATCAAGAAGGATTCCATCAAAATATCTAATTGGAATTACATTCACTTAAAAACTTCAGCCAATAAGTTATAAGCCAATTTTGATAATTATATTAATGGCTCCACACCACACCAATTCTCAATATAGGACTTGTCTAATATAATTTACATATGCATCTCAACAATCTTCCCCTCATTGATGAATTCAGTGTTAAGTTTGCTCTCCCTTAATCTGTAACAACCACCTTCTTTTCTATTGTAATAGTACTAGAGTAGTATCAATTAGTGATCCTGGCTAAATTTCTCGTTATATTGCGCTCTTCTCCTCTTTATACTAAAAAAAAGTCATTTATTATGAGTCAAACGAGTATAAAGAAAAAACTTTGAAGTGAATCAAGATAAAAAGTGACAATCAATCAATTAAGAATTTGCACTAGATGAAGTTACTATGGATACTAATTCATACCTGACTTAATTGGTGTGAGAGAGTGGTTTGGTCTGTTAACTAAAAACTAAAATGGTTAATACTACAAAAAACCTCAAATTAATACATTTGTGACAAATTTGTACATTTGTGACAAATTTATACATCTGTGACAAATTTATCTCAAATTAATAGTTTGATCACAAAAAACCTAAGCCAGTACATTCGTAAGAAATTTATTCAAAACTAATTTTTTGACAACTAAAAATTCCAACTGATATCATCTACTAGTTTCCATTGAATTCTATTAATATCACGAAAAGTTATAAACCGGTATATATGTGATAAATAAATGATAAAAATCGAAATTGGTAGACCCGTCAACTGTTAAATGTCATTCTATTCAGAAATTTGATAGTAAAATTTAATAAAAACTAATTAATGATAAATTTATTATGAGTATATCAATTTCGTATTTTTTGTGATAAAAAAATAATTTGAGATAAATTTATCACGAAATACCAGTTTAAAGTTTTTCATTATATTAACTCAAACTAAAAAGTATGCCTTTTAGCCAAAGACAGCGGAAAATTGCTCCATCCTTTTGTCGAGTAGGCACATGAGGAATTCATTCGCGAAGCAATGGAAATAAAAATATTTAATGTTAGTTTAAATCTTGCCAATTATCACACTGAAAACAACCAAAAGCGTTGAAATTAATGTTGTTCAATACTTAATATTCAACTACTGTCAAACTGCTTCACGTCGTTGGTCCCAAAAACAAAAATAGGAACATCCTTCTCTTAGTGGTTTTCAGTGTTCGTACGCTCAGTGTCTCTGAATTCTCCTGATTTCCCGTTTGGACTAGACTAGACTAGACATGACTAGGCATCATGCATCTTTCCTCCTCGCGGGGCAGAGATTCTTCGGCTTTGTCCATGATGCTGATAGCGCAGAGGCGTGACAGGGTATAGGCGACCACTTCACGTGGCCGCTGCCGCTGCCATGGATGCCCACGACGTGCCCCGACAAGCCCCGACGAGCACTTACCTTTCCTCTTGAAGATGACGAATTCCAAAAGCTTCGATAAGTTTTGCTTAATTGAACAAAATTAAATACAAATAGCCCCCCGCCTCCTTCTGTGTGTGGCGGCTCTTCTTCATCTTGTACCTATCCAACTTGGTGGCGGAGAATGGTAGCTGAGTTCCGAAATCATGGCATGCGTCATCGCGTCGCCAATGTTCTTTATAATAAGTTAGGGTGCGTAAAATAAACTTCCTTCGTGATAGAATAATATCGCTTTCTCTTACTAGCTCATCTCAAGCCCTCGCCATTAGCCGAACATTACAAGATTAATTTTTACATCGCCGCAGACATAAACTCTACAGACCAAAAAATAAAAAGATTAAATAAAATAGAAAGTTGACTAGAACCATATTTTTACGGGTCCGAAGGGGGCTGAAGACACCATGTGCTAAACCTAGTTGATCACGATAGATAATATGAAACTATTCTATGCGAGTCATAAATTAATAAAGTACAATAAGATTTTGTTAACTTCATCAATAAAGACAAAGACAAAGTGATTGTCTGAACATATCTTTAAGATTATATATAGTTGGACTCCATGTGTTAATCCTAATGCCGTTTAAATTTTATCAATCGCTGCTAGTTCCAAAAGCACCTTTGGAACCCCCAGTTGCTTACGCAATTTCGGCATCAATCACGTGCTTTTCTCTATATTAAGCCTGTCGTCGATGAATATTTATCTTTCTTGCATTACGGGATTGAGACGGAATTTCTCCATCGACGACGGTCAGCATCTACCGATGCATACACGCATGCATGCATGTATATATGCAGTAGCGTACGATTTCTTTAGCCTTGACTGGCAGGTTCTTCCCGATCTTTGACCGACTGTCCGTGTGTTTCTTGGGGACTAAAACCCTAATGCGACATTCCGATAGAAAATGAAGAGACGCCCAAGACTTGCCAATCTGTACTTGGATAAGATGTACGTCTAGAATCCTCCGCTTTGGGACGGTTCCGAGAAGCATCTCGTTATTGATCGCCAAGCTAAAAACCAACTTATGACACGCCACCGCTGCAAATAGGACATACTCAAGTTGACAAAATGGTCCAACTAGAGGCTTTTGGACCACCAACCTCTTTTTTTATATAAGAAACAAAAAAAATAAAAGAAGAAAATCTAAAGAAGTAACCCTTTTACTAGGAAGAATATTATGTAAATTATATAAAGCTAGTGCATTAGGAGTAATTGCCTAGAAATTTCTATATCTAATATATAAAGAACATTTTAATCATAAACCTTTCAATTATATCAATTTAGATTTGAATCTTTTGAACGATCAATTTTTGCTGGAAATCGCTAACGTAGACGTCGAGTATCCTACAAGGCATAACTGACGCTGATGTGACTAATTTTTGTTGGTATATGTTTGAAATATTTAAATTCATTAAATTATAAGCATTTTTCTTAAATCCAATTAAGTTAATGACCGGGATTCGACCTCTCTCTATATATATAAGTAGCCACCACCATTTGAGTTATGCAAAACCACCAAATATAAAGAGCAAAAACAAGAGCTGGTGTGTGCACAGACACACAAGCCTTCTCCAATGGCCATCCAACCCACTTCCACTCCTCTATATGAGAAAATAAGCCTGAAAAGCAATGCGAAGAGGGCGGTCGAGATCTTCATCTTGTTCCTTCTTGTCTCCTTTCTCGCATATCGGCTTGCGCACCTCAAGGACCATGGACTCGAGTGGCAGGTCGCGCTTGTGTGCGAGTCGTGGTTCACGTTCGTGTGGGTTCTCGTCGTCAGCTCCAAATGGAGCCCCGTGGACTACAAAACTTACCCTCAACGGATCTTGCAAAGGTATGACAATAGAACGAGAGCCATCTTTTTCGCATTACTTGCTTTGCTTTGATTTTTCAACTATTTTAGCATCACCGTATTGTTTCTGTCACGAACCCTGGATCCCAAAATCCATAGCGCTGCAGCAACTATTACAGCTCGCTTTTACTTTCTTTCTCTTGTCTTTAATACTCCTTAGCATGGTTTTCCTTTCCGAGTTTTTAATGACAGAATTGTGGTTGAAAAGAACTAATTTTCTGAAAATATATGTCGTCCTTCCGTATCCAAGTTTATGCTTTCGCTGGACATCATAACTTGCACCGAACGTGCTGAACTGAAATTTGGAAAGTTACAATACCATTGAGTTCAGTTTCAGAAGATGAGTTCTGACAGAAGTACCTGTATCGAATAACATTCACGTATGTTCTCGGTGGATTTCGGATCATGTATGTTCTGTAAGTTTGTAGTGTCAAACCGAGTAATTCTTTTTAGGTTTAGTTCCTTATTGCTGATTATCTTTTCTTTCACATATCCATCATTTAGGGTAACTGAGCTCCCTCCGGTGGACGTCTTTGTCACAACAGCGGATCCACAGCTAGAGCCACCGATCATCACCGTGAACACAGTCCTCTCTTTAATGGCGGTAGACTATCCAGCTCATAAGCTAGCGTGCTATGTCTCCGATGACGGCTGCTCGCCATTGACCTTCTACTCTCTAATGGAAGCTGCCAAGTTCGCAAAGCTCTGGGTTCCGTTTTGTAAGAAGTACAATATTCAATTGCGAGCCCCATTCCGGTACTTCGCTGGTGACGTGACGACATTGTCTGGTGAAGACTGCTCCTGGGAATTCCAACAAGCACGGGACACAATGAAGGTGATGCTCAATCTTTTGAATCTAGTGTTCATGTGTTGGAGACGGTCACACCGATCGGTGATTCTTTGTAGGGAAGTGAAATATGAGAGAGAGAGAGAGAGAGAGAGAGAGAGAGAGAGAGAGAGAGAGAGATGTATAAGATACGGATGTCGAAATGCTCAAATTTGTCTTCTTTCGCAGGATGAGTACGAGAAGCTGAGCAGGAAGATAGAAGACGCGTCCCAAGGCTCACTCCCATTTGATCTTAGTGGGGAGTTTGCGGCTTTCTCTAACACAGAACGTAGTAATCATCCCAGTATTATTAAGGTACAGCAAAATCCCTGAGAAAATATCCTGGTCCAGGTTTGCATAAAATTGTTCGACGATTAATATGGCACGCCAAATTAACATCAACACTTTTTAATATGAGGCTCACTATGTCTGTTGTTATTTTGACAAAAAGATCATACTGGAAAATAATGAAGGTCATCCAGATGCATTGCCGCATCTGATCTATATATCAAGAGAAAAGCGGCCAAAGCACCCACATCATTACAAGGCAGGAGCCATGAATGTCTTGGTCTGTAAGACTTTCCATCAAGCCCTAAGTGTGATCTTTGTCGAGCAAAACAATCTTATAATTCTTGTCCTCTCATGTCTTTTTGATGAATGAACAGACCAGAATTTCAGGACTCATGACGAATGCACCATTCATGCTAAATGTCGACTGCGACATGCATGCCAACAATCCACAAATTGTTCTTCATGCTTTATGTCTTCTTCTCGGTACAAAACGTGAGAGAGACTGCGCATATGTTCAATGTCCACAGATCTTCTATGATGGACTAAAGGATGACCCGTTTGGAAATCAAATGGTGGTCTTATTCGAAGTACGTGCCATTTTACTACGCGGTTAAGTCTCATTTGGAGCCTATTTGCAGTTTATTTACTGATTAGCATATGCACCTATGATACTGTTGATTTTAGTATATGGGACGAGGGATAGTGGGAATTCAAGGACCTTTCTATGCGGGAACAGGATGCTGTCATCGTCGAAAAGTGATCTATGGATCATGGCCAGATGACATAAAGACTGAAAATAGCGGTCTTACCTCAAACGGTATGTGTTTTGGTTTGGCAGCCAACTGCACGGACTATTGGCCTAGTCCTAATAATAAACCATATTCTTTCATTTACCAATTTGATTTTTACAGGAGAATTAACCAAGGAAAACTTGCTAAACGAATTTGGAAGTTCAAAACAGTTCATAAATTCTGCTGCTCAAGCCCTACAGGGCAATTCAAATCATCTCAAAGATCTTTCGAGCTCTCTTGAAACAGCCAATCAAGTTGCTAGTTGCACCTATGAAAATGATACCGATTGGGGTAAAAAGGTCAGTACATGTCCACACTGATTTCAGACATTATACACATTTAGATATACATACATCCAGCTGTATTTTCCAAGATTAATCAACTAATCGTTCTCAACTCTAAAGTTTCACTACTACAAACACCATAAGCTCACTACCATTAACTTGAACATCTATGATTTTTCCACGAACACGAATTGCTAGCCACACGATTCACGGCACTGTGCTGTGTTCAAGCAGTTTTGTGACAATAAGAGAGATGGCAAAAATTAGTTTGCTAGAGTGATAATACGTTTCGAACGTGTCTTCTTGCAGATCGGCTGGATGTACGGATCGACAACAGAAGATATCCTTACGGGATTGGCAATCCATACCAAGGGTTGGAAATCAGTCTATTGTTCACCAAATCCACCTGCTTTTCTAGGTTGCGCACCATCTGGCGGACCTGCCTCAATGACCCAGCAAAAGAGATGGGCCACGGGCCTACTCGAAGTTCTAGTAAGCAAAAAGAATCCAATATATGGCACCCTATTCGTGCAGCTCCATTTCAGGCAATGTTTGGCGTACCTTTGGATCCTAATTCGGGCACTTAGATCCATACCTGAGTTCTTATATGCTCTCATACCAGCTTATTGTATCATGACCAACTCCCACTTCTTGCCTAAGGTAAGACGAAACTAAAACAAATATCACTTCTTTATTATCAAGAATTCACTTCATTATCTTTCCATCTTGTGTAATCGCAGGGACAAGAACCAGCTTCCGTAATTCCAGCTGCCATTTTCGTCATCTACAACTTATACTGTTTGCATGAGTACTTCATGAGTAACTTGTCAATACTTGAATGGTGGAATAACCACAGAATGCAATACATAACATCTGCATGTGCCTGGTCATTTGGACTCTTAAGTGTTGTACTCAAGCTCTTGGGGCTATCAGAGACAGTATTTGAAGTAACCAAGAAAGAACAATCTGCATCTAGTGATAGTAGTAGTGCTGAACTTGGGAGGTTCACCTTTGATGAGTCCCCAATTTTTGTACCGGGCACTACTCTCCTGTTGGTGCACTTGACCGCAGTACTTACAATGTTGCTAGGGTTGCGCCCACAAGCATCCAATTACAATGGCTCTGGCTTAGGAGAGGTGGTCTGTACCGTATGGCTGGTGTTGTGTTTCTGGCCATTTTTTAGGGGGCTATTTGGGAAAGGAAAGTATGGGATTCCTTCCACTACTATAATGAAGGGAGCCATCCTAGCAAGTGTTGTAGTTTACTTGTGTAGAATTACATCCACAAGTTGATAAGGGCTGCAATTGTTGAATTTTGTATTTGCAAAATTAAAAGCATGATTGTAAAATTAATCATGCCTTTTTCTTCTGATTGAAGAAGAGATATTCTCATTGTTTTTATGGAAACTCTTACGGAACAGCAAACTTTCACATTCCAAGTATTGAAATATATCTATGAATATTAGTCAGTAGTTCGTAGATAATCATAAATAAGGAAAATAGGGTTTTGTTAGGGTATCTTATGCTTTATATATATAGTGCCGTCTTTGTACCCTTTCACTAAGATTTAAGTAAACATGTAGCCTTTGAGCCTCATCTCTCTCGTTCTAACTTAAAGATCCCAGAATAGCTACACACTGAACTCCGTGATAGAGTGAATGCTATACCTCAGGTCCGGAGGGTAAAAATGGCACAAATTCCCTTCTTGCCAACTAGATAATGAAGGATGGTGAAGAACTACAAGCATATATTACAACCACAGAAAAAGCGTTCTGCTTGTCACAGTTCAAATCACAAAGATAGCAATGTGCCATATTGCATGGCGAGTAGAAAAGAGCTCATTGATTCATCCAGTAGGGCAGAGAAATGATGAATACTTATTTCTCACAAAGTCCACACATGATTCAGCCAACCCGAGGTAAAAAAATTGTAATAGAACTTATCATTTAATCGTAAGCAATCTGGTGGACTTCACAATCACTATTGACTCAAAGGAAAACTGATTTTCACAGCCCTAAGGTCTACCAAAAATGGGAGGGGGGAAGAGATGGACATGCCTAAAAGATATGAACAACAATACAAAAATGAATGAAAAAGATTTCAGAGACTAATCTTGATCTTCAGAAGAACGGGACCTTTCTAACCTTGGGGGAATTGCTAGTTTGCTCTCAAGCATAAACGAGAGATCATGCATCTGAGACATTAGCATGTTGGCATCATCACTCTTTCTCACGTTTCTATTCATATCTTCACCTTTGGCACCACCTTCTGCACTTCTATATTTAGAATCCAGATCATCCATCCTAAATATGCAAAAGGCAAAGAGACAAATGAGAACATCTACAGCTAACATGTACTACAACATTTGAGCTTGGAGAAAGCCAAAATTCCAACATTGAACAGCAATAACCAAGAAAATTTCGAGTCTGATGATACATAAAGATACTCTGCAAATTTTTACAGGGCAAGTATCACATGGAAAAAGATTGAAAGTCCAGGGGGAAACATGTTAGGAAGAATGCTTCGTTATGAAGAAACATAAATGACAATACAAGAACTTAAAAACAACATTGGAAAGACACTTCAAGAATTAGAAAAGTGCATCATCATCGAAGGGCCATGGGTACTTATCCTACTCCACACCGCACTTAAAAATTCACAGCAAAATCGTCACATAAGGGATCCCACAATAACTTCTCCCTTCAGCAAAAAGCAACACTATTTACCCACTACTTAAAAGCGAAAGAGCACTAACTTCGACCAGAATCACTATCACAACCAAGTGGCTATCTAAAACAGATGATGCCCTGCAAAAGACAGGTGATAGATGATATGTGAACATAAATTCTTCATTAAAGAATCGCTGTGAGAGTAATATACTGGCTTGACTAAAGTGAAGCAAATTCTTTGCAGAAGCAAAGTGAGTAAAACACAAGAAATATGTGCGCACATACACAGGTGACACTCATGCCCCCACATGCACGTCACATGCATATGCATAATTAAGCTCACACTTTCAACAAAAAGGCCATTACCGATTCCTCTCTAAAGCAGAAAAATTTGAATGCGCTTTCTCATCGATAGAATCATTAGAACTACTAAACAATCCCGAAAAGACATCAGGTTTCAATGCATTGCGAGAATCCATCTGCTGTGAACCACTCTCTGAGCTGAACAACTTTATTTCAGAAGATTGCTGAGGAGGCACTCCAAGGTCATCATTTGCTTTCCACAAATTGTTATAAGCCGGACTAGTTGATTTTGCAAAATCATCCCAGACATCAAGAGAACGATCATTCTCCTCAGCAGATTCACTGTGATGTGAAATGCTGCCACCCGTGAGCCACTGATTATCCTGAACCCAATCAATATTCTTTGAAGAAATGTTTGGGGCACCCATGAAAGTGTCATCAATTTTATCACTCGTTTTAGAACCCTGATAGAAGCTATCTGACCCACAACCGGAATAGCTCATATTATCCTGAAAAAGATCACCTATTTTGGAGGAAGAAATTGGACCATCCTTAGCATCTGCACCTGCATATTGCTTTCCCTGTCCAAACACAGCATCCATATGGCCAGAAAAATCAACTACAGAACCTGCAAAAGGATCTGATGATCCAAATTTCTTGGCGTGACCACTGGAATCTGCAGATTGAAACTCTGCATCCCACGCAGCCATTGAGTTGTCATTCTCACATTCAGAGGACTGGACAGTTCTAGCAGAAGGCTGCACATTCTCAAGGAAACTCATATCATCCAGACCTTGAAAGGCATTGCCGTCTGCACTTTGACTCTGCTTGTTTGCTCCTGACTGCCCTTCAGATTCAGCTGGAGTGATTTCTCTCTTTGCTTCACTAAAGAAGTTCTCAAAAGTCAATATTTTTAAATTCTAAATTATTAAAAAAGAAGGTAAACTGGAGACTCAATTCTAGGAATGTCAAAACTCTTCCTTTTCTTTTCAAGTTATCATTATCGGGAGAGAGTTTCTTACTTTACTGTTGCCTTCCTCTTCTTTTATTTCTTGAATATATTATTAAAATTACATTGATAGTAGGACCAAAAGCTGTTATGGAGCAATTCGATCCACATTCTTCTGATGAATTGTCACTTCTAAGATAATTGTCCTTGACTTGCTTCTTTTTTCTTCTTCTTTTAGTGCCAAACATAGCTCTTTTCCCATAAGTATGGTGGAAATCTGCATGTGTACGTAAATGCCTTGGTTGATATAGCTGATTATTTATCGTGTATTTGAGCTCCCTTATGATTTTGAGAGCTGTTTTGTATGTGGCTTTAATTTTTTGGGCTCTTTTTGTATATGGCTTTGCACCCCCCCCAGGTGCCCTATAGTTGAACTTCTTTACCTATAAACTCCCTTTATATATATCTTTTATTATTTAAATGAAAGTAAATATCAGAGTGAGCTGAGAGTCTGAGACCAGCTTGATTCAAGCAGAACAGCAACAAGCATCTGAGACAGACATTTGGCTCGCAAAGATTGTAATAGTAACAAAAAAGAAACAAGAAAGTAATCTAGTCATGTCGAATTTACTATGCAAATATGCTATCATTGTCCCCAAATGACAAAGAGGGAAAAGTTATTATGTCCCAATGTGCAGACAATGCTCAAATGTGAATGAAATATCTTTTTCGCATTTACTGATTAATTATTTACAACTCACAGTTTGCAACTATTTGATATATCTCTGGGTTCTACCATCATAAATTGAGTTCATTTTGCTTAGAAACTTTGCTTGAAGATATAAGATAAAATGGATGATCCTAGGTCAGGCAGGATGCAATTTTGTAAAAGAACCCACAATGTGGGGACACATCAATGGTAGCATCTTATTTCATGTTGAAAGATAGAATACAATGATTCCATCCTGAACCCACACTGGTACCATCCTTAGTCCCAAACGATATTGTGCCTCGTCAAATATAAATATATTACAGACTTCAGCAATCACTAAGGTAAGGGTGACAGAAGCGTAGGAGTTAAGCAAATTAAATATAGAAAGCTATAAATGAGGCAACATGCACATGCAAGGAGGTGCTCATATATGCAAAAGAAAAAAGCGGCCAAGGGTACCTGTCTAAGCCAGAAGCTTCAGACTTTAAGTTCTCATTGACTGAAACCTTTGCAATGCCAGATGATCCAAACAAGGGGTCAGGCTGCAAAAGATTGCCAAAATCCATATCTTCTGAGTCGTTCCCCCGCTTGAACATGTTAATATCTGAAGATTGCTCACAATGCATCATAGGGTCATTATTTGGTTTCCAAGTATTAATATCTGCTGGATTAGTGGAGCTTGTAAAATCATTCCAAGCATCATTAGAATCATCATTCTCATCAACTCTTGCAAAATGACGTGCAATGTTGCCGCCATTTGGCCATTGATTATCCTGAACCCAATCAACACTTGTTGAAGAACTCTCTGCAGTGTTGATGACCTTACTCATATCCACATTATCATTTGTTTTAAACCCCTCATAAACGCCAGTTGACCCGAACACAGAATAACTCCTCGGATCATCTTCGAACCAGTCATCCGTTTTGGAAGAAGAAGGTGCACGATCTTCAGCATCAGTGCTTCTCGATTCTATTCCAGATCCAAAGACAGTATCCATATGGGTAGAAAGATCAACTGTAGAACTTGCGAAAGGGTCCAACGATCTGGAATCCTTAGCAAAGGCCTCAGAATCAGCGGACTGAAACTCTGGCTCCCATGAAGACATTGTGTTGTAGTTCCCATGTTCAGGAGACTGGACAGGTTCAGCGGAAGACTGCAGATTCTCAAACAAACTTAGATTCTCAGAACTATGGAAAGCAATGCTTTCTGCCTTTTCCCTCTGCTTGCTTGCTCCAAGCTGCTCTTCAGATTCATTTGGAGTGATTTTTGTCTTCACTTCCCCAAAAAAGTTGTCAAGGTCAAGCCCAGCCAGATTCAGAGAAGTTTTTGCGAGGCTTGACTCATTGGTAATAATAGTTCCAGGTTTCTCTGACTTAGAAGACCATCTGATCTCTAAATTAAGCAGATCGGACAGGGTAATTGAATCTTTTGGCGTACTCCGCCCTCTATTCGACTCATTTCCTTCAGAAAATGGTTCGACAGTCTCCTGGAAGCCAATTTATACAATCGTCATGGCATATACTTATTGACAATAATGATCAGAAATAAAACCAGAGTGTGGAACAGACATTTTCTTGTCTATACTTAAAAATAAAAGCTCTCAATCAATTCAGCCAATATCATAAACAGTCAAATAAACCAATAGGAAAATCAATAATGACAGAGTGGATGCCAAAACCACAAAGCTTGTACAAAAAGAAACCATCCATGGTTCAGCCCTGCAAAGACTACACTTGAGTAACTGCGCCATAGTTCTCTGACAACAAAGTATGCATGACAGAATCCTATAATATTAGAGCCAGAGTAAAAAGAACCATGCAAAGTTATAACCGAGAGTCCAAATGCTTAGTGAGCCAACTCTTAAACCCGAACCTTTAATGCTTATGAGAAGACTCCACATGCAAAATAAAACATAATGCGGAATAATGAACTCCATGCTCTCTTTGGCATGACAATCGGCATCCCAAAAGGAATTTGGCTGAGATTCATCCTAGTAGGGTTACCTATAACTCTGCTTTGGATAGGAATGCTAAGGTCTCGGCTGTCATAAAAGGAAGTGAGTGGTTTTGGCCTCTGCTAGATCAAATGATCTGGTTGACATTCAGGCTGAGTTGTGTGGAACTTCAATGGTAAGGTTCATGGTGGTGGTGGAATTCCTTGAGCTGAAAATGTTTTCAAGAGCATCTTTTGTGATTAGGCATAAGGTTGCCAGTTCGCTGAAGGAGAAAAGGAGCTGCTTTGATCAAGATTTGGGTGCTTCTTGGGGCATATTGATACCTGAGAGTGCTAAGGAGAATAATTTGTCTCTACTTTGCTTTGGTTGCATTAGTTTAGTAACAGGGGAACTGAAATTCCGGGCTTGATGTTTTTGCTTGACATCTTGAATTGAGATTAAGTCCTAAGTTTTGATGTTTTGAGCAATAATAGTACTTAATTATCAAAAAAAAAAAAAAAAGTTAACTTTATGCTGGAGATTGCTAGTGGAATCACTACGTCAAATAAAGAGCAGCGAATGTACCTTCGAACACACATCCCAAGAATGAGCACAAGAAACAATAACCAAAATCTAGACAAGACCATCAAATCCCTAATCCCGTCTAACTCCCCCAAATTCACGCACAATCCAGAGCTGAAGCACCCGACATTTGAACCGAAAATGAGATGCGGAAACCCTCACCGATCCATCCAGCTGCAGCGAGTCGAGCAGCCACCGGTAACCCCGGGTGGACCTGAAATTGATGGGATCGGGGGGCACATCGCCGACCTGCTCCTTCCCGCAGAAAACGCAGAACGCGGAGCCGACGCCCCGGAGGAGCCTCCCCCTGCAATGCTTGCAGCGCAGGTACGGCGGGGACGGATCGACCTCGGCGATCGACTCCTCGTAGGGGCGGAGCGGCGGGATCGAAGGGTCGTCGGGGTCGTAGGAGGGGATCCTCGCCTCCTCCCGGAGCGCGATCTGGAGCCGCCGGATGGCGTCGCGAGGGACGTCGACCGACATTGTCGCCGCCGGCGGCCGATCGGGAAGGGAGGAAACCGGCGGAGGCGCGAATCCGGAGATTCAGATCATGCGGAGCGCGGTGCGGTCGCAGGTGGTCGCGACGTCGTGGGGAAATGCGGTGAAGTGAAGAAGATGATGACACTGTACGACGACAAAGTTTCAGGTTTCCTCCGTTCGTTTTTCTCCTCTGTCGGGCAGAAAAAACAGCGAAAGAACTAAAACGAAACAGAGAAAACACCGAACGATGTGATTATTGGGCCCATCAATGAATCGGCCACGTGTATCAATGTGAGCCAGGCCCAAAACGATCCGGGCCATGTGTCTGTGCCTCGGGCAGTTAGATTGGGCCTGTTGGTTAGGTTTAAACAAGGAATTACTACCCATGTAGGGTCCGTTTGGTTCGGCTTTTAAGGAATGCATTTGTAAAAATGCAAATATCTTTGGGCAAATGGCATTTTCCAAAATGCAAAAATCGTTTGGTAAAATTTGCATTGAGAAACAACTTTGGCCAAAATATCATTTGATAAAATTTGCATTTGTAATTGACTTTTATTAAATTAAAAAAGCAAAAATATATTCGTATTTTTTTTTAAGTCCAGCGGCCGAACCGTCGGATCTGACCCCCGGCGACCGACGCCTGAGCTCGCGCGACCTTAGGCAGCCGCCTAGGTCGAGCGATCCAAGCCATCAGTCGCTTGGGTTGCGTGACTTAGGCGTCGCTTGAGGTCCGACAACGGTCGCCAGGGTAGCGCGACCCTCAGGCGGCGATCACCGGCGCGTCGTCGGCACGCGCGACCCCTTGGTCGATGGTCGTCGACCTTTGATCGACTTCTCCACCAAAGAAGATGAAGAGTGATGAACTTGCATTCCAAAAATGCAAATTGCTAATGGACCTCTCTACCCCTCCATTCCCCTAAAAGCCTTTGAAGCTTTTTGAAGATGCAATTGCATCTTCCCAAAGTCCTCAAAAAATTGAACCAAACACTACCCGCATTTGACCAAACCCTTTTAGAGCCCCAAAGCCCATTCCAAATGCTGAACCAAATAGGGCCGTAATGTTAACATTAAACTTTCAATTTGTTCAAAATAAATTCGGCTAATGTGCAATATCGTCCTCTAAAATTTTGATACAAACGTTCAATTAATGAAAGGACAATATTAAACATTTTCATACTCTAAGGACTAAATTAGAGATATACCAAAAGTTTAGAGACCACGTCGAACAAAATGAAAGTATAGGAATAATATTGTACGTGAGATTATAATTTGAGAATCGCATTGAATAAATTAAAATTTTAATATAGAACTTGGACCATTTGCATCATTTTCTATTTAAATGATAATCTTATCACTTGTTATATAATTGGTGTCATATGAAAATTCTGATTTTCGAGGAATTTGTGCAATCGATGTGTAGTAATCTGCTGAAGACTTGCTCTTCTTTAGGTGGTCCTTCATGAGGAAATATGTTTTAACACGGGCCGAATCGATCAACTAGCCACAATCGCAATTTGGTAAATCACATGCGCTTGATATATGACCCACCAAATTTCAATGATTGAAAATTTAAATTATTTTTGAATGTCCATCATAAACCATCACTTTATTCTAGTTAATAATTAATACATCATTTGGGCTGGATTGAATTCTACGCCGTGTTTAATTTAGTGAAAGTGAATTATAGAAATCAGTTTTTCAAACTATCGCCTGTTTAGTCTGCCAAAAATAATTAGTCAACCGAAAACACTTCTCGGTTAACAAAAATTTCATGCATAAAATTAAGAAAGCGAATTCATAAATCTAAAAAAAGTGAAAGTACCTTTGAAATTACTCTTTATCACAAACCACACCACGACAATGGAAGCAAAAGCTCCTAGCCCTAACTCACCTCATCACGTCCCCAACCACTGTTCTCTCCCTCCACTCCCAATTTGTCATCTCTTCCCTCATCCCCTACTACCTCTGCCGAGACTACCCTCCCCTCCTCAGCTCCCAGGAGCTGGAGTCGTCCGCGAGCGCCATGAATATGGGAATTATGAGATCTGCGAAATGTGTGTGGAGAGAGAGAAGAAATGAAGGTTCTTCATTTCCTTAGTCCCTAAAATTGGGCTTTCAAGGTCAACCCGTTGTGAAATCGATCCTCTCCAATTTTCAAAAAAGTGCACAATCACTCGATCTGTTAGCAAGCATTTTTTAAATGCAATTCAAACAACAAAAAAACACCATTTCCTTACGAGAGGGAAGAGATGAGGAGTTCGATTCCCCACATTCTTGAGAGGGGCCAAGGGTGAGGACATTTAGTTTCAATTATGGGATTCAACTCTTAGACTTTGTAAATAAGCAATTTGATAGTGAGTTAAAAGTTATAGTGGGACAAATAAAAAAACTTTAAAAAAACGTTTTCAATCACATCAACAAACAAGTGAAAACTAACTATTTTCTTTAATAATAATTTCTTAAAAACATTTTCTTACATGACGGTCTTTAATCAATTGTTAGAATAACATTCTATTATGAACCACAAAAAATCTAATAATAAATACTTATAAATTATTGTGGGACCCACTTCTTAAAGAATTTATGCCTCATAATAGACTGCACCACAAGAACTATTATACTAGTAAAGTCCTTTTTTTTTTTTATCATGAAGCTTTATGTGAAACAAACCTACATGCTTCATACATTAAATAATTTGAACGATGATTTATCTCGACAATTTATGAAGAGGCCATCACTCTGTATAAATATATGGGCCGGGCCTGAAGCCCAACAAAGCCCCAAATGCATACAAACGCACGTCAACTCATTTGGCCTTTTTAACCGCCGTGACCGAGCTCGAGCTTCCGCTGACGGAATCGTACCGCCGGAACATGTAGGCGACGAAGAGGCACGCGGTGAGGGTGACGATGTCCTTCCCGGCGCACTGCTTGTTCGACTCGGTCGGCGATCCGGTCTGCGGCCCGTTGGACCAGTACAAGTAATTCAGCAGTTCGCTGTTCTGGACGAACCGGTCCGACTTGAAACTCTCCGGTTCGTCGAACACTTTCGGGTCCCTCATCGCCAGCTTCTGGTACCCGCACAGCAGCTCGCCTGAAAAAACAAGAGAATGATGAAGACGCGAATGCGTGAGTTTTAACGCTGGTGTCGAATTATTGACGTTAAATGGTCACCTTTCTTGACGTTAAAGACCGAGTCGTGCGACTTGAGCTGGAAGTCCTTCCTGGCCCGGGCGTACTGGAGCGGGACGGGCGGGCTGAGCCGCAGCGTCTCGTACACGACCGACTTCACCAGCTCCATCTCCTTCACCGCCTCGAACCCCAGCCGCGGCCCTCCCTTCTCCCGGACCTCCTTCCTCAGCCGGTCCTGCAGCCCGGCCGCGTCGCTGCCGATCAGGTTGCTCAGCAGCGTGGGGAGGAAGACCGAGAAGCCGCCGAAGGCGTTGAAGCCGAGGATGAACAGCAAGTTGTGGATGGCCTCCTCGTGGGTCAGTCCGAACTCGGCCTTCGCCCTCTCGACCACCTCTCGGCCTTCCTTCTCGACGAACTGGTGGAGCTTGTTGTAGTCCCCGCTCACGAGCGCAAAAGGGTACGCCCAGGAATGCAGGAAGATCTCCTCTAGAGGTTGCAGTATGCCTGCAAGTCACCAGGATTCGAACAATTAAATTTAAACACCATCTTCGATTTTTCGACGTGTTTATCGTTTTGATTTTCTTTTTACGAACAAAGGGCGTGCGCTCTTTCGGCCCGTCCATACCGATGTTGACAGTGGGGAGGATCTGGAGGGCGAGCCACCGGTCGAGCATGGCGTACCCGGACTCGGCCACCTGCGGCGAGGCGGCCGGGTCGGCGCCGACGATGGACTTGGAGAGGAAATTGAAGAGGAACTTCTGGAGAGGGAAGAGGACGCTGGCCTTGCCGTCCTTGGCGAGGTTGGACTCGATGGTGTCCCACATGGTGTCCAGGTTCGAGATCACTTCGCTCTCCCATACTTTGGAGCTCCTCTTGAGTATGTCCATCGCAAAGTTCTTCACCTGTAAATATAATCATAATTGAAGAAATGACCACATTATTAAAATCAAAATTAGAAAAAAAAAAAAAGAAAGAAAAAAAGAATCATATAACGATAGGAAATAATAGATGCCATCTTCGATTGAGATCTATGGATATTTTCGAATTTCTATGCTTCGTGAAGATATTATTTTGATTTTTCTTTTTTTACTTTTTTTAAGAACTTTTTTTTTTCATGGCATTCTGATTTTTCCTTATGCATATTCTCTCTTCTTCTCATGTCTTTTTATCCCCCATTTCAACCTAGCAATATTTAGAAACGACATTTCTAGTTTCTCGCGTTCTAGTAGCATACTCGTGCATCGCGTGCGCGTGAATTTTTTTCAGAAATGGGATGAAATTTAAGAAAATTTTGTCATGTGATGTTGAGATATTTTATATTTAATAAATGGCACTATTGCAATTATTGAGAGAAAATAACAATAAAATTTCAAGGAATTACTCAATAAAATGAGCAACAACTAAATGTTAGAAATTTTTTGATGATTGCTAATTTGCAACATGAAAACTTAAGATAATGTATTTTCTTCTTGATCATAACTCACGCTATTTAATGAGGCGGAGTACAAATCTTACTTGGAAGCACAGATGAGTCGAGAGTGCTAGTACTCTTGACAAGGAAACGGTAAATCGGAGGATTATCAAAAAATTCTTAAATCTGTCATACGAATTATCAATTTAATTATAAAATTTTTAATTCGGTAAATTTAATTTGAACTCTTTTGAAAATTTTTTGATATAATCCTTCCAACCAATTTTCATCAACTAGTAGACATTTTTTGCAATTTTTCAAAAATTTCTAAACTTTTATTTTTTTTTTCTATCGACCTCCTAATGGGGCTCTCACCCAGTGCCTAGAAAGGAAAAAAAAAAAGGAAAGAAAATAAGCCCGTGTGTTGGAAAAAAAAAGAGAAGAAAAAAAGAATTCAAGATTTAAAAATTTTAAAGATAAGGCAAAAAATTTGTCAATATCACATAAGACAACTGATATCAACATTAATAATCGTCCATCAAATTGGCCGAAATGATTATATTAATAAATTATTTTAAAAATTAAGAAAAATTAATTAAAATGAAAAGTTTAAAATTGAATTAATATTTGTACAATAAATTTTAAAAAAATTATTTCCAAATTATCAAATCTGCTGAGACTAAAATTCCCATGCATCGCTCTAAGAGACCATGCTTAATGATTATGCACATCATAATTATAAGAAAAAGGTATTTTGTTCAAAAGAAAATTTATGATTTATGCAAATATAAGATCAAAATCACATTGAATCATTGATAACCCTAAAAATATCTTGTAGATCTATTTATGGAAGGACAGAGATCCATATATGGAAGGACAGGTACTATATTTTTGGGCGTGAGGTAGACTCCCACGGATCTTTTTTCCATGAAAGCTCCGGGAATGGATGGGGGACCATCAACGGTGAACACGATGGTCCCAACGGCGACCGCACAGAAACCGACGGTTCAAGATCAGCTCTTGGCTATACTCGTACGAACGAGGTTCTGTCAAAGACAATAATGCATGTCCTTTTCCTTTTGAAGGAAAAGTAGTCGATTCCCATCGCTTTCCTCGGGCCCAGTAAAACAGTAAATTTTCCGAGGTTGTCTAGGGCATGGCATCTAGAAAAAATAAAAACCTAAAATACCCTGTAAAATTACAATTTCGCAACTTTCATTTTTGGGATCGAGGCAAATGAATATCTTTTCCCAACGTTTGAGAAAATAAAAAAAAAAAAATTGCAAGGAGCATGGCAACTTTGCTAATTTAGCTAAAATCATAACCCAAAGAGAGTAGAGTCATTTAGGAAAAATAAAGAGCTTATTCTCAATTCTTAGGTTTAATTACGCTTTTACCTCCCCGAAACAGGGATTCGGCACACCCCACCTCGTACACTTTTATGTTCCCCTATAAACTCCAATCTTTTTGCGGAATTGTCTTGATTTACTCCAGATATTTGCTAACAAGGACAAAAATTGCTGAACTTTTCTCCCATAACCGACAAAAATTTTATGTGATCGTGCAGCTCCCTCAAATGACTGATATTTGATTTTGAATTCGATCGACCACATTCGTGGGGTGCTAATAAATCTCGTGAACTTAGCCAATCCAAAGAAAATTATGGGTGTGTTTGATTAGATTTTTGGGAAAAGTATTTAAGGAAATATAAAAGGTTTTAAATTAAAGGGGTTTTTCAAAATACAAATTGCGTTTGGTAAATTATAATCTAAAAGTACAAGTACTTTTGAGTAAAATAATATTTGGCTGGCTTATATTTACAAATGACTTTTATTATTTAAAAAGAAAAAAAGAAAAAAAGAAAAAAATTGTTGGCCGGTGAAGGGTGACTGCTAGCGATTCAAATCATTGGCGGTAGAGGTCACTGGACCTCAAGCGACCCCTCGAGACCACGAGGGCCACCTAGGGTTGAGCGATTGTCAACGAGCGTCGCGCGACACCCGATGAGGGTCGCGCAACCTCGACAAGGGCTATGCGACCTCGCTAGGGTCGTGTGATCCCAAGCGGCCCTCGCCAAGGCCGTGCAACCTCAGGCACGCCAAGGGTCACGCGACCCAAGCGAGACCCTCACCTAAGGTTGTGCGGCCTCAACGACTGCTGCGATTGGGTTGCGGAACCTCTCGTGACCTTGGGCGAGGGTTGCCTGGATTCAAGCAACCCCAGTGGGCTCGCGAGGACCCAAATTGCACGGCCCCTCGTGGAGGTCGCCGCGACCCCACAGCAACAATCGCTTAGATCACCATGACCTCTACCGGCCTCCCTCTAGTCCTTCGCCGGCCCCTCACAGCTCTACATAATCCCGCAGTCGCCCTCAACGGGGAAGATGAACAATCAATATTTGCATGCCCAAAAAGCTAATGCCCAAGATCAATCTTGAACTTTCAGCCTTCAAAAGACTAACTTTTTCCTAATGGGACGTGTAAAATTTTCCCCGAACACCCAATATTTGACCAAAAGGATTTGGATGTCTAATTCCCAAAACTATTCCCAAACGCAGCCTATATGTCATCTATTTTCGGCATTAGTAGTACTCTAGGTGAAAATAAAAAAGTAGATCTGTTCATGTGAGAAAGATGTTGGTAAGCAGGCATAAATTCAAGCATTAAAACTTCATCACTTTTGGCAAGCGGATGTAAGAGCTTCTCATGTGAATGTAATTTCATTTTCGACCAGAAGGACCGGTTCATCAAGTCGCGGCGCGACCATACCTGAGCGTGTTGAGGCTCGGAAGTGTCGAGGTAGGCGCAGACCCGGATGTTGCCGGTGTACTTCACGCTCGGCATGAAGTCGCCGACGAGAACATTCCTCTTCTCCACGATCTCCATGTCGAACAAGTGAGAGAAGGACTCGCAATCGAGGACGACCACCACGTTGGGGTTCACGTTCCGGAAGAAGGGAAACGACGGTGGCACATTCGCCCGGAACACGGTGCTCTTGTACTTCTCAATCCTCTTCCTGAAGAATGTCTCCGGGCCTTGGAACCAGAAGTAGTCCAGGCGGTCCGATATCGGGCCGAGGAGCGGCCACCCATAGCTGCCCGGGATCGTGCGCACTGGGATGGCGGTCGGCAGCAGCACCGCCGACGGCTGGGGGGAGAGAGATGACGAGGTCGGCGATGATGGCGGAGAGGACGACATGGCCGGCGACATGTTGGTCATCACGACTCTTGCCATCGTCACCGGCGGTGATTGCTTATGTGTACGTTGGGAGATCTATTGAGGGGTGTTGAAGGATCTGTGCTCTGGATCTAGGGACAAAGAGAGGTGTGGTTGGCAAGGATTGTCGAGTCTACTATCTATATAAATTGGATGAGTTGCCTGTACTTTGGAAACGATTGAAACGTTGGGATTTCTTTTTGGCCCATAGCCTTTCCATTTAGATACGTTGGAAATCTTACCACGTGCGAAGGAGATTTTTAGGGTCATTGAACCTGGAAAAGACAATGGATGGAAGGGACTTCGTTGGTATGGCGAAAGAGAGGCCGTGTGGGGCTCGGTAGTTGGTCCAATTGATTGGGCAATTCAATTCCATAGATCTCAATGATAATGGGAAATGAAATAAGATAATGCTTTTTGTTTTCTTTTTGGTAATCGAGGATTCGCCGGAGCCCCCTTTCGCTATTCGGGTTTCTCACGGTCCTCTGTAGTGGAGGACCTACAACGACTATATCTCGAAGGAGACTAATACAGGACCCCAATACCATGGCCCCCCACTTACAACACTAGTAACTGCAGGTTTCGAGGTTTCGAACTCTCGACCTTGGCGATGAATGAGAGACTCTTAATCAACGCAGCTATGATTCTGGCGGTTGGTGGATAATACTTTTGATATGCATAGAATGGATAAAAAAAATAACGAATCTTTATTTATAATGTTTAAGTTGCATAACTAGGATTTCAATAGTATCAAAGGATGGCTAGCAATGATTGGAAAATCGTAAATTTTATATGTAGTATTTAAGTTGTGTAACTAGGATTTCAAGGGAATCAAAGATCAAATAATTGTTTGCAATGGATGGAAAATCGCAAATTTTATATACGTCGTTTCGAGTTACATAACTAGAATTTCAATGAAACTAAGGATCGAACCAACATGGATAATTCTTTTGATATGCATAGGATGATTAGCGATGGATGGAACTCATGAATTTTATTTGCAACATTCGAGTTGCATAACTAGGATTTCAACATAATTAAAGGTTGATTTGTAAGGGATGGAAAGTCGTATATTTAATCCATGGCATTTGAGTTGTGTAAATAGGGTTTTAATGGAATTGAGGATCAAAGAATGGTTTGTAATTGACAGAAAATCGTAAATTTTATCTATGACTTTTTGAGTTGCATAACTAGAGTTTCAATAGAACTGAAGATCAAACTAACATGGATGATGCTTTGGATATGCATAGGATGATTTGTGATGGATGGAAAAATCGTGAATTTTATCTGCAATGTTAGAGTTGCATAACTAGGGTCTCAAGAGGATCGGAGGATGATTTGCGATGGATGGAAAATCACAAATAAGTAGGGTTTCATTGGACCAACAAAAACACCGAGATAGAGGTTAAAGAAGACTTTATCTTTATCGAAAGGAAGTACATTGCAAATTCAAGCTCTAGCCCACGTCGTCCGTGACAAGAGACAAGAGCACGATTCACTAAGTCCAAAGAAGACAGACAAACATTGCCCTTTCGAGCATGCATCCTTAAGCCGATGGAAATCTTATGCGCAAAGTGGTAGCTTCGTAAGCGGTAAAGATAATTAAGCAGGGTTACGGAAATCTGCTGTGTCTAAGCAAGTCGCGGTCCCCTCATATGGCAAACGAAAACGTTTTCGGTGCAAAACCTGATAGACAGACATAGTAAGAAAAGAATCGACCAGATATGGTGCGAAGTCACTATAAATGGGATGATGCCTAATCGGTTTCTCCGAACATAGGATGCCTAGATGACGGGCGGTTTGGCCTCCTCGAAGTCGTGAAAGGCGTGCCATCGCGCACGATTACCAAGTGTTTTTCACAACCGGAAACGCCATCGATTATAGTTCGAACCTATACCCTCATCGACTGCGCGTTCGAGGAACACATTGAAAACGAGTCGGAGGAGAGCAACAGTAAAAACGCACGCGTTACCCGTCTCCTCTCCTCCCACGACGTGTGGTAGAGCGTTGCCGTCTTGACTTTCTCTCCCTTTCTCTCCCGTTGGAGCTTCCGCTGCTGTGCCGTCAGGATGGCACGAAAGATCTCGAGCGAGAAGACGGCTCGACGTAACGAGCCGCCCCCACAATCGCTGGAGCTTTTCCTTTCGATTGGCATGATTCTCGTTTCCACCTCGGGCACAGGACCGGGTAGGAACTAGGAGAAAACCCTTTTCAACCAGATGCACACATCATCGCCAGGTTACGACTTTTCCTCCTCCCCTCCCTGTAGCGGTCGTCGATTGAATTATTCATGGAGGGAGGTGATGTTTTGTACCGTCTGGAGTTGAAGGGGAAGGACGTGACTTGCCGTGGGGACCTTGCATGTGAAGTTAAGAAAACACATGAGAGGTGGTGTCCAAATGGATGCCTCCCAACGCATCTCGAATGGTGATTCATGTATGTTTCATTTGCATGCATGGACGATAAGAATTGGCAGACCTAGGGATGATTGGATGATTGTCCAAAAAGCCATAAAGCCACCGGCCATTGCTGAGGCCCGATAATCGACCAAATAAACCTTGAAGTATGGTATATACTCCTCATCAATAGAAAAACATTGTGGTTCCGCCCGCCCGTGAGTAGGCAGGGGTCGTGGGGGCAATACCCTTAAGCTGCCGGGGGATTTTTATATTTTGAGCTCATAGGTGGTTTAGGTTTTAGTCCATGAATAGTTACTAGATATGTATAATTTCTTTCTCTTGTAATTGAAAATTGTAAGAAAGATGTGAGATATGCTAATTTTAATGGAATCATCTTCTAGATATTGCTCTAATTCAAGGGTGAACCAAGATAAATCTCGTGTTTCAATCTTTCTTTCTTACTTACTTTTACTCTTTATTTCGTTGTATTTGAGCGCCAAATCCTAGCACGTGTCATATAAAACAACCGGTATTCATATCAGCGATTTACAATCATAATTGATCAAAATTGCTATATTAACAAATCGTCATAAACTTTAGGAATAAATGAACAAAATTAAAAAAATTTAAGACTAAATTGGCATTCTATACAATTAGTCTAGGATTCCATTTTGATAATTTTCTATGGGCCCCGTGACAGTGCCAAACACATGGACGGTGATAATGGATTCAGATTGCATTGTGCATAGATGGGACGATACAAAAGGGTGGGGTCACTGGACCAATCGACACGGAGAGGGACGTCACGGGGCGATGATGGTCCATCGGTACTTCCCGACATCGATGCGTGTTACACGCCATTGAGGAATCCAACCCGGATGAGTACTTTCTCACCATCAAGGCGAAGCAAATAGGCGATTTTACTCTGGATGATCGGATTAACGAAGTGATGAGGAAAGTATAACGAAATGACACTAATCATTTGAAAAAAAAAATTAACTTGTGCGAAGATTCGAGCCTAATTATCGTTGCGCATCAACAAAGTACAAATTCTCATTGAAATAAAATTATAAAAGGAAAATAAAGCTTGTTCTTTCGAAGTCGTTTATAATGTCGAAAACACGCGCATAGTTCACAAGATAAGATCATGCATCGAGGTATTCATTCTACCAATCTTTTCTATACACGAGGGCGGCGCCGCGAGAGCGAATGTCTTGGTTGTGCGTTTGAGAGATGGAGCGGAAGTGTAGAATTCAGAAACGAACTGCTTTGCGGGGGGGCATGGACCTACTGAGATTGAAGAAGCTAGGAAGAGCACGGTGAGCATGGAATGATGACGGCACAGGCGGTCGGAGTTTCCCAACCGTGCAGACGAGCAATTTTCATACCAAGTAGAATGCAACTTTCAAAGGTTATCCATGAACATGTCCTCCAACTCGCAAGGCTCTCTACGTTGCATCTGTATCTCTATGTTTGACCGGAAAGAATCGCCCGGTAGCATTTAGAAACGGAACGGGATCGAACGGACCCAGCAGTCCCTCGGACAGCAGGCGTACAGCTGCACCGCGCGTGAACTTCCTGGCGAATAGATAACATGGAGCGGGTGTGCTGTTGATTTGACACCACTCAGTCCGATTCTCGGATTCATAGTGGATTGCCTCGATCTCCTGCGTGATTGAACGGGGAGAAACAAACTTGAGAAAGTGTTACTTATGAAAGTATACAAACCAACAAAGAAGAGAAAAAGTTTCGAGCTGTGTCCATGCGGAGTTTTAGAATATGGTTGTAAAAGTGCGGCTCATTGTAAACTATAGAGCATGTGATTGTCGTCCATCCAATGTGTGCAGTCTACGGGTATCGAATGCTGCAGAATTCTGATGTATGCTCCCAAAACTGATGGTTTATCAAATGTTTGACACATCCACACTGTTGTCTTAAAAGTTTAGATCTCCAAAGTAAGCAACATCACTCACCTTTATTTCTTTGATACCTTGAGGGCTTGCATCTGCGTAATCGAACGTGACAGGGTGCCACTGTTTATCGTTTTGTGTAGCTGATTGATTCCACAGACTGAAGGTCAATGATCTTCGGGAGAATTCATTTTCGAGCCCGCTCATCTTCAAAAGAAGCACAGAAGCAACTGAGCAAAAAGTAAAGCTTCATTGTGACAGATAAAAAAAAAAAAAAAGAGCGGTAGAAATTTGAATGCAAATGTATCGGCAGGGCATTCCCTAATGAACCATTTCTAGGGAGCGGGCAAATTATGCAAAGTGAAAGGATAAGGAGGGGTGAGCAACTGGGATATCTCCTATGGACATTATCGAAAGAGTTTAGCGCCCACTATGGAATGTTCAATTTTAGTTGCATCTAATCAGCACCCCCCATGATCTAAAGATTTGTGACTGGTGAGCCTTTCTTGCAGCTCCACCAGGGTGCTAGAGGTCCAAAACCCATCCGCACAAAGCTTGATACATGCACTACTCCGTGAGTGTTTTCGACCTCATGACCTGGCAATTCTGGAAAGGCTGATCCTTATCATTAGGCTGCCATCACCGTCGCCGGTGCTGAAAAGGTTGTTTTTGTCTAATACTAAATAATAGAGCAGGAAGCAGGACTGTCAGTTGTCTTGAACATTAGCAACATGTCAATTGTATCCAGAAGAGAAACATAAAGAATTGGGTCACTCACTGCCAGCAATGTCTGCAGATAATGTTCGTCCGAGATACAATCCTGCATCTTATGAAGATCCTGCAACATATGTTCAGTAAGCAAAATATTCCTTATCGCATAAGATGGAACCTCCTAGTAAAGTTTTGGGATGGGAAGCTATTCTAGCCATTTAACAATGAAGAGAAAGCATCGACTTACAAGCATCTGTCTTCTTGCACTCACACTTGCATTTAACTGTCTCTGTAAGATTAGAGAGATTATGACTTAGTAGTTGCTAGCTTTTCTGCATAATTAACTTACCGGTGCCTTTATTGCATTGCAACGAAGGAATAGAGGACAAAAAGGAATTTCTTGGTTCTCCCATTTCACTCAATGTTCTTATTGCAGACAAACAAGATAAAGTGCAAAACAATGATCATGGAGAGTGCTCCTATCACATTTGAGACAGAACCTAAACCAAACGAATAGGAGGAGAAAGACAGACATAATGTAGCAAATTCTCCTGCATACCTTGCAAGATTTCTTGATGATGGGAAAAACAACATCGTCATCTGCAACAATTTGGGCATGTCTTCTGATTAAAGTGAACCACTGAGATCAACGGCATAACTATATCATACAATGACCCAGTTCAGGAGATACAATAAAGTCTTCTGGTTTTAGTTCTTCTGCTAATTGTCGTTATGGCAACCACAATCCTTTAGGGTTACTGCACTCATTAATGAAGGCAAAATTGAGGAAAGATAATTGGAAGATGGGAAGACCTGAGATCCTTTCCGCCATTTGTCCTTTGGTATGGCACGCGACATTATTGGATCGCGATAATCCTCAAAATCAAAATAGCTATAACATGGAAAATAGAGGACTTAGCTCATATTCCCTATAAACATGTCATCGTGTAATACCAGAAAGGACATTTTTTACTGAAAAGAATAAATTTACTGGACGGACTATACCTTTCCACATAACTTGTCAGAGAAGAAATCAGATGCTTATAAATGTCACGGAATTCGTACAGCGGCAAGCAGCTGTCAAGTCAAACATCAAAAACTGTTACGAGTAAGAATGCGTATTTAACTACGAACTTTCTGACCAAGTAAAAGCAATCAAGTTTTCAAGTGCTTATTTGAGTTTGTCATTCCATACCAAGAAAAGGGGTAATGTAACATGGGCTTAAGAACTTATTCAGACTGTGCTTTGAGGGGGCAAACCTATCAGAAAGGAGAACAAATCTCTGATTAGCAGGATCGCGAAGAGCTACTTTAAGCAATAACCTCTTTGCTTCTATCATGCTTGATCCTCCCCAGGCTACCTGCAGCAGCGGTTTTTTTACAATGAACAAAGTTTGCGCATTATTAGCAATTTTTTTCGCCTTGTAGTAAACAAAGGACTCATAAATAAAATCCGTATAAACCCCATCGGAGCAGATAATTCATCTGGTTTTGGCCACAAAAGGAAAAAAGCTTATCTCAAGCCCTAACGTGTCTATAAAGTATCTCATACATCAGACATACCATCGGCGAGAAGACATGGATCAAAATTATTTTTCCATTAAAGCGACCAGGTATTGAAAAGATAGAATCATACGTTTTTTTTTTTTAAATCACTGCGTTCTTAGTTTCAGCTGCTTCCTTAATCTTAATTAATCAAAGACAGTTACACAAAAGCTAGCAACAGACCAAATATTTCATGTCCAACATAATCAATATGAAAGAATACCTTAATACTGTCGTTTAACTGGCATCCGTAAAAGAAAGGGGACATAGAAGTGGACTCATTGAACACAAACCCAGGTTCTGAATGAATATAAATCGAGAAATTATTCACATTAGCCTCCTGCAAAAAAATTCCAACATACCAACATCAAAAAGGCACATATAGATGTAAGAACTTCATACTAGCTATCGAATTATATGACCAAATGACAAACCTGGAAGAAAGCACCCCACATGAAGTCCAGAGGAATATTTTTACGGGCAAGAAACAGGAAAGCAATTTTTGGGTTAGTCTCAAGTTTTGATTTTTCCTCATCGCTTGATTTGTTGGTGCTTGATCCTGATTTTGGCCAGTTGAGCCTTGCAAAGGCGAAGACGCAGAAAATGAGAAACATAGAGAAAACCAGCTTCGAGCGGAGCACTAGTAACTGGCGTATGGGCAGAGAAGCTCTCTTCTTGCCCATGGCTTCCCGTTCCGGTTCTCATGTAATGCTGGGAGAAGAATTTGCAGGAACTGAAAGTATCTGAGACGGAGAGAGGGAAGAATTTAAAGGGGGAGATGAAACTGAATGAGAGAGGGAGAGGGGGAGAGAGGGATGTTAAGAATGCGCTTACGTTTTAAATTGCGCTATGAAATCACGACATTGATGAGGAAATGAATGTAATGATTAGGAACATGTTCTGTCGTGAGTTAATAAGTGAGCTCACGTCTCACGAGGCCCTGTCTCGCTCGCTCATTTAAGGATACATCTTGATTGCCCAATTCACTGTCCTACGCCAATAGTGCCGATTTTCAACTTCATTGAGGGGTAAAAGAGCTTTTTAAGCAGTACAGAGTAACAGCTTACAACATCGGCCCGCATTTCTGTCTCAGAAACCATAGCAGAGAATAATTTCGGGCCCCCTTTTTCTTGTTTGATCAATATATTAGCAACAAAGAAAGTGTAAGAGAAGAGCAAATAATCGTTTGGAGTCTCTTCAAGTTTTGCGAGTGCCTGTGCCCGTATGTGACTCACAAAACTAAGGCCTGCCGAGCGCTTATTCCTACGCGGAATTGACTATCAGATGTAAGAACGCAGACATTCGGACTCAAATTCGTGACCTTAGTATCCGCCGATTTTCTTCTAACATTTCGGTGAGAGAATAACTTCAGTGACAAAATGCCAGCTTTGTCATTCTCAAACCACACTGACATACAATATTAATCCTTTCGACAACCTGAATCAACCTATCACAATTACCTAAAGTTCATTTGTTCTACTTGCCTTTCAAATTCGAGCCTTTTCTTGAATTCATTGCCTAAAGAGAGAAATATCTTTCCTGATATCAGTATCATCACCATCAACAGGAGGTTGGAGAAACGGTTCATTGATATGAAGAAGTAACGTATCTTACAAGCAGACATGCATATGCAACCACTATTCCGCCACCGACTTAATAACACACTTCAAATAAGCTTCAAACACATCTTCATTAGCCTCCCTCTGGGATCATCCTATGAATGGTGGTACAAAGAATCTATACTGTCAACCCTTTCCTAGTTAGTATTTCTCATCAGGTATGCGACAACGCATCCCAAAATAGCACCAGCAACAACCTGCATCAAGCCAAATGCAATGAAGATCAGATGCTGAATAATCGCTTGCCCCAGATCCAGCACAGATGAACTTAAGAGGAAAATTAAAATAGTAGGACTTCATGTTTTGGACACGGACAATAGATATCACTGCAAGAATTCATTTCAAAACATTGAAGAGGTCTTTAATCTCTGCAGGAATGGAGCACTGAAATGAAGATAAGGTCAATTTAGCAGTATTTCAACCCATGACCCTTGAGAAAAATGGAACCTCAGAAGAGAAGAGTTCTCAGACCAGAACAAGACAGTTACTTTTCACTCCTCATACATGAAACGCAATGTTTCATCATTTTTCTTTAGAAAAAAGGCAAAAGGGAAGACGAGGGAGGGAGAGGGATTAAAGCAATAGAAAAACTGTAGATTGTTGGTCAAAATGTATCACAGGAGATGCAGTAGAAGTGCAACATACCTGAAGTGGTGTATGCCCAAGTAACTCGCGTAGAGGTCTAACACTGGATAACGGGTGCTCTGGAGGAAACTCACAAACGATTTGATTTAATAACTGCAGTCAAAAATGATTACAGATAACAAATCGTCAATCAATGATTACTCTGAATATGCTGCAACACATGTTAAAGCAACAAACAACAGAATACATGATTGTGGCAGGAGAACATACTTCGGCTTGTCTACCAGCATGAAGTCTCACGCCTGAGGCATCATACATCACCTACATATAAATTACAACAGTGACAATGTAGCTACTCCAAAGTAGAGTAATTTTAAAATTGTATCAATCCGCATGAAATCTCCGAAAGTATAAAAAACACATGATTAACAGAAGAGAATGGGTATGAAGCCATAAAAGGAAACATGAGGTTTTAGAGGACATACAACGCAAGCCAAGACAACTGCAATGGCAAATGCAGATCCTCCAGTTCCTTCTTGCAGACCTATAGCCACTGCTAGAGCAGTAACAGTTGCAGAATGTGATGATGGCATTCCACCGGAGCCTAGCAGTCTTTTGGAGTCCCATCTCCTTTCCTTGAACCTGAGCTTCTAAGAGAAATGCAATTAAAAGAGTGAGCTACTGCAATGCACCAAGATAATCATTGCATGTATGAAGAACTGTTCATATATTTGAAGACATTTACAAACATCTAGAATGCTACCCAACAATTTATGCATCAAGGATATGATGAGAAAATTTCCAGGTAACAAAACTATTCCCTCAAAAGGCAACAAACTATAGTAGGAAATAGAACTATGTATACCTCAAATTCAGAAAGGATTACAAATAAAACTGCATTGCAGTCTTCAATTTTAATAGGTGGGCTAATCCTTCTTTGTTATCTAGAGGTCAAAATCGAAACTTTTCATTTTTAGTCAGATGATGCAGGACTGAAGCTCTTTCAGCAATTCCGGACAGACACAGAAGAAAGGAAAAAATGTGAAAAATGACATTCGGCACAAACCAAAAGATACAACTAATCTTCTAAAGACAGGGTAATATAAACTAAGGCGCCGAGACATGCAATTGAAGCTGAGAGACAAATGAGAGATATCCTAACATATGCCACTTCTATATCAATGGAATATGGATGGCCTAAAGGTTAAGTGACGATACTTATTATTCGTAATCGATATTCCGAGACAGGTTCTACAAGATCACGGATCGTTGAGATCCTTGTCAAAATAATTCCTGAACAACAAAAACCACATAGGCACCATGCTGTCTATTAGCAACAGCTGAAAATGGCGGTGTTCCACCAAGCTGGATTTCGCCTCTGGAAACTTGGGAAGGGGAAAACAAATGTACCTATGGACACTACCATAAACGATTGAACGATGATGCGAATCTTTCCGTGTTTCAGAAACGAACTGCCGAAGATCAGATTACAAAATCAGAGAGCAAATCAAGCTAAGCAATCGTCGAATTGCAGCAATCAATCGCGAAATCCGGCACACTGAACACAACCTAACACGCCACGTCTTCTAACGACGCATGAAAAAACACATCCCGATCGCTCGACGCATTTGCTCGCTCGTCCATAAGCAAACTCGAAAAAAAAAAAGAACGAAGAGGACAACTTGTAAATCAGGAACAACGAATCGCGCGAGAGCACAACAGATCGAGCGAGAGAGAGAGAGGAGAGAGAGGGAGAGGACCAGGTGGTGAAGATCTTGAGGAACTGGGCGAGGGCGAAGGCGAGGAAGGAGGAGATGAGGGGGAGGTTGTAGGGGAGGAGCGACGCCGCCTCCCCGCCCGACGCGGCGGCCGAGGAGGTGGAGGTCCCGTCCGCCGCCGTGAGCACCTCGTCCATCGATCTCGCCGCGCCCCCGCTTTCTCTCTTTCTTCTTCTTCTTCGTCGCGCGTCCGCCGGATTCAATCGCCGGCGCGGGGGATTCCTGGGCGGAGAAGACGCGCTCCGGTCAATCGCCCGAGGAAGACCTCTCTCTCTCTCTCTCTCTCTCTCTCTCTCTCTCTAGATTCCAGCTGGACCTGGAGGACGCAACTGCTTACCTAGAAATTGAGAGAGAGACAGAAACAGAAGGGGCCCGCACCCCAGGAAGGAACACGTGTGGGCCCACCGTGCTGCGTCAGCGAGTGGGCCTCTGTCCGATTTCTTAATCGATCAACGTTCAACACGACTTTTCTTTAAAATAAGTAAATAATACCACGCAAAATCCTAAACTAATACACGTATGATAAATTTAACCTAAATTAACCTTTTGATAGTATAATATCTCAAATTGATATATTTATAATAAATTTATCTTATATTAATTTTTTGACCACCAAAAATCACAAATTATTAAGTTTATGACAAATTTACCCTCTATTAATTTATATTAAATTGGATTAATATCACAAAAACTATAACCGATACTCTTGCGATAAAGGAAGGTAAAATTTCAAATCGATACATCGATCGACTACCATATATCACCCAACTTGGCAATTTAAAGATAAAATTGAACAAAAAATATTATTATATTTGTGATAAATTTCCCCTCTATTAATTTTTATTAAATTAAATCAATACCATGAATACCACAAAAAACTATGAACCAATACTCTTGCGATAAAAAGAGGATAAAAACTCAAATTGATACATCCGTCGATTGTCATGTATCACCAAACTAGGTAATTTGACAATAAAATTTAATAAAAAAATATTTTTCCATGCACCCCGATTGTTTAAACTAACTAAGCATCTACCCAAAATATTTGAACTTTATGGGTGTATTAGATTATGACTTTTCATGGTATTATTCTTTAAAAATAGAATTAACAACAACAGTAGACGAAGGAGATAGTTGACTTTTGGATGGAACGGACCTTTTCCCGCGACAGAATAATGGAGGAGGGCGAAGAAGGAAAGTAAAGAACTTTGGGTGACAGACATACGGATGGTCTGTTTCTTCTATCGAAAAAAAAGGAATGTTGACAATGATTTAATCTGCCGTTCAAACACCTGGGCAAAAGTCGCTTGTAAGTCGTGAGTTTCTTGGCGGAAAAGCAAAGGGGAAAATGACCGCCGAGGAACATTTTATCAAAGGTCTGTGGGGGAGACTCTGGATTGGTGGTGGGTTTCTGATTTGGATGGCCGGTTCGCAACCGATAACCCAATAGGCCAGTGATCGGTCTCCATGCCTCGAGCCGACACGAAAACGACAAAATCAGTCCAAACTTTACACTATGCCGAGCCGAAATGGGTCGTGCTTGGATTTCAAATTCGAGCACAAGTCGAAATGAAGCAACCATGACGGTCACAGAAGAATATTGAATCTGTGTATGGAGTTCTGATCTAATAACTAATGGATCACTTCTGGCCACGCGTTTGGCTTTTCCAACAGGGCCAAAACGACCGGGGAAGTACAAGAACGCACAATTTAAAGTTCTTTCCTCGCCCGCCAGATCTCCTCATTTTGTATATCTAACTTATGTCATGTATCTACTCTGCAGCTGTTCTATTATTCACATATGTCCGACCGTTTACTCTGAAGCCTTCATGACAACCTCAATGTACAACAAAGACTCGCAGGAGGCATGAGGCAAAATCCCCTACGATAATGAGCCGCTGTGTTTGCTAGGGAATGGTGTTCTCCGTCGAGAGTGTCGTTTTGTCGGGACGAGCACGGGTTCCTCCACAATCTCGTCGGTCGCCGAATCGCTATCGCTGTCATCTCCTTCTTTGAAAACTGGATGAATATAAGCAGTTTGTAGGAAACCCTTCAAGTTCAAGTTCGGCTCCCTCACCTTCTCCAATGTATCTTTCATCATAGCTTCCTGAAACCCCATAATAAGAATTGAGAATGTGAACAGGAAAGCAGGTGATATCTACGTCATGTTGTACGCACGAGCTCACGCGAAAGAGAAAGACAGGTGCTAGGAAATATGCTGGTCCTGAGTGCTTGGAAAGTGAAAGAGAATGTTGGTGAAAAATGACAGATACATGACCTCCTACTTTTGTTGCTTTTGTCTCTGGGGGAAAATGTCGAATTAAACAGCAATCACCTTTCCAAGGATTACGTCGAAAAAGAAATCAAAAACAGAAACCCATGAGGAATTGCTAAATTTGAGCACCTAAAGCCAGAAGCCTTGCAAGAAGAACTCTCGAAACCAGAAACAGTCCTGGCTAATGATATCTATTACCTAGAGAGACGAAAAAACTAGTACAATAACAGGAAAAGACGCATTAAATTTGAAGGTCCAGTCCCCAAAACAATGCAACCACGTGCATGTAATGAAAATATGTTACGTTTTAGAATTCGACAAACCTGCAATGGGTATCTCCGGAAAGCGGGCTCATAGCGACCTTTGCAGAACAAGTGGAACCCTATGGTTAACACTGGGAGGGTAATCAAAAGAGGAGTCGATTGAGCAGCTGCCTTTGTACTTAATAACCCCATTAGAAGCAATTGTGAAATGATCAGTGCAAATATAATGCGCCCATGAACGTCCGGCCAGAAAGCTGCAGCACTCTCATATTCTTGATTGTACACATTTATGATCTGCAGATTCACAGAAACAAGAAATAAACGGTAGGAAGAAAGAGGTATACGGCACCCACTCATCAAGGATTAAAATATTCAAGTGAATGTACTAAGAGACTCTTCTGCTTTGCCTCTCTGTGCATGGGAAGTTACATATGACAACATAACTGCAATGTGGCGCAATAAATTTGTAAGAAATCATTATTGCAATAACAATGTCATAAACACCAGAAATTTCAAATATGAAAAATCTGGAACTATAAAAACGAACAGACTAGGCTTTTCCTGTCTTCTTTCCGAACTAACTCTATTTATCCACACTTAAATAGGTGAGCAGAAATCCGTTCTAAACATTGGATTGCCTCATTAGTTCCTCTACTTTACCCCGAAATAGAGCCTTATATAATGTTAATTCTAATTACACATTGAGTTACCTGGTGGCGATACACAACATAGGCCAATCCAAAGAAGACTAATATGAAAGGCAGAAGGATTGGAGTCACCACAGCATACACAAGGCCAAGCAAAAAATAGAGTTGAATTTGAGGTTCGCCTGTGTTGAAACCTAGAGTTCCTGGGTCCATTGCCTCCTCCCTGTCCTTTTCAGTCTTGACCAGAAATGAGTTCTTCAGGTGGTAAATTATCAAGGGTTTCAATCGTAGTATCTCTGCTGCTACTCCGGCCCAGCCATCAACCATTGTGTAAGTTATGAAGAAAGTGGCCTTCATCGGAATTGAGACACCAATTGTCTTGGGAATCCTGCACAAAGCGACGACATTTTTATGTTCTGAATTACAGACACAGCGGCCCATAATGGGATTAGTGATTTGTTCCTACCAGTATTAGTATATTCCTACCAGGAATGTACTCATCACCAAATTATGAGATTAGCAACATATCCTATCAGGAGTAGTACAAAAAAGCCTAAAAATCCAATCTGCCCAGCAACAAAATATGTAACCTGGCAAAGCGTTTGTATGTATGGCAAGGGCAACATACTCGTTTGCCGACTGGTGGAGAAAGTTATTGAGCTGTTGGAATGCAGTTCCTGTAATTATGCTCCCAAGAAATACATTTATGAATTGGAATAGATAATATCTTGTTGCCGATCTCCTCTCCAGTGCAGATGTGCTTATAAGTCCTTCAAATTTGGACATTAGCATTAAAATTGTTGGTAAAAATATGAGAAATATCTTCAAAGCAATTCCAGGAAGGAAACCCTGGATGAATGATTTTATCACTTTCCTGCAGGAAAGAAAAAAAAAAGCTCTCATTGTAACTTAAAACACAGAAGAACAAACAACTCATCAGGCAGAGGTATAGCCAAAGTCAGATGGACAAGAAGAACAAAGAAAATGCAGTATTTTATTAGCATTTTATTTGTAATCAAATGACTTTATAACACTATAGATCATTTTGCATGCACATTAGCAAAATATGACATTTGAAAAAATTCAGGTATTTGACCTAATAAAATGGAATAAAAAACAGAATAATCATAAATCAAAGAAAAGATACCAATCAGAAACTAAGCGACCAAAGTTATTCTTGACATGTCACGTGTTAGAGACAAATAAATATTGTCATGAAGATGAACCATCACAAACACTAAAAGCTAAATTTGTCATCTGTTGAAAAATGAAACAAGCAGGGACTCACACTTCAATAATGGGCTTTAAAAAGGGTAACGCTTTCTCGATTTCCGCAATGTTAGCTAGAGATTGCACAAGAGCAATGGGAATCATGAAAAAGAATGTAAGAAAGAAGAATGCGACTGCAATAATAAGCCTCCTTATAGAAAGGGAGACATATGGAATTGCTAGGTTAGCCCAATAGACATCACGCGGCTCTGGAGCCCATTCTGTCAACCATACGGTTGGATTACGGGTTTGCTGGGTTTGTGCACAAACGGCCGCGCCCCAGCGTGTCTTGAATGAAACAAAAGACGCGGGCATGACGTATTTAGAGCTGCTTATAGTATTCTCTTTCTCCTGGGCTATCTGAAAGGCAATAGATAATAAGAAGGTTAGAGCAAAGAATTGTAGGTGAAACTACAACTCTGGAAATACTGATGATACAGACAGGTCATGTGAAAATGGAGGCAAGATCATACTCTTGGGCATATAAACTAGCAATGACTTTACTTATAATACAGAATATTATTCACACACAGGTAAGTGGAAATATTGAGCAACTTATTAGGACACAAATAATGCGCATTGATGCTTCGGCAGATGAGTGCAATGCAGGGGGAAGATATCAGCAGCAAGCTTGAGATAACAAAAAAATTGCATGTCATGCAGTCACCATTGGCATGACGCTTATGAGGCACTAGATTGGGAGAAAGATTGTTTAACAAACTAACTTGAATCGGGCGGCAAAACATAACATGCATTAGGATTCAGAAACTGGCAAAGGTAGCTTACTTCTCTTGATAATTTTTCAATTTTGGAAGTATAGAAATCGATTGCATCTACTCTCTCTCCACAAAGACTGAGAGCTCCAGTCTGCACATAAAAAACGAATCAGAAATGAAAGAGAGAGAGAGAAAAAAGAAAGAGATCATTTTTCTTGTTGACCAAGCATAATCAACGGGTTGTCAAAGACATAAGATTAAAATAAAATAAAATAAAAACTCATGGGATGCTTATCGATGACCTAACCTTTGTGGTAGGCCTTTTGGATTGATTTCTGGTGTACTTTAGTTGATAGTAATCAAGCCAGTTCTGCAAATTTTTCTTTTCATCAACTAATTTTGAGAGCTTGTTTGCATTGAACACAACCTGCACCATAAGTTCTAATTTGAGCAAGCTGCGGGCAAATGAATTGTCACTGCAAATGCACGTTGCCTTATGTTCAGATTACATGTAGTCAATCATCATCAATAACTGGAAAGATGGAAAGATAAAAATCATTGGAAAGTCAGAATGCTAACTGATGAACAAAATATCCCCGAAGAATTCCTCCGCAAAGAAAGATACTAGACCATTGTCGCATGGGATGACAGCAAGTAACATTGTGTGAAAAACAGAGACATGTGGAGTCTGAAGTCTGCCTCTGGCCCACTTCCTCATGATCTTAAATTCAGGTTCTATGACCTTCACAGAATGTTGTCGACTTGTGCACACCATGTCAGTTGATAACTTGGCGTGGAAGTGCAGCAAGCAGTGATTCACCTCTGTCCTAGACATTCAGCTCAAACATCTCACAAGTTGTAAGACAAATGGTTCACTAATTTAATGGGGTTTGCTCCTTTGAGCATAATTCTTGGTGTCCTCCATGTCTTGCACAAATCTAGACGTACAAGGGGGACTATGTTCAATCTACATTATGGCCAGAAAAAGATAGGAAAATAAATCGATATAGATAGACATAATGGAATTCAATTATGAAGTTAGCCTGATCGGGAGAAATAAAAAAGTTTCATACACAAAAGTGACGAAACTTCAGTAGACAAGGGCACAAAATCAGCATGTCCTCCATACAAAGATTTCATGGGCAGTAAGAACAAAGTCTGATAGAATTATGGATGGCCATAAGTGCTTTTCATTATGATCAAACCTGATGTGTGAGATAGTGATCTGGATGGTTGACCAAAAAAAAATGTTCCACAAGCTCAGAAACTGATTCATCAGGGTCAGGAGGCACATTCCTAACAATTACCTGTATGAAAACACGTCCATATGCAAAATCAAAACCAGATATACACAATCACCGCAAGTGGGCATAGATGTGCCCAAAACCTAGGAGTCTATGTGTGAGATAACTATGAGATGAACTGCAGCAACAGGCAAGTTAGTAATCCTCAAAAATCATGCTACCAGTAAGCACAATAGTTATCTGACCGTGAATTGATCTGGCCTCCTCTGTTCTGAAGCAACAAATTGCAGTCTCATTGATGCAACAATCTCATACTCCCTTTTCAAGACATAGCACGTCCACAAAGTGAAAGCATAAGCCATGACCAAGTGGGTCCAGAATCTATTTTAAAAAGAGAGAGATGTACATTAGCAATGTAAAGAGCTCAGGCTAATGATTGACAGGTCTATGAAGTAACTAAAACAAGAAAGTCAGCATCAGAAAGCATGGCATACCTGGGTGAGCCATTTGGTATATTTGAGATAGAAAGCTTGTCTATGTTACTGTGGGAGAATTTAGAATGCTCCAAGCTGCCATTGGTCCAATTGACAGGAACCATGACAGAAAATGCAAGAATGGTTATGGGAACAAAAATTTTCAGCCTGCAACAGGAATAGAATAATGTCACTGTACGTGGACAAAAAAATAAGGGTCCTATGGAAAATGGCTTTATTTTATTTCTTTTTTTCTTTTTAAATTCAAACAGAAACTCTATAAGCTTGTTTAGAGGGTCATTTTCAGGACCATTTCCAAACCGTTTCTGAAAGCTAGAAAGCATTGTAGTTGATGTTTGCAGTTGTTTTCACTCAGTTGTTTCCAAATTTTAAAAGATGCAAGATAATTCCTACCAAAATGTGATAATCAGCTTGGATCAAGAAACAAAGAAAAATTCGCATTGGACATAAATCCACAAATGACCTGCCGAATACATTGTCTGCTTAGTAAATTAGAAAATTATCTTCTAATCGTGCTAAAAAAACAAGTTGCCAAAACAATATTTGAAAATTTGCCTGCAAATGCCATAAATAGTAGTAGTGGATCTCAAGTCACGTATGGCAATGCCAAATTGATCTCAAAAAGACACAAATATCGATGACATCAAACAAGTTCACACAGATGAACAACTCCTATTTTAACTCTTCAACAGTAAGCTTGCATGTGAAACAATCGATTGATTTCTCAAGAAACTGTCACTCTTAATCAGAGAATTACGTATTGCAGAGGACAACTACACAAGGCATATTAAGGGATCCATGCAAGCATACCCAAGCAGGTAGATCCTCAGGTAAACAGCGGAATCCAGTCCAGCATGATCAATTAGCTCAAGTTCTGGCATCCGTAATGCCTCAGGCATCCAGTTTAGGAATCTCAGATACGATCTCAAATCCAAGTTCACAAATTTGCTCACAAAGGCATCACTGCGTAATGGACTGCACCTTAATCCCCTCAAATACCATTTCGGGAAGTAGACCCTATCATTGAAAGGTTGAATTCGGACGATGGCAAATACTATGAAGAAAGCAAATGCACTGAGGATGTTGATAGCAGCAGCAACTCCTATATCACTAAGCGTAGCCATAGGTCTTCAAAGTAAAGAATGTAAAGTAATTTCCTGGAAGAGAAAAGGAAACTATAAATACGAATGGTGAACCATTGGCATCAATTAAAGTAATCTACAAAATTTTTTTTTAAAAAAAAAAAAGGGAATTTGTGAAGAATTTCTAGAAGATTATTGAGGCCATCCTCGACTAAGTGGAATGTTCCCCTATCACTATAAATTAATATTGGTGTGCCAGATAACGCATCTCATTCTCAGAGGTTGAAGTGTACGCAGTTGCATCATCGACTTAAAAATTCAAGCTTGGACATCCTAGCGAGATCTTTGCAGGCCAAAGCGCACTAAACACATAAAAAGCAGTGTACATAAAAAAGACTGGCAAATTGGATCGACACCCAAGTACTTTTGCATAATACTATGAACAGAAAATAAAACGATCACCAAAAACAGAAACGCCCACTAAAACAAAACGATCACCAAGAACAGAAACGTCCACTAATTGACAGCAAGAAGAATATCAGATCCCAGATGCAACTGTAGTAAATCTTCACAAGGAAAAAAATCTCCTTTGCCCCACCGATCGGTCGATAAGGCACTTGCGGAGACTCTACTGCAACATAATGTCTGCTTAAAGCCGCACATTGAAAGAACTATCCCTCTATTCGGGTCGCCTAAAAACTCCTGGAATTGGGAAATCAACAAGGCCTAAAAAAAAATCTCATACCTACACGATAAATTCGAAACCCACAAAGGAACGTGATTCCATTTGCCCAAAAACAAAAGAACAAACCACAAGAACTTAAATTTGACCTCTAGCCGGTGTGCCGGTGTTTGCCTTCGTTATCCTATCAACAAACGGAGACCCGGGCTCAACGGTCAAACATTCACTCCCCGATCACCCCGACACTCGCACACGGCCGGAGCTCGAAAAAACCCAGCAGGGAACAGCAAGAAACGCACCTTTTGAGGTACAAGGCAGCAGCAGGAAGCAAAAAAGATTGATGCCCAGAACAGGGTCAGTCGTCAGGTGCCGCAAGAGCACAGATAGAGAGAGAGAGAGAGAGAGAGAGAGAGAGGAGATAATCTAGGATAATGGATCGAAGACGAAACGAAAGCGAGATAGATGATGGGTCGAGGTGGCGATGGCATTACAGTGGAGTTTATCTTTTGGTAACCAACAGTCGCATTAGATCTCGCATTGGCTGCTTTTCGGTCTTTACTATATTTCCCTTCCCCTCCTTTCTTGGGCTCCCTGATTTGCTCATTAAATTATGCGCATTCACTTGCGGGGTGCAAATAAATTAATGGTTAAAGACCGGTTTTTGATGATGTTGCGGGGGGAAGGTCTTTGCTTTTAAGGATGCCCAGGTAGAGAGAGAGAGAGAGAGAGAGAGAGAGAGCTGGACGAATGGTTGTCGGCAATGGAGGCCATGTGAGTACAGTGGTGGGAACTGGGGAAGGAGAAGAGAGGAGGGGAGGGTTGTATTATATGTAACGGCTACTTTCCTTAAGAGTTGAATCGTACGAGGTGGGGCCGTGGGGAGGTCGCTTTGACAAATGGGACTCAGATGCTTTGCCTTTGGACCCTTTTCTCCTCTCCGCTTTTGCGTGGGTTTTGACTTTTCGGTTCGTGGTCGGCGACGGCACAGTGGTCCCGTCCTCGGAAGTCCGAGTGGAACGAGGTTGTCGAGCAATCAGACTCGTGCACGTCCCCTAACCAAAAAATAAAATAATAATAATAATAATAAAATCATATGTGTCACAACTTTTATATAACACTCCTTTAAATATCATAATATGACTTTCATACGGAGTTAAATTAAATGTCATGACTTTTAATTATAATCTCACTTTAATAATGTATAATTTTTCAATTTGAATGTCATTAATTTTGTTAAAGGTCAAATTGACAATCGAAAACTCTTTTAGCACATAACAATGCGTTCAAAGCAATTGATTCCAAAATTTTGAATGTGCAACAAGATCTTCAAAAATATGATGAAACCACCAAGAAGATGTGAAAAGTATTAAAAAGTGACGACACTCAAGTGGTTCAAAAAAAAATTATGGCACTTCTTGTAAAACTTTTGTTGAATAGATGAGCGATTTGAGGATATTATAACGGGTGATCGGTTCTTGATTCGATTCGATTCCAAGGAGAAGATGGGACTAGGAGGACCGGTTCCGAAAAAATCCGAACTAGGAAACAAAGCAAATTATTGGTCCGGACCGGTCTGATCCAATGGAACCGATCATTTATCTTTTTTCCCGCTACTTTTTTCCTATTACTTTTTTCCACATTACTTGAAATTGGATCAAGATAATATTTAGTTTACATTTTACTCTTTTTAAGATATAATAAAATAAAAAAGTATATTTAGTCGGTCCAGTCCTATATATATCGGATTGACTCTCTTGAGAACCGGACCAAATTGACCAGTCCAGTTTGGACGATTTCCAATAAGGCAGTCCGTTTTGCACTTATTTAATAAAATTTACATTTTATTTAATAGGGTGGTCGCACATAGAAACAAGTTTGAGTATCGAACTAGCTCTAATTAAAAAACCAAAGTTTTTCCTATGCACGTCATGCGCTGTCATTGATTTTATTTGTCACGTCATCATTGATCAAGTTTACTAAATAACTGTTATATGATTGGGATGGTACGTGACCGTGAGAAGCTTAGCAATGGACACCAGTTGATTTATGACATGTCGCGGTCGCAATTTGGATTAAGTTCAGTAAGCACAAATTTGCTTGAGATGTCGATTGACCACTTCAAATGAAAGAAAAGCATTACTCTATCTCAGTGGGAAGTACACCCAACAATCTCGTAAGAACGTAATGATTTGACATATAAAAGTACTCCCTATGTATGGGTTTGACTGCTAAAAGTAATTACAGTAAAAAGTCATCCTAACTCATAATGTATAAAAAAATAATAAGCTGAGAAAATAATATATACAAGAGAGGATTATGAAATTTGTGTAACTATGTGAAAGAGATGAATATGAAATCCGATATAGAGAACGAACCTATTTATAGATTTTATCAAATGATTATTTAACGCAATCAAATCAATAAATGCACAATCAAAAGCAAATACAAGTGTAATCTTGACAGATAAAGATAATTAACAGAAATATTATAATTATATCCAACATAGAAAAATATCTCATAAAAATCTTTAATATCTCTAACATGATGGTTGACTTACTATGTTTCGTACTGTACTACAAATGTCAGTTCCTTTTTAATTTCCTTCTTTAAGTCACAACATGCCGAATCATGCTATCTACGGGGAAAGGAAATCCACCTGCTCAAAATCCTCCTGATTGGAATGTTGACATTGAGAATACTCAAAGTACAACGCTACTCTCACCCAACTTCTCAAAGCAGCATTTATGAAATGTTGAAACTAGGATTAAGATTTTTTTTTTTCCTTCCAAAATTACCTTCACCAATTCTATAGTTTTTTTTTTGCCCCTTATTGTAACTATTCATTTTCTTCACGCAAGAACGGCGGCTAGCAAGTGACTAGCGAAGGACTAGCCAAAGTCGCATGGCCCAAGCGACCACCACCTTGGGCGATCAAGGCGGTGGTCGCTTGGGCCACCACCTTGATCGAGAGTCTTGCAACCTCAAGTGACCCTCCCTCATGGTCACGCAACCTTAGGCGAACCTTACTTGGATCGCACAACTCTCGCTGGAGGTCGGGCGACCTCAGCCGATGATCACCACCTCCAATTCTGACTCGTCAGTGACCGTAGTTTGTCGGTTTTGACGAAGAGTTTAGGTCGTTTCAAATAAAAAATATATAAAAAAAATACATTTAAAGCTCATGATAATTTTTTTTTGTCAAACACTACTTGAATCCAAAGTCTTTTTATAATTTTTTTTTTTTTTATGAAATACAATTTGCATTTCATCAAAGGGTTGTGGCTTTTAGCATTTGCATTATACCTAAATTCCATTTGCAAAGTGAAACCTAACCCGTAGTTTTTCCTTTTTTTGGTCGAAAAACCTAACCCGTAGTTAGGTAAGGATTCTAATTCCATAGGCATGTAAGTGGGGACATTGCGTGATCTGGCAAATGAACTTGACCAATCGTGTTTCTTCAGGCACCCATGAAAGCTTTCTTATGCTTAATAGTGAGAGGATCTTCAGCCTTTGGGCCAGCGATACATCACATGATTATATGTCTAATCTTATAGCAATGGTCTTTCGGCTGCTTATTTAATTATAGTACTGTCTTTTAAATGATCAATTATTAATTAATCATTGTGATATAATGCTTGGTCAACTAAAAATTTTTGGGATGGACATGCGCTTCCTCCACCTAAAAGTTCGTTTGTAAAGTGAACCTTATTCGTCTTTGTCAAATCGAGCACAATTGCTTTTCGTATTGATAACATTAGAGTTTCATCTGTAGGTTATTTTTAAAATTAGCCACGTGATTTGCCACATCGTCTATTCATCAAAATTTGGTTGGATTTTAGTCAAAGCGCATCAATTGCACAAAATTAAAAGTTAGAAATCATTGGGTAAAATTGAAATCACAAAGTTCAATGATTTGATAAAAAATTATTGTGAGCTTCGTTGACCATAAATGGAATTTACTCAGACCCAGATAGGGTTTACTTTGAATTAGTGCCCATAACTATCATTATTTTTCTCAAATATTTTAAAGAGTGTTTAGTATACGATATCTGAATTTTTTTTCCCTTCAAAACAGGTTCGACATCAAAAGCTAATGCAAATCCTATCTCATGCACAATGATACGATTACTCTTAATGACATGGTATTCCAAATTAATCGGACATCGTCGAGCTTCAAAATACAAACCAGCCACTTACGATAAATACTGGTATTTTATTATTCTTTGCAAATACAGATAGGAATGGAGGAAATTGTTGCTTCAGGAATCAGTTACATATTACGCAAATACAGATGGGAATGAATACCAATTTTTCTTCTTTAGGGCCAGGCCTACATACTGGGCCCAAAGGAGCCAAGCCCATTTATTCCACCGGAGCCCAAAAAGTTCCCCGACCGCACAGCCCGTTTCCATCAGGAATTACTTACATCAGGACCGTTGCTTGGCCAATAGTCAACCCAAGGAAGCAAAGGGGAGACCCCCCGGGTAAACGTGGCAGAATCCCATTCGTTAAGAGCAAGCCTATCTTAAGACCGGCCGCACCTGATAACAACCACCCCAATAGGAAGAAACCCTACCTCGTTCTCTCATATCTACAAACAGTTTCGTCGCCGTCGCCAAAAGCTAACTTCCCTTCGCCGTCGCCGTCGCCGTCGCCGTCGCCGTCGCCGGGTGCTGCTCTTCCGCTGCATTCCACCGTCGTCTTCGCTCTTCATCTCCTCCCGACAGCCTGAGCATAATCCAGCAATATCGTAAGCTCGTGCTTCTTCTCGCTAATCCACTGCAAATTTGCGGTGGTCGGAGGTTTATGCGACTTTGGTTTTCATGGGTTATTCGCGTTTGTCGATGTTCTTTTTAGTTCACCCTGGTCCCGGTATTGGATCTGACTTCGCCGGTTTCTTTCGCCGGAACAGGTGAGCCGCCGCCATGGGCCGCGTCCGCACCAAGACCGTGAAGAAGTCCTCCCGCCAGGTGATCGAGCGGTACTACTCCCGCATGACCCTGGACTTCCACACGAACAAGAAGGTCCTGGAGGAGGTCGCCATCATCCCCTCCAAGAGGCTCCGGAACAAGATCGCCGGGTTCTCCACCCACCTGATGAAGCGCATCCAGAAGGGTCCCGTCCGCGGCATCTCGCTGAAGCTGCAGGAGGAGGAGCGCGAGCGCCGCATGGACTTCGTGCCCGACGTGTCGGCCATCAAGACCGAGGAGATCAACGTCGACAAGGAGACCCTCGACATGCTCGCCTCCCTCGGCATGTCCGACATTCCAGGGCTCGTCGAGGTCCAGCCGCAGGTCATGATGCCCGCCCAGGCCTTCGGCCGCGGTGGACCCGGAAGGAGGTACTGATTGAGGCCATGCCATTGCTCTGAGAATGGCGAGCTTTTTTGTGGCCATTTGATTTTTGTTTCGATAGTTAGACGTATTTCCTCTAAATTCCTATTACTATGGTGAGTTTGTATAGATGCGGGATCCTGCCATACGAGCTCATAGAATTTTAGGAGTCTCGATCCATGTTTACAAATGAAAAGGTTTAGAGCTCAATGAGACTTGGCTCACTCCCTGGTCAAGATTTTGCAATGCCGAAAACTGTGGCTGACCAAAGATCGAATCATCACTTTCTGATCTAAGAATTTGCTCAATGTCAAAAAGGGTTTGAGGATATCTTATGCTACTATTTAAATTAGAAGTTCTGGTCGATTTTTACACCAGCTTTGACTTGCCAATTCAATTGATATGTGATTCGAGTGATGCGATCCTTGTATGGTATATTCAATGTGGTAGAGTTGTGCTTGTGTATATTGTGGTTGCGGAGTTCTGTTGCCTTGCGAAAGGAGTTGGATCAGTTTACTAATGCATCCTCATTGAGGAGTTCCTTAGAAGCTGTTGCTTCACATTGTCTAAGTCCTTTAAGGACGGATGACCGTCCCTAATAGCTACATATTAGCCACGGCTGCTCGACTGCCACCGGTAATCCAACCGGCGACCGACCCGAAAACAATCTGTAAATAGCAACAGCGGCTGGCTTATAGGAGGTGATAGGTGACGATTCGCACGCCGTCACTAAAGGGTATTAAGGACGGTGATATGTTTGCTAAGTATTGAATTGACTCAAGAGTGAACTCATTGCGTTGATACGATCGATAGAGAACAGAAGAAGGCGACATGCCTTGGTTATTCTCCTGTTCTTGGCATATTTTGTAGTCGCCGCTACTTATGTATCTTTCGTGTAGTTAGAGAAGATCATCTTATAAGGTGAGTTATAGATAAGCCAAAACGACCATTTTATCACTCGACGGATTTACATATTGATTGCGTGGCATGAGAGCCCAGATCAGAGGCTCAAATCTACTGGGTATACATTCTAACTGTAATTTCATAATGTCAAAATACCACTATACTTTGGTGGCTCTAAAATTGAAATGGAAGTGCCAATAATTTGATTAAAATACTACTAAAAGTAAGTGACCATGCGTGGGTTCTACTCGAATCTCTATAGAATTGATTCTGAATTAGTGGTCTCATCATTATTTTTCTCAAATATCTTATAGAATTTTAAAAGAAATATGACTTATTCTGCAAATAAGGAAAGTTTAGTGTACTATATCTAGATTTTTTTTCGACCACGCCCTTGAATTTCCATATGACAAAATCTCGCTCAATAGCTATGCGACCCTTCTCACAATAAACACCTCCAAATCATCCATTTGAGTCGACAACATTTAGCATCAAGAGCTCTTTGATAACTTATTTTACCATGTACACGTACCTCAACCTGCAGTAAAATTGAAAATCCAAGATTTTTCTTTATTGATTTGGTTGGTCAAGACGCATTATTTTAGTTGTAAGACAGCTATACCCACCATCTATCTTCTAGGCTGTATTGGCGTTTATTCGACTGGAGTCCAATTGAGAACAAAGGAGCTTACTCCAAGAAGGTAAGCATGAAATGAACCAATATAGAAATATATCTAAATTTCCATAGCTGTGGAATTCAAGTAAGTTGAAGAAATTAACTTTGCGCATCATATATCTAGTATTTTACAATGGAGATGATAAGCCGCCCTGCTATGTTCATTGATTTGAGGTTTCAAGTGTAGCATTTGCTCTAGCATGTTAGGCCCACTTGTCAAACACATATTTTCATTAGGCCCTTTTAAATTTCCGGTATTATTTAATCTATGCTATATCTCCAAGTAACCTTTTACATCATGGTAAAGTACACAAGCTTATCATAAGGGTAATTGGGGCAAGTTTAAATGCAATCCAATCTAGATTTGATGATTTATTAGGGTTGGGAGTTAGGAAGACAATGCCGTATAGGAAGTTCTTTCTAGCTTAATTTGACATTGTTTGCAACTCCATTCCTTTGGGTCTATTTTTGTTGAGTCCGATTAAACTACAAGCTAAAATATGGAATTGAAGGATCTTAGATCTTCTTAGTTTGTCTCTCCTATCGCGTGCATCTTTTCCTTGGAGATAACATAAGATTCGTAGCTCTTTCACCTTTTTTTTTTTTTTTTTAATTTTTTGGTCGAAGCTGTTTTGCCTAAGTGATGGTATAAATTACGAGGAATGAAAGCTAGTCTTTAACTTATTTTAGTCAAATATTAAAGTAATTCAGCTAACTGAAGACAGTTTCTATATACTAGTAGGGGCTTGCTTATAAGAGACAATAGGCAACTGTTTGTTCACCGTCCCTAGCACATTGAGCTAAACAGTACTTGAGACAGTAGTTTATAGCAGCGAGGAAAAATGAAATGATATTATCAACAGTTATTTTGATCATTGTAATTTGTTGTCGCTTTTGAGTTTTTTCAAATTACAATCATCTTCATAGGTACTCTCTTCCTTGCTAAATAAACTTCCAATGTTCTCTAAAGCATCTTTGGCTGCTCTATTTAGAGCAATGTCCTTCTTGGGCTTGTACGTGGCTTTTCCCACAAGCCGATCGTTCACAAATACAATGAAACTCGAGCTTTCATTCCACAGATCCCCAAATCTCAACTTCAAACTCTTCTTCTGGCATAGCTCATATAGCTCGGTGACCGGATGCAATTTAAGGGCCGAAGGATTAATTATTGGCTCCAACAACCTTTGAAATACCTATCGAATCATAAATGGGAACAACATCATATTGATTAGCAACATTTTCATGGACTTCACAAGTAGTTAGTCTTAAAACACAAAAAACAACTTGGATTAACAAAAAGAAAAATAATGAATATTTAAACCACCTTTTCTTTTATTTATATTGGACGAGCAAAAATTGGGTGGGCCTAAGCAAGCCCGATTGGACCCATTCAGCCCTAATTTTATGTGGCCCTACTAGGCCCAAGCTCAAGCATCCAGGCTCGTCCATAAAAACAAGGGCATGCCATCCTCACCCACACGGACCGAATGTAGATATTTCCAATTTATTTATATAAACTTGAAAAATAGTAGATCATACATAAAGCAAAATAATAATGTATAAGTCTAAAATTAAATAAGTAAAATAAGAATAGCAAACTCTACTTCACAAAAAAAACTCTAGAATAGCACAAGCCTGGCCCGCCCACTTGCGCAAAAATTTTGGGCCTAAGCCAAAATAAATAAGGGAAATTTTTTTTCGACAAAACTTGAGAACATGGAGAGCGCAAAAATAGTCCGAGAGATCAAAATTTGAATTTATACCTTCCACACGGTATCCAGCGAGAAATTGCAATCAATGAAGACGGCACCGATGGTCGACTCAACAATATCGGCTAGGGCCTTGGGCACGTCAATCAAACCGATTGAATGCAATGGATAATCTAGAATAGCCCTTTTGAATTCTGCAATCTGGGGAAACACCCCTAAATTTAATCAACCAAAGAAAAGGAAATATACATGTAAAATCCATCCATGCACGGATTATCTCATATATTATTAAGTGTTGACTTGGCTTCTCACCACCTCCGTTGCCACATTTTCAGCTATTTAATAGATAATCCAAGGCGACGTGCTCGATGGGAAATAAAATCGTTTGAGATTCGGTCAAAATTGCGGGAATAATTACCTAATTACGCCAATTTTTCGTAATCCCCTAATCGAAAGATTGTATGTACGTGGCTTTACCTGTTCCTCGAAAACGGGCTTCCTGTGACGGAGGTAGCGGTGCAGCCCGTGCTGGACCGCCACACGGGCGAGCTTCTCAGTGTCGACGTTGGCGGCCCGGAGCCTGGTCAGCGAACCTGGCGGCATGTCCGGGTACCGGAAGTACTGCTCTTTGGCAAACAGCAGGTTGAGCACCGAGTCGCCGACATACTCCAGCCTCTCGTAGCAGAACGACTTGTCAGCAAAGGAGTGGTGGGTGAGGGCTTCCTCCAGCAGCCTCTTGTCGTTGAACGTGTACTGCAGGATCGCCTCCACGTCGTCGAGGCTCGGCCAGCTCTCGGTGAGGGCTGGCTCGGGCTCAGGGCCGCCGCTTTCTTCTTCCTGTCGGCGTACGTCGAGCTCTCCCAATTCAATGACCAGCGCTTCCTCCTCCTCGTGATCGGAAAACGATTTTTTTTCTTCGTCTTCTTCTTTCCAAGCTTCCATGGCGAACAAGAAAAAAATCGAGAAAACGATGGGAGGTTACACGAAGCGGTTGTTACGAAATTTTCGAGATGCTGCGAATATATATTTGTAAAAGAGTAGAGAACAAGAAAGTTGACTTTTTTTGGCTGTCTTTTTCTATTAAGAGTTCGTTTTTGTTTTTTTTGTTATTTTTGTTTTATAAGGAAACTGTGATCCGCTAAATTAATCACGTCAGCATTTTATTTTTAATGCTTTTAATTTTTTTCCCTTTAATTTAGCGCGTTATTGGTAAATCTCCCTTTACTTCTATTTCTCCTTTGCTTATATTATGTTATTAAATCTCTTGTCTTAGCATAATGGGGAAAAATGTTTAATATTTAATTTATTTTTACTCGAGAATTAAATCCTAGAACTTTACCTTTATTATGAAACCTTTTGGAAGAGTTAGATTTGACAATAATTAAAGTGCCCTGACCAGCAAGATTTGAATTAAATCATAATTGAAAGTCAATCAAGATGAGCTTTCAATAACTAAGCAACTCTTTAAATTGTTTCGAAAGCAACGAGACTACCTTATTTGTAACATGAATTATGGAAAGAAAAATCTCTTCCATCCACTAATCTGACGCGTTTTTCTTGGATTTTAGTTGTTTCCCAATTAATTATTGTTTCGAAGTTTCCTTCTTTTTTTCTTTCTGGCCCAATTCAAACCTATGTGCATTTTGTCCCTGGTAGTGAAACTACATTACTCCTGTATGGTTCTTTGACTGATCCACGATTCCTATCGACAAATAAAGAATGCCAACTTGCCTTGTGCTGACAAACGGTGGAATGGCAACGTTCGTGCAATATTGGCAATTGGGCGACGTTCCTTCATTCTTAAAATCGGAGGGCAAATGTCGAGAATAGGCAAAAAGAGATGCAAAGAAGAGATGCATCACGTAATAAGCAATTTCGGTTCAAAAGAGATTGCATCACGGAATTTCCATGAATGTTGTTTTTTCTTTTTCTTCTATCAAAGGTCGACGCTAAATCGAAGAAAGGACCGCCGCCGTCCAATATCTATCTTTTCAAGGAAGGCGGCGTACTTTCTTTCGCAATGGGGTCTTTTGCTCCTTTGAAATGTGACAAGTGGAAGGGAGAATACCATATTTTTCAATTGGGACAATGACATAAATGATCAGGAACTTTTAGTTCGTTTTTTACTCTATTATGTAATGTAATCAATTATCTTTAAATTGTTCAATATATTTTCAATTTAGTATCTCAACTATATAAAAATGTTTAATATTATCCTTTCATTTATCTAAGTTCAAGAACAACATTAAATATTTTCATGTAATTTAGTGATTAAACCTTATATATACTAAGAGTAATTTAAAAGTTTAGTGATGACATAGCACATCAAACTAAAGTTCGGTAATCACATCAAACGGATAAAAATTCCACGGGTCACTTTGCATATCGAAACAAAGTTCACGGATCATCTATGTCTTTTTTCCCTTTTCAGTTCGACCCGTGCAGCGGGTTACGGGCAGATTGTTCGGCTCGTGATTGACGACAACTCACATCACAGCCCTTTTTCTACGTTATGCCCTTTTCCTTAACACCGAAAGGGCGTGCGATTTGCGCCGGAAGCTTCGTCGATGGCCCACGCGACGCTGCTGAGATCAGGCGAAAGAGACCCCGATCGATCCGCTTTGCACGCCACGACCGCCGATGGAGACGCGCGCGGCTCCCCGTAGAAAGCGAAGAGCGGGATCGCGGTGGGGGGATTTTTTCTTCCCTCTTGTCTTGTCTTTTCTCGGCCATTTCTCGACGAGTCGCCGTCGGAAATGAGTTTGTTCTTTGACTTTGCGAGTTGGATTTGGATTCCGGGTCGACTTGGATTTGCGCTGTCAGCCACTGATGGATCGAGGAAAGCATCCGTAAGGGCCACGGTGCGAAGAAATGGCGCGGGGTCGGACTTAAAATAAGAGATTTGTGAACTTCCTTCCTCGAAGGGATCATGTTTTGCCGAAAACTTCGAAGTGAATTTAGATAAAAAGATCCTTCTGCACCCGTATGAATACTGGCTTGGGTAACTAGGAATTTCACCAGAGTTCAAGCACTATTTGAATTTTAGAAACTCGTGCAGAGAAAAATTATATACAAATTTACACAGCAATATATATCCAATATGAAAGTTTTGAAAGTTCCGGATACGAGGAAATTTTTTTGGCCTGTAAGGGTCTATCTAGACGTGCCAACTGTATTTTGGGGTAGAATAAACCTTACTCGAGCTTTGAAATTAGGTGTCTAGTCCCAAACCATCCGATATTATCTTTGGTGGTAATTGTTTACAAATGATAAATATTGATGTTGGGTTTGAAGAGGAAGAAAAATCTAAGTTGGCTTCTTTAAATCGCTGAGGAAGAGTTTGGGTCAAAGTGGGACTTTACTTTTTAGCCACGCGATATAGATCAGGATGCCCACATTCTTTTACCTGAAAACGATGAGAAAGCCAACCGGCTAGCCGCTCCGTCGGTCGGCAATCTTTCCTTTTCATATTGACGTCAGTTGGAACTTGGACTTCAAGACGAGACAGTGATCTAAGAAGTACCAATACTTTTCGAGCCTTTTATATCGTATCGGACATATTGATACGTGCCTATATTTTTCGACACTCTTGACACTCTGGCCAACACGTGTCAAAAAATTTATCACCCGATTAACTTTCCTAACATTCTCCGACACTCGAGTCAGAATTCTGAATTCGAGTTTTTGACACGTGATTCCAACACGTGAGGTCAATTTTAAAAATTGTTAACAAATGAGGGTTAAAAAATGTATATATGTTAAAAAAAATAATAAACAATAACAAAAATAATAATAAACGTAAAAAGAAGAAAAACATAATATTCTCTTATGTTTTAACTTTCACTTCCCGTGATACACAATTCATCTCCCAAGTTTTTCTCTTTTCTTCTAACACGTTTGACACGGAAGTTCAAAATGTCAATTGCTCATTTTTTTCTCCAAATTTTATGGATTATTGGAATGAAATTAAATTTGTCAAATTAAAACAATGAACGATATTAATAAATTGTAGGTTAATTTTTTTAATGTAAATTCATTCTAGGATTTTTTATTATTTATTTATTTGTGAATTTGAATCAAATTAATTTGATTGAAATAATCATAAAAATGATGATTTATTATGTATACATAAAAATATACATTTGATATACCATATGTCCCAACATGTTAGGATTTTATGTTTTTTGAAAAATAACATGTTGGCGTGTTATGTCATGTCATGTCATGTCGTGTTGCATGTGGCGTATCGGTGTCGATACTACTTTGGTGGTGATGTATATATTTTTGGGAAAATTTCAAATAAGAGCATGAAGTAGGCTCATTTTTCCAAATAAAAACTTGAAGTGAACCTTATTTCAATTAAAAATATGAAATGGCTATGTCAATTTTAAATAATGACTTGACTTTTCAGTTGATCAAAAGTATTTTCGTCATTTATCTTCTTCTTTTTTTTTTTTTCTTTTTCTGAATTTTATCTATTCTCTCCATCGGTGGTCGATCTCAAGCGATGGTTGGCCACCGATGATGCCCAGAGAGGGTTAGGCAAGGGTCGCCCTTGCCCGATCTAATGAGGACCACCCTTGCCTTTGGGTAGGCAGCCTTTGAAAGCCACAGGAGAGGCTGACCCTCACCAGATTTGGGTGAGATTCAGGGTATTGAATTTGTCACACATCAATTATGGAATGAGTTGGTTGTCGATCTATAAATGTGAGAGAAAATCTCGCCCTTTGAGCTATCTTTTGAGGCTAGTATCATGGCCCAGGTTGGCAACAAGTTTGGACCCAATAGTCAAATGGGAGAGTTACAAGTTGTTGCTACTCCGACCAAAGGCCCGATGTGTGAGGGGGATTGATGGTTGATTTATAAGTGTGAGGGAAAGCCTCAGCTCTTGAGCTAGATTTTGAGATAAGAGAGGCCCAAGACAATCCAACATTGATATCAGGGCCTAAGTTGCCAACAAATTTGGATCCAATAGTCACATAGGAGAGTTACAAATTGTCGTGACTCCAACCAAAACTCGATGTGCGAGAGGGCGATTGTTCAGTAGTGATTGTTTTATAAGTATGAGGGTGGGGGAAAGTCTCACCTTTCAAGTTAAAATTTGTGATGAGAGAGTCCCAAGACTAGCATCACGCTTAGTTTGGTCTTTTTTGGCTTAGTACTAAGCATGGAAATTGAATTGGACAGATAAATGAGGCCTAGAGATATTCGAACTTAGGATCTCTAGTGATTTTGTGGTATCATTGCCGACTATTTTAAAAACTTAAACTGTTAAACAATTGGCAACGGATATCATAGAGGGTCATTGGCCCCATCGGAAAGAAAAAAGAAAAGGCAAAATAATTTAAAATTAAAGTTGTCCTTTGATGAAAATGCTCTTGACTAGCCAGAATATCTAGTTGATCGACAATTGGTGAGTTCAGACTTTATTTAAAACTATTATGATTACTTTAGACTCTTATTTGAAAAAGAGTCAACTTCAAGCTGTTATTTGAAAAAATGATAACACCTCATGCCTTTAGTTGGAATTAGGGAATTTTACCTATATTATTCTCTCTCCTTTGTATCAGAAAATTTTTTGATTATGTAAAAAGAAAATAAAAATGTCAATTCAAACCCGCTTAATGTGTTTGGGGCTCGATGAAATTTTTAACTTCATATCCAGATGAAAAGGAGATTTTTACACTTCCTCGAAAGGATCATGTTTCGGGGAATTTCAAAGTGAATTCAGGAGCAAAGGATCTTCGCCCATTACGAATACTGGCCGGCGTCTTTTGGAAATTTCACCCAAAGTTTAAATACTATTCAAATCATAAGAGTTTTTGAAAAAAATTAAATGTAATTTACGTGTCAATAAAGTTTCGAAAGCTCCGACCATGAGAAATTTCTTATCGCAAAATATAGATTAAACCAAAAAAATAAAAAGTAAAAGCCTATTTAGACATGTCCACCGTACTTTGGATTGAATAAGCCCTACTCTAACTCATTTGAGTGGGGTTAAACGATGAAATTAGGGGTGTTAATGGTAACATTTTTGTTTCGAAGAATAATTTTTTTCAGAAATAGTTCTTTTTTATTTCTATTCTTCGAAACAGTTTTTGAGTAAAACATTGGTAACTATACAAAATTTCTATCATCGGAATATAAAAAGAATAGGAATACATTTGATATGATTCACAAAAAAATATAAACGTGTTTGATCGTCGCCACAACCTATCGCCCATCGCCTGTCGTCGCCTACCAACGCCCAACGCCGCCAACCTATGCTCATCGATGATGCCCACCGCCAACTAATGCCGCCGGCTGGAGGTTGGCGAAAAGTGGTGATCGACAATGGGCGTCGTTGGTCAGCTACGAGCATCGGTGGTTCAGCTCTGGTAGCAAGTAGCGGTCGGGTGGTTGCGGCCAATGGTTGGCGATGGCAGCGATCGGTAGGCCGGCGGATGGCAACCCGCGAGGAGCAGCAAGGAAAAGAAGAAAAGAAAGGGGAAAAAAAACTTAATTTTAGAAATTGTTCCCGAGAACAAAAATTACTTTATTCTACTTCTCGTTTCTATTTTAAATCTATTCTCCGACTACTTTTTTATTTCGAAAATAGAAAAATTAATTGACGTTACCAAACGGATTTCTATTCTTTTTTTTTTTTGTTTTAGAGAGCAAAATAACAAAAAAAATAGAGGAACAGAAAACGGTCGTGCTACCGAGGACCATCCGGTTTTATATTGGTGCCCATTGCATTCCTAGTCCTTCATTAGATCCAAGTCCGATTAGATTTTATCGGTATGTGGGATTTTGTATGGATCTTGCCATATCGATGGGCCTCACAATCGGGTCTAGGTGGATATTCTGCCTAAATCTTGTACATGAATCCGCCCAAAAGCCCATCCGACCCATGATCGCCTTTTAAACCCACAGCACAAGTTAATAGAATGATTCAAAAAAAAAAAAAAAAAAAGATTTCGACCGGGCAGTATCTACTACTATGAAGATGCCATATGCCTTGTCACGTGATGAATCGGTTCGTGACAGCCGATCGCAGTACGACGAAAGTTGCCTCGTTTCTATCTAATGAAACTTCGGATATTGCTTTCTTGTAAAAAGTCTCGTGGCACCATTCAAATTTTAAATAAGTATTTTGTTCCGAATAATTAATCAATTCTCATTTACCTAGGTCAAATTTTGCATCAAACCCTACCCGTCAACTTCCTCTTCTCCTCTTCCTTTCATCTCCACACAACTTTCTTCTTCAACCTCAATGGGGAAAGAGTTTGAACTAGATCTCTCACCCCCCTCCCTTTTTTTTTTTTTTTTACTAATTCGGTTCTCTATTTTCTTTTCCTTACTTTATTCCCATTGGAGGAGATTTTCCTTTCGATCTAATCTAGATCTAGAAACTTCTCTCTCCCATTTCTAAAAGATTTCCATCTTGAGCTAGTTTAGATATAGGGATTTTTGCATTTATGTTTTTGGAATTTCACTTCCCCCAAGTTTCGTTAGTGTACAAGTCCAATTTCATAAGAGATTAGAGCAGCTTCATCAAGGTTTTGGTCTCACAATCAAATCCACGTTTGGTTAACCGTTTTACTCTGAACAACAATGGTGTTGGAGATGATGAACCTAGAAGCACACCGGCAAAGGGTAAAGCTGTAACAACAAATGGAGTTCTTGGTACATGCTTATTATTGAAAAGGGATTTAGTGATAGATCATCGATTTTGATTTAAAAAGGTTACAAATTTACTCTTTGAGCATGTGACTACTAACTTTGTTCTATAATTCATCTTGTTATCTAAAACTTGTTTTACTTTGAAATTGTTTGTGATTTGTCTTGGTTTGCAATTGAATTGTATGTTTTTCTTTTCTTGTGGAAATGAATAAAATGTTACTTTTGACAACAACAAAAAAAAAAAAAGAAAAAAAAGAGCACTTCTTATTTTAATTATTGGATCATTTCTCTAAATTACAAACTCCTACTCCTAGCCATCCTATCATTCATATAAATGAGAGTTTAAAGTCAACATATTATCAAGTGATTTCAAAGCCGTCATCATGCCCTATAGGAATTCGCGTCGTGCGTGTGAAATAAAGGGACGGCAGACCACACCAAGATAAGAAAAGAAACAGAGGGGAAGATCGATTTGAATGTGAATCTTGCTAACATGGTGGGCGACATAGAGGGGGAAAAGAAGAGTCAACGTTTTGGATGTCCACATTGAAGGATTTTGAGGATCTTGTGGTTGCAAAAATCACTAATCCAATATGGTCAAACCCCACTAACCTTCTCATGTCGTGGTCGTGCGAGGATCGTGAATTACAAGACTTATGTAGATCATGAAGAAAAAGAAACTAGGTGGGGTTGTAATTATAACTCCAATATGTTTTTGATCTATTGAGATAGCACATCATTAAGTGGAGGATTTCATAAATAATCTACATTTTTGGTTTTCGAAATTCCATCACATATATGTAGTGTAAGATATTGTATAGAAATGAATTTATGAATTATTTATTACATAAAATTAATGCATAAAAAATAACACGGAATCTAACTAAACGAGTTTTTTTTTTTTTTGTCGAATAACTAAACGAGTTGAAGTTGACCTTTCTATTCCACATGACCAAGGAAAACAATAAAGGAAAATAAAAGCAGCTATTGTAGAATAATGAAAATCATCACCTTGGTTGGTTCTGAGCGTTCCGTACCATCTAGAAGTCAACGGTTGACCCGTGTAATTCCAATCCCCCACTCGTCCTTTTATGGCCACCTAGGGATCGATGAGACTTTTCTTAACATCTGATTAGACAGCTAACTTATGATTACTCGGACCTTATTTTTCTTGCCCATTTGCCTGGTTTCACCTTTAATGGCAACTTCTTCTCTGGATTACGATTCACAGCTCACAAGGTTGTCAAAATAATCATTTTGTAAGAAAAAGATGAGGAATTTTCTGCCCAAGAAGATCTGTCAAATTGAAGTAGATATTAGGGGGCCATGTTTATGTAAATCGGAATCTATGTCTCCCAACATTTCCACCGATTCCCTAATGTCAGAACGAAAATTCCGATCTCTCTATCATCGCTCAAATTGACAGTATAAAAGCTTGATTAGAACTTATCCATAAGTGCGTCGTGGACTTAAAAAGTATAATTAATTTGACCCCGAATTAATGGTATAAAGGTTTGATCAATGCACTTATCAATCTAATTGGCAAATGGCTTAGCCCACTTTTGACTTTGGTAACGTTATTAATTATCACCGCATGTCTCGATTATCCTTCGTAATAATGAATTAGTCAAAATCTATCTTTCTTATCAATACCGTAGACTTCATGTGCCCTATCTTGCTTTTGACTAGTTTGTACGTAAAGAAAAGAGAAGCATGCACCATGCTCTTTGCAGATTGTTTATATACGTATAGGTCAACATTGATTAGGTAGGTATAGTCGATTTTCAACAAGATTAAATTAAACAAAAGTCGGCACAGCTGTAAACCCGTCATCATCATCTCCCCATCTCGAGTTTTCACATGAGGCAGATCGAACTCGGTCATTCCCCGTCGTCACTATTATATTTCGGTCTTGACTTTGCGACCTATCGATGCCGCCACTCACCGCCATCATTTTGAGAGGAAAAGTCTCTGTATTTTCGTTTTCAAAAGACCGAATTTTATTGGGTTTTATCGGCACGAGGCTTAGACCGAAAAACCGAAGTGCAAGGATGAAAATACGATTTATTCAACAAACCCGGCTCACGAAATGCCTTTGCGAACGCGATTTTTTTATCGCGATTGGTTCAATCGATTGTGTTAATCCATAAAATAATCGATCCAATCCCCGTGCGTGTGCAATGCGGTTTTCTTTTCTTCGCCTTCGTCAAGAACTTCTAGACTTGTCCGTGTACGCTTGGAGACAAAAGTCGATAGATTCACGGCAGGAAATTCCGAGCAAAGATCAACGTCAGCCGTCCGAGTGTCGCAAGCACCAAGAAAACGTGGCTCGTACGATTCACATTTACATGGACCGACCGCGTCCATGTATATAAAACGAGCTAGAAAAGCCGAGAAAAGCTTAAAAGCAAGGCCTTGTCAATCTCTGTCCAACACGGAAACGCTTACTTCTTTTCTGATCCGTTTTTGCGTCTGCAGATATGGATCGCTTTCGCCTCTGCCTTCTCTTCGCTCTCCTCCTACTCTTCTGTGCTCCGAATCTCGTTTTCTCTGCTCGGTGGTCGACGTCGCCGATGACAAGGATGGCGAGCCTCTCGTCGTCATCATCGTCTCCTTCTACCTCAAACGGACTACTTGTTCATGATCTTCATCCTCTCAAAGGAGGTGCGGTTTCTCCATTCGCAGGCCAAGCCGGCCCGGATTTGAGTTCAGAGAAGCGGAAGGTACCTACCGGATCGAACCCTCTTCACAACTAGAGGTAGCTTCCAAAACTTCAAAGCCCCAAGAGGTCTCTTCCATCTACCACTGTCTATATATATACATGAATTTACACTCGGGGTTTTACAGAGAGAACACCGCAGTTTGCCGTTTTGTGTCCTAAGCCTATAAACTGGTTATACAGATCATGAGATTAGACAACTCTTTTACATTCAATTGTAGAGATTTCTGTACAGAAGGAGATTAAGAGATTTATATGTATCTGTTATTCGAAGCACAGTTCATTACCGTTAGAATTTCTTCTTGCTACTGGCTGAGAAACCCTAGTTTGATTGCTCATGGGCGCGGTCTCCATCATCTTGGGGGGGGTCGATCCAAGATTCGGATGCGAAAAAGCACACCATCTGGAAAGCATCTGAAGCTGCCGAAACCCACTTTCTGCTCGCTAGTTTTGCTGAGAAAATCTCGGGCGTTCCCCCCTTCTTTGTTTTTCATTTTTTGTCTTCTTTTTTGTTTCGTTCGGAGATATATTGAAACCATCGCTGCTGCCATGAATCATCGTGAGATGTCGCTATCATCATTGCTTTATTAGCTAAGTTTGCAGTGATGGCAGCTGGGAGGACGACGACGAGGGCAGATTGAATGCCTGCTACTCCGTGTAATTACGCTTTGAATTCATGCAACTACCTATCGCCATGCAATTAATAAATTTTCTTTATCGAGAATATATGTTTGTCTCTGATTGGGTCCGATTAGGGAAAGAGTTCCCCCACTAAGTAAATGCCTGGAAAATTAAAGAAGAGAGCCCAAATGGTCCTGTCTCTCTTATCTTTTTCTTCTTTTTTCCAATCACAAGTCATATTAGGAATTACTAATCCATTATGCAGTCAGCAGTCATTTTTCAGACACAGTAAAATAAAAGAAAATTGAATTAGATTAATGAGTGGAACATCTGTTGCTTAATTCCAAAGTCTTGTTTGGGGACTTTAAATATATAATCGATGTCCTAATGCAAGAAATTCGCTTATGCTCTTAGCGAATAAAATTATGATGCAATTAACTTAATGCAACGGGAAATTAAGCTAAAAAAACTTAAGCAAAGAATTTGTTAGTCTGACAATAACATTGTTAGCGTGACAATTATTTGGGAGCTCACATGATCGCATAAATTGATTTGCATCCTTGCTCAAAAGTAGGAAGCTCTTTATGAAGCAAACCCATGTCCCAATCTTGAAGCCTTCCCTTGCCATAATGGCAGAGAAAGCGACGATGAAGAGGACGGTATATCATTCCAATAAAATATCGTATAGACTTATATCATGAATTATATGGAGCATTGCACCAATCACGATATCGTACCATATTGAACTTTTGACTTTATTTATGCAAGAAGTACGAACTCAAGGCGAGCATGACCATTTTCTTGAAAGAGGTTTGGTTAGATATGATTTAATGGGGAATGGATTTCCTAGGGCCATTACATGGTGGTGGTGCATCAAAGTGAACGTACAGGTTAGCCCACAAGCCTGTGCGCAGGCAGTGATTCGACTTAGTTGAACCAATGATTTCGCAGTTGAAAGGAAGTCCCGGTGTCATCAACTCCACGGCCAACAATCATCTCATCACGCGTGCTTAAGGTCACTCGCGTGGTGAGCTTCCAACAACGGGGGAACACCGGCCCCGCATCCGATTCCGGACTGGTTCAAGGGAGAGCCGGCTCGGTTCCCCTTTTCGGAATATCTAGACCAAGTTCAGTTCTCGAGTTAGAAGGCCGGAACCACTAATTCTACCAAGGAAAGAACCGGTTCCACACCATTTTGTTAAAAAAATAAAAGAGTCTTGCAATCATCAAGATTTAAACTATGGTCTCCACTATGAATAAACCTTCGATAACCATTTGATCAAGATCAATTTCCTTGTTTAGAAAATGGATTCTTTATATTTTATAATGAACTTTTGAATTTTAACTTGGAAAAAGAAAAGTGGCCGATTCCCAAATAGAACCAAGAATTAGCCGAGTTTGCTTTCAATTCCAAAATTTTCAAACCAGGAAATACAAGGTTCATTCTAGGTCCTAGGTAAGGGATTGAGCCATCGTAGAACCGCTTATCCTTGCTACCCTAGGTAGTTTGATAACTGGACTTTAGGGTGCGCTAGGGAGAGTTTTTGGGAAATGCCTTTGGACAAATTAATGGACAGAAGGTTAAAGGATTTTGATGTAGTGAAAAGGCTAATAAGCCAAAGGGTTTTCATAAAATGCAAATAATACAAATAAAAATTGCAAAGTGACCCAACTTAGGCGAAGCTGAAAGGCATCACCAGGGCGGTCACCAAGGCCGTGTGATGCCAGGTCAATTGTTGCTAGAGTCGCTTGACCCTGGGCGAACCAAGTCATATCTAAGGAGGACAGCAAGCCTCAAGTCTCTGACTTGGCCACCCTCAACTGGGCTCACTCAATTATGTCGATTAGGGCTCAAAATTGAATACGACTGTCATGCGACCCTCAGCTGGCGTCGCACGAACCTTGACAACTCTCAATTCTCTTGATCATGCATCAGCTCTCCAAATTTGGCATGACCAACCTGCCACCGTCAACTAGGGATCCGGTTCCAAAATTTTTGGAACCAATGATAACCGGTTCAGTTCTGAATTCTTTGTGCAGAAGCTTATCAAACCGAACCAGCAGACTGAACCAAAGGAAACGACCAATAGGCAACCCTCAATAAATTATACGGCCCTTTCTTTTTCTCTTTTAGACCTCAGCCTCTCACCTCATGCTCTCGATGCACTCACCTTCCTCTCTTGAGCAGCCACCACCATGGCCTCATGCAACCACCTCCATAGTGAACTAGACGAAAGTAGAGCTCATCATGTGGAAACTAAGAGTAAAAGAGGAAGATGAAAGAGGCTCGTCAATGGAGGAAACGTTAGGTGCCCGATGCAAATGAGAGAGAGTAAAGAGAGAGGATGTGTGGGTGTTTTAATAATAGAATGAACATGGACACCCACCAAGCATTTCCCTTGTAGCGTGTTTCAGTTCCCTCTTCGCACACATGTTTTTGTCAGTCCCACGAAGACTTAAAGAAAGCAGTATGTCTGATATATTTCATTTTCAGTTTTAACAAATTAAAAAACCATTTAAATAATATATATATATATATATATATATATGATTGAGGACAACTATATTTTAGTTCGATTCAGTTCTGAGTGGTGACAAATTCACCTGGGAACTAATCACCCCTACTATTGAACATCGACTTTTGGCAACACTTGACCCTTGACAATAGCACTTGAAGACTAGAATCGGTTCACACAGTGCCTTTGGTTCAGAGAGAGAGATGATGAGTAGAGGGAGAGAGATGTATTGTGCCAATATTCAAGGGTAAAAGAGGAATAGCAAAAATTGGTGAAGGCAAAACTAGAATAAAAATTGCACTAATTATGAGCTCCAACATTCTGAAAATACTAGATGCCCGATGCTTGTGAATGTTGGCCTTGAGACAATGGCCTTTAGAAGATTTTGGAAATAAGCTCACAAAATTGTCTACCAAACACTTTAATATTTACCCAAGGGCCTTTAAAGGCCCAAAGGACTTTGGGAATCACTTTCCAAATGCATCCTTAGGGAAATCGCTATTTAACGAGAAGTTATTTTGCATTAAAGTCATGTCACGTGACCGCACGACGTCACGACATATTGACGCTCGAAGAAATCAACCAATTAAAAATGAGCTCGAGAATCAATACATATTTCATGGACAGGTTAGTTGCATGACATTAGCTCACAATAGATGCACAAAGTAATTTTTTCCATCAAACGCCATTGTTATGAATTTCAATTTTATCTCGTTCTTTCCACATAAAAAATTGCCACTAGGGTTTGTCCGCCGGCTGTCGGCTTACGGGTTTCCCTGGGATACCAAAAAAAAAAAAATTGCCACCAGCAAGCATCATATTAGTGTGCTAATTAGTTAATGACTAAAAGATTCAACACAAATTATACAAACGAGAGGACTCAATTTCCTAAATTGAAAGTTTGAGGATCTATCCAAAGGAACAAATACAAAATTGATCCTTTTTCTTTAAATTATGTTACGCCAAATTTACCAGTCGATTATCATCAGGTATCTCAAATACTGTACGATGTCGATGCGCGTGCATGTCCACGGATCCTCGGCTCAAAATTAGCATTTTCATGTCGGAAGTGGGATTTGGGCCGACAGTGGAACGGCCCATGAGATGCATCTGGTTTTTCTAAAGGCAAGAGCGAGGAATGATAGGATTTGGATAAGGAACGGTCGTAAACCCTCTTTGCTTCGTTCAGGGTTTTTCACACCTTAGCTAAAGCTTAGCTCTAGCCAGATTGAAGCCGAGCTCAGGATCTCCTTCGAAGATTATTCATACAGGTAAAAGGAAGAAAATAAAAGCATGGGATTGATTTATCTTTTCTTCTTAGGCTTTGGAATGGTGTTGAATGAAGAAGAAATTCATCTCTGGTGACTTAAAGATCGTTTCTTGCAATGTTCTGAAGTGGCGAGAATTTGGGATGCCCTCCAGTTGTTTGTGAAAATGTCTGCTAGAATCGGACGGTGAATCTCTCTCGCTTTTTTCCAATCTGAGGTATTCTGGCCTAGCTTGTGATTCCTTGTTTGGGCGCTTCTTTCATGTTTGAGGTCTGTTTGATGAATTTTTGCGAAAGTTGAGAGGAATCCATCAGAGTTTCCGGATAGATATGGCTTAAATCCCATGCCATCTAAACATGAGAACGAAATGCGAAATGCGAAATGCGAACATTGTGATGAATGCTTCATCTGGGGCAGTCCGGTTTCTGATAACGTTGATGAACAGCAAGGGGTTTGTATCGTTCTTTTGTGGTTGCTTGCAGATTTTGTGCCTGAATTTGTGTACCATACACCGTTGTTGGATAAGAAGCTGCATTTACAAACTTTATTTTACATGTCATTTATCATTGTTAAATCTACATGATCTCGCATTCTTTTAGGTGAGCTTCGTAAGGAGAGATATTCACACATACAAATGGCGAGCATCACCATGGCTCCAACTTTCGGCTCTTCCTTTCAGAGAGCAAGCACCAGAGACAGCAAGAAATGTAGTCATGCCCTTAAGAGATGTTGCGGTGTAAGGGCAATGCGGATAGAGAAACCTCTGGAGGAACTGTACAATGTGAGGGTGGAGAGGAAAGTGCCGAAGGAACGGCTCGAGGAGCTTGGGGTTTCGAGATGGTCAGTGTGGAAAACAGGCAAGTGCCGCTTGCCTTGGGACTGGCAAGTGGATCAGCTGGTGTACGTCGAGGAAGGGGAAGTCAGGGTCGTGCCTGAGGGGAGCCAACGTTACATGCAATTCTTGGCCGGTGACCTCGTGCTTTATCCAAAGTGGTTTGAGGCTGACCTTTACTTCAATGGACCATACCAAGAGCGGTATAGTTTCCGAGCATATGGTGATGATTAGTGCTCTCTCATGGCTTCTACTGACAAACTGGTCCTTCTGTCCGGCCCGACTTCTTTCAATTTACTCTCTGTTCTTGGTAGGTTGCAAGTCGGAAGTCCTATGTCATGATGGATGGGTTTTAGATGGTGCTTGGGTTTTGAGCGAATAAAGTCCATATGCGTTTGCTACCAGTTAGCTTATTGTGTACACCCATGTCATTCTAATTCAAGGCGGTGGTTCTTATAGTCATATGAGCTCTGGAGATTTTATACCACATCAGAAATAGGGATGCGTATTTTTGTGATAACTTTTGAAGGTTCAAAACGAAACATAATAATTCGGAGCTCAGACATCAATCGTCCTGCTCAAGCATGCCACCATTGATCGACATAAAACATGAAGAACCCAATCTGTTTCATTTTCATCAGATTTTGCCACTCATGCAAGTAGATAGATCACGCGCTTCAGAAGTTCCACAGGTCGTCCCCATTACAATAACAGAGCGGCTAGAGAGGAAACACAATTAAGTTTTAGATACGCCCTTCTGAGAAACAAGAAACGGAGCAAATTATGGTAAGAGAATGCTTCAGAGTCAAAAGGAAAATAGGTCATGGGCGGTGAGTAATTGTTGTTAGTCAAGTGAAGTAGCTTGTTAGCTTACTTTGTGATCATCCGGGCAGGCAAAGCAGTACAAACTATTGAGGACCAACTCTGATTATAGAGACGAAAACAGAGGAGTTTTGAGAACTTATAAATCGGTATAACTGTTGTCCAACATCAGACCGGCATCGACCACCACCATGCAGTCGTCGTATCATAACGATCACTATTCCCCCTTCGCCCCATTATAAGATTATTCGAGCAAAAGAAGCTTAAATGAGCACAGGGAATACAACTGAATCTTTGGCTCAATAAAAACAAACTGAATCTAACATAAGATAATAATCAAGAGTCATCCAACTTCAGCATAAATACACAGTTGCTCTAAAGAGGGACGGACTCACTTTTCAGGCCACACTTAGGGGCAAACACGAAACAGACACATCCCAAGTCTAGCACACACGGAGATATCTGACACCATGCAAGGCTCAATTTTGTGCAAGCATGGTCTTCTTCTCTGCACTGTACAGTTTCACAACAAACACCACTGAAGCAGACGACTAGAAAGTAGGCGTCCATTAACTGTTCACAACGTGGTCAATTTGTCATCTCTTCCGTCGCTTAGGCTCCACCTGCCACAATTAAACGAACAAGATCTCATCAAAGGGAAAAAGAAGTATATCTTACTGACACGACAAGGGCAAGATCATACAAAAAACAACCAAGTGAAAAGGAAAAAAGGTTCCGGTAACGCTAATTGCAGAATCGTCTAGCACACGAAAAACCCCAAAAGTAGCTGAGCTTGCAAAAAGGACTCACATCACTGTCAATGTGTTGATAACTCTCATCATGATTTATCATCTTAACCTTTCCTATTTTTTCCCGGACTCCACTGCTTGGTGGAAACAGAATACTTTTCCTAAGGATTATCTCAACCATGTATGTAAGGGTATGATCGGTTTTCTTTAGCATTCCAAAGAAGTAATTGCTTAAGCCAACTCAATCCTCTTCCCAAGGGATCCCTGATGAGGGAACACCGTTAAATGTGCTCATTAGTGCCTGACTGTATATAGAAGTCTATCAAATGTGTCATTGTGAAACAAGCAAGATCATACTGAAGAACATAAGAAACTTTAGGAAGGATAACTCGTATTTGAGAATGTAATTGTTAGTTAGCCAATTTTGGAAGCTCATGGTTTAAATTGTCAAGATGGGAAATTCAGGGAATTCTGAAGGCTTCCAACAGTACAACAGAGGGTTGAGAGACTTCAGCATATAAAATTAATAGCATAAACTAGTTCAGTCCTTCCATCCAATAGTTTATGAGTGCCAGAATTGCATGCCTCTATTAAGAGCCAACATTATCTTATTTTATGAGTGCAATTATCTCAATTTATGGGAAACAGAAATGATCCTAATGAGAAATGCATGCATAATTAATGGATGAGGAAATATGTACAATGCCAAAATTCCTAAATATGTGGCACAATGCTGAAAATTCCTAAATCTGTCTTAAGCATGAATTACGTGGCACTTGAAATGGCATCAAAATTCATCATACATCCTCTCACATGCACTTGCCAGTGCATGGCGCAAGAAGGGGAAGGAGGGAGGGGGAGACCTTAGTTTCAATAGATGGCGATACAGGAAAGTGATTTAATGATCTGTTGGCATGTTCATTGGGTGAGCAGTCAGAGCACAAGAACCGATCCAACTTCTTAGCATCTTCAATCGTCATACCCATACAAGAAGGATGAAACCTGCAATAAAAAATAACCATAAAAGTGGGATCAGATTTTCGACCAGAAAAAGGTGGGATCAAATTCTTCCAAACAACTACAGCGAAGACAAAGGATCGACCCTTAGGAAAGAAGGACCATGTAAAAGGAAAGGAACAGAACGACCAGCATATTAAAGGGTGCTAGTGTGCTTTGGAAACTAATGGCATGCAACTTAATGCATATATAGTCCTAAAAATTTTGAAATATGAATGACAGACTTATATCTGGTCAAACCCAAATAAACTTCCATCAACATAGATTGCGACAACTTATAAACTACGTAAAAGAGAACAGCAGCTGCTTCAGATTTTACCAGTCCTTGCATCCCTCACATTGAACCATTAGATCATCAGGGTTATAAGGCATTTCACACTTGCAATACCTGAAAAATAAGAAACCGAGAAGAACCATTCAAATTGGAACCCCAGAAATGCCGAGTACAAATGCATAAATATCCCAAGAAGTAAGAAGAGACATCTTCAAGAAGCACTATAATCCCGCGATTTGACATCCCACTATTCTTAAAGCCAAAACAGAGAAAGAAACCAAGCTACTTGAAGAAGACTAGCAAAATCAATCAACGAACAACCCAGAAGAGAGATAAGAAGACAGAATCGATATCAAAACGACATTTATATGCCAATCTCCAAGAAAAATATCAGGAAAACAAAAGAAAAAAGACCTAAAATCATCTAAAGTGCTGAAATAATATGCTTAATTACCAACGACTGACAGAAACTATCGAGAGTCGACATGATTCAACCAAATAACAGAACTCACACGGCCACTCCATCCGGTGTGAACCCACCGGTTGCGGCCTTGTACTCGAACCTATAGAAGTAATCCTCAGCCCCGACATTCTCGAGCTTGGTGTAGTTCTTGAACGTGTGCACGGTGCATTTCCCTTCTATGGTGTGCGCGCTCTGCACGTCATAGTGATCCGAAAGAAAGAGCTCCTTCACCCCGTGAAACTGCCTGCGCCCCCCCGCCGACTCCTCCGGCCGATAATACCACCGCACGCGGACCTTAACATTGTTCCGATGATCGGCCTCGATCTTCTCCACCCGCGCCACGTAAGGGGGCTTGTCGGACTCCGACGGGCGCATCAGCACGCAATCACCGGCTGCGAAATCGACGACGAAAGCAAGCAAAAACTCAAAACTTTTCCCCACCCCCTCAAACTACGCCCAGCTTAACAGACACGGAGCACACCGCACAGCTATTGGGGACGCGCTAAAGCTACCGAACCGACTCAAATCGAGAGAAAGGTCTGACATTTACAATGATTTCATGCAATCTTTTCCCTCGCGAGAAGGAATTACAGAGAGTGGAATCAAGCGATGACGAGGGCGAGAGAGAGGGAGAGGGAGAGGGAGGGAGGCGTTACGTCGGACGACTTTGTTGGTGCCTCTGATGGTGTAGGAGTCGAGGTCCTTCCTTCCGGGTTTCGTCTTGGCCATGAACGGGCTTCAGCTGAAGCGAAAAAGACTCGAGCTTGGCGCCGGGAGCTGCGACTTCCGCGGGAAACCGAAGGGACGCTCGCCGCGACGGAATGCGTCGGAGAAGATGCCGACGGAACTGAGGGTTCAGGCGGCGAGGTTTTAGGGCAACGGCGTCCGTGGATTGCACGGTGAAATGGTTTTGGAGCAGAGAGAGAGGAACCCCAGAAACCCTAGCCAGGCACTGGAGGAGGAGGAGGAGCAGGAGGAGGAGGAGAAAGGGAGCTTCAGCCCAGAGAGAGAGAGAGAATTTCTTTTCTTGGGGGGCATGAACACAGAGGGTGGGTGCCACGTCATCGATCACCATCCATTTCCATTGTTTTTTATGGTGCTGAAAGTCAGAACCATATTTGGCAAAAGTTGATTGATGCGTATGCAATACACGAAAAAAGAAGAAGGTCAAAACCCATCTTTTCTGATGGGTTTACAAATGTAGATGCATAATTGTACCTCGAATAATTTCAAGACCCATTTTGTAATTACTAAATATTGACATAGTAGAGTTTACTTTTGAGCGAGAAACAATAACATCGCCGTGTTCCGTTCAAGTGTTTTGTTCAATAGTATAAACGATGAATTTATATAAAAACATCGATGTAAGCCGGACATGGCTGTTATCGGTCTCAATTAAGCGTCATTCAATATGAAGGATCAAGCACAACCATGTGGAGAAAATGGAACGTGCAGGAGTTTCCAATGTCACTCAAACAAAATCTCTGGCTTCTTCATCTGTAGAGCTCTCCTATGAAGTTGTATGGAAATGGGGTAGGCTTTGCTCTCCTCAAGAGAGGCTATTATTTGGCCATTGATGTTGGTCCCTTTTAGCCAAAAAACCAGCGACTCCTCCTAGTTCTCCACTCCAAGCTCCAGCATCAATGTGTGGTTCACTGCTTTTGCTGTCAGTCCAACGAATTGGATGGGTCCTGGATTGGGAAAACAGAAAGAAGAAGAAGAAGACAGTAGTTTTCACATCAGGAAGACCGAAAAGTTCGAGTTGTGTTGGCAAAAAGATTCTATTTTCGACCCACTAGAGTTTCGATTATTGGTTCCGAGGTTGCTTCGAGAAGAGAAATGGGATGAATCCAGAAAAAAATTTCACAGTTTACTTGACTGAGACCAAAGAGAATTCGATTTGCCATTTATTCTGTCAGTCATCAGCGAGTCCAGCTACATAATTCGGATGACCGTTATTGCAACGAACCTGGACTGATGTATTGATTCTTCAGGGCCCACCCATCACGCATGGACGCGAATTTCTTGAATGGCGCGCCTGCATTTCGCAGCAGGATGATTGCATTAGTGTTTCGTAGTGGCGTACTGCAGATTACTAGACATTCACTGAAAGAGTAAAATGTTGACAGCGAAACTGCTGGCGGCTTTACCTTCAAGCTCCACCATTGCCTTCTTAATGACAGGCTTGAACTTTCCTGGAAGATAAAGAGTGCTTAGATCATAATTGCCCAGTAAACCATATCCTAGAAGTTTCTGATATGTCGTAGGCCTGTGCTCTATTCTGTACTGTCCCTGCTCAGCACATTGGTTTTCTGGAACATTGAAGCTCGACAGAGAGCATGTAGCAAAAGTATACCGTGTCTTCGCTCTACGTCCATTAGAGAGGTCAATGCTGTTCCGCCAACCGTCCACTCGTCGACTGGAGCGCTCAAGTTGGCCACCTGCAATTTTAGTTTGAATAGATGACTCATCAGTGCAGTTCTTCAAAAGTATTCATGGTTATGATGGGGGAAAAGGTAGACACAAAAACTAGATACTAATAGCAGGCACAGAAAAAAGATCAAGAAATACAAACCGAGCATATCAATCCGGTCTTCCCTGAATGCAGGAGGGCTCCAGCAGCATGACCCAGAGCATAACAGTAGTTGGCGTCGAAATCAGTTGGTAAACCACATCTTCCCTCATAGCTAGAGAGTTAAGACCAACCATCGCATTCAAGTTGTGTAAAATCACAGAATGTACTAAAGGAAACAACGCTTGAAGGTAAAGACTGGAGTTTGAATGAATCGAGGAAGTATGTCTGGTTACCCGAAAAAGTGGGGCTGCCCAATGAATTTCCCACCATAGGAACCCACGTTTCTCCTTTTCTCCAGTTCTGTTTCCACCATCTCGATTAGCATCCTCTCTGTTTCTATTTTAGCAACCTAAATGTGAATCAAAGGATATGCAGCAACACAAAATTGTCAGGAAAACATTGATCATGTTAACTGTTGGAGAGCAAGCATCTTAATGGCAATAAAATAATCACCTGAACATTTCCATGTGGATCTCTTTCTAGCAGCAACTGTTTCTGAATTTCCTGGGGTAAAAACTCGAAAAGTTCCTTAGATTGGCTTTGGAGTTTCTTTTTCCATATCCCTGCTTCATCGATGACAGCATGAGCTAGTATCTCGTTAAGCTCTGAAATGAGCTGTTGAACCTGGAAATTAACCAAAAACAAACTGTTATATGGTGATGACAGTAAGGTTGACTGAAGTGGAGATAGATTGAAAACATACTTCAGGAATAAAATCTATTAGGCCTTCTGGTAAAAGTACGACTCCATAGTTGTAACCAATCTCAGAGCGTTTGCAGATTATATCAGTAATATAATCCGTGACATTCTTCAGTGTCAGCTTCTTGGCAGCCACCTGAAAATTAGAACTGCTCGATCAGTGAACATCAGCCATGTATTAGGGAAGAATTGACCAAAGTACCAGATCAAGGTTGCTGAAGAATACAAAGTACAGAAAAGATCATTCGTTTTAAATGGAAGCATCATGAAAGAAGTAGGCGAACATGGATCGCCAGTTTTACCTAGACACTTCATAATGCTTCTATCCAACAAAAGATATTGCCTATGCAGTGTCAAAGCAGATATACATGCTAATGCACTATATTCCAGACTTGCTCATGCTTATGTGAAATCATCAAGACTAGTGCGCCGAAGTTTAAACCATACTCAATTATAGGTACCCAGTTCAGTGCCGCTAAGAATCAACCAAATAAAGACGTACCTCTTCTCCAATAATGGTGATATTTGGATGAGTCTGCAAAGCACACTCCAACGTAATGTGAGAAGCTGCACGGCCCATTAACCTCACAACTGCAGAGAGCACGTAATTATGTTTTGTATCAACATTTACTGCTTTTTATTAAAGGCAAACTCCTCTCTAGTCTCTAGCTGTAAAATTCTGTACTATTGCAGTCATCAGAGTGGTGAGCTCGCCGTTGGTTATAACAACCTCACAATGTCCCAAAGCCTTACAATTTCATCATCTGGTATGACTGCAAACTTTAGCGATACAAATCTTCTACCTGCAGTGTTGAGTTTGAAATGAGGAGGCTACTTACAGTGGTAATATTTCCCGCTAGAGCGACAATCTACCATCACATTCCCTATGAGTTCTGCATATATCTGCGCTTCCATAATGAGGACAACTCATCACTCATAGTAACTGTAGCAACCGTGCATGAATTCGAGAAGAATGTAGCGAGGACCGGATGTAAACTCTATGCTGCTGGGGGATATCCGACTTAAGCGAATATGTCTGGTCACGTGAAGATGATAAATAGTACTGACAAAAGTCATTTGAGTATAATCACCTTGCACGCCGTGTCAAACCCAAAACTTGTGGGAACCTCCTTGCATTTCAGATCACCATCTATGGTCTTCGGGCATCCGAGAACTCTTGTTTTCATGTTTTTTGCCCTGACCAAAATGAAGAGACAAATTTTTTAAGGCTCTTCACATGATTGTGACAAGGCAGAGAAAAATGATCATGCTGCAGAATGATCACGTTCCCAATCCAAAGGTTACGGACCCAATAGCTACCGCATACAGATTAATCAGAATCCTAGTCCTACCTGAAGTTCTCAGCAAGAAGGCACGCATTTGTGTTGGAATCGTCCCCTCCAATGACCAAAAGTCCATCCAAATCCAGCTTCTTTGCCGTTTCTTCAGCTTGCTTAAACTGAAAAGTCAAAAGTCCAATGCAGTTGCCGGTTAACCACTCTAGGTCTGAAAGAAGTCTGCAATCTATGATCACTTCAACTTTCATATGAGCGGATTAGTGAAAAAACCTGCTCTGGAGTCTCAATCTTGTCTCTACCACTACAAAGCATGTCAAAGCCGCCCTGTCAAGAGGGATCAAATTCGGTCAGATTTAACCCTGGAGCTAATAGGCTGGTGCACATCACCCGATTAACAAGTTGGAAAAAAATGATGAAGATTTCACTTACCTGGTTTCTGTAAGGATGAATAAATTCACTCGACAACTCGATGTATTTGCACTTCATGATCCCAGCTGGACCGCCTCGGAATCCATACAATGTACTCCCGCCAGTGTGCTCCTGCAAGTAATCTAAGTGACCGAAAAAGGAAAAGAAGAGCAGAGCACAGTCATTACCAAATCCAAGTAATTTTGAGATGAAAGCAAAAACTTTGCCAGATGAGTTCGTACCGAAAATCCCAGAAATCACATTGTGTCCGCCTGGAGCCTGTCCTCCAGAGAGAACCACTCCAATCTTCAAGGCTTTCTGATCCTTTGTCGCACCTGTTGATGAAGTGGATGGCACGAGGCTCGCCGATGGCTGCCCGGATAGATTAGGGAAAAGTTTTGCTATCTCATCTGCAGTGAGAGTCAGCAACCATTAGGTCAACGCAGTAACTGGATTGAAAAGCGCAGTTCGAAGGACTATGCAGTTCCTTTGCATTTTTCGACAGCATGCTCTATTCGAGCTTTAAGCTATGATTGATCGAGTGTATCTAAGACGACTAAGGGAACTTGCTATGGCGACAATTCGATCTCCTTCACACCACTAGCCACTGAAAGAACTGATCATACCTCTTCCTGCGACTATATTGACCTGCGCATACTAAAAGGTCGAGCTTTACCCGACTTGCCAAGAAATTTTCTCCCTGTTCTCGAGGTTGAAACATCGAACTCGAGGAGTCTTATGCAGTATGATTACTAGAAAAAAGCAGATCGCATTTGAAGATCCAGTATCGAAATTAGCCACATGATTTTATGCAGTACGAAGTCTACGAAAATTTATCCTTTTGATCAAACATAATCGAACACATCCACCACTCTCCAGTAAATTCTAGTAATATACGTCTGATGATCATAAGTTTCATTCATATACAGAGTATTCTCATCAGTCACATACAAGCACGCACGATGCATAGACAGATGGATAGATTCACGTACACAAATGCGCACACACAATTCATCAACACATACCGGGGTCTCCGGCGGCAGAACTCGGAGGGCCATCGACGACATGGAAGGATCCTCGGAGGACGGACGGGAGCGGGAGGGGGTGGTGGAGGCGGCTTCTCTGGACTTCCCCATACAGGGCGGCGCAACGGCCCAGCGCCGCCTGTTCGGGGGCGGCACGGCCATTGGACAAGGCAGCCGAAGACATGATGCCGCAGCAGAGATCAGCCGAACATGCGAAGCAAAGGGTATTCAAGAGCAAGAAGATCAATAAGGTTCGCGGGGGGGTTGGTTTCAGCGTTGAAATGTATTGTGCTGTATTAGAAAATTTCCATGCGCAATAGAAAACTTAAAGGGAAAGGGACGTTTGGAGAGCACGCGAAGTTGTGCTCCTAGGATTGTTAGTTGAAGCTAAACTTTGCCTCAGTGAGATATTTTCTTGGAATTAGCAAAATTCGTATTTTGTCGAGAATGTCATTATTCTTAGGATACTTTTGCGCTTTTGCTCTGACCAATCGCACGAGCGATTCGATTAGAAAAAGTTCTCAATCGAACCTTTTTTTTTTTTTTTCTGTTGCGTAGATTTTTTCCGCTTTACAGCTTTGGGATTTGCCTGTATTGGTCTGACTGACCCTTCACGCATGCCCTCTTTGTCAAAATGATGTCCGTAAGTTCCGCGTCAACCGGGAGTTCAACGATTTGGACAAGTTGTTAAAAAAAAAGTCAGCTGTTCGAAGTCGGTCAAATGAAAATTAGCCAGCGGTTTCGAGAAGGGTTGGTAATTTCACTGGAGAAAAATTGGGTGATTTACCCAATTTAAAGCTGGTACTTTCCCTTTGACCAAAAATAAAAGTTATACGTTATGATTTATCTAATCCACTGGTTGTTTGGGAACAACCAAATAGATATTGATAATTTAATATAGGATTAATACCACACAAAACTCCAAATTAATATGTTCATGATAAATTTACTCAAAACTATCCAAAATTTATACATTTGACAAGTTTGCCATATATTAATTTTTCGTTAAATTTATCATCAAATTATTAAGTTAAATGACACGTAACAGTTTATGGATATACGAGTTTGGGGTTTTACCCTCCATTTATCGCAAGTATGCTAGTTCATGGTTTTTCATTGTATTAATCCAATTAACGAAAAATAGTATAAGGTAAAAAATTAGTTTTTAGTAAATTTGTCATAAATATATCGATTTGGAGTTTTTTGTGGTAAAAAAATTAATTTTATGTAAATTTATCACATGTGTACTAATTTAGGGTGTTTCGTGATATTACTTGCTAATTAATGGTGAGATACGCAATTTATCATTCACTTTTTGTACCAATAGAAAATCTTTTTTTCACTCATCTTCTAACAGGTTAATGTCACGAAAAAATCTAAACTTGTACACTTATAACAAAATTAACTCAAACTAATTTTTTTATTATCAAAAACTTCAAACTGGTACACATATGACAAATTTACTATTAATTAGTTTTTATTAAATTTTATAGTCAAATGACATGTGGCGGTTGATGGGTGTACTAGTGTGGGATTTTACCCCTTGTTTGTCATAGGCATACCAATTTATGAATAACGAAAATTAATAAAAGGTAAATTTGTCATAAATATATTAATTTAAGGTTTTCGGTAGTCATTAGTCTAAATTTACCACAGATGTATCAATTTAGGAATTTTGATGATCAAAAAATTAGTTTGGATAAATTTGTCACTAGTTTATCAATTTTTGGTTTTTAGTTTATCAATTTTTGGTTTTTCATGGTATTAACTTTTCTTTTTCTTTTTTTAACAAATGGAACGCAAGAGTAGAGCAACAGTTTTGAGGCGCCTAGAAGAAAACCAAACTAAACAGGGACAAATTTCAGAGTCTCCTCTCCTGGGTAATATTTTCCCGGAAAGTGTATAGCATTTAAAGACTCAAACTATGGCAAAAAGATAAAGATTAGAGCAACCAATTTGCGGGGACTGCAGTATCGTGGCTTGTCTGTCCCTTAAATGTGAAAATCGGAATCGATGTATAGGCTTCTATGAATATATAGCTATGTGTATCTAACCGATATACTCAGCAAAATATAGAAATTCAGAGTATATGTACAAAGCTTTGTGACTTTCTTCTAGCTCCTCACTTCTGATGTGGCTTTTGGTGTGCTAATTTGTGACTTTCTTTTACAAAGCATGACTAGCACTTCTTAAGAGAACACGGAAGGTTTGTCATGGAGATTCAAGATATTGACCTAAATCCATGCTCTAATGTAAAACTATAAAGGCTTTGGCTATCGATGCGATTTGAGAATTCAAGAGATCCACGCTGCAGCGGAGTTTTGTTAATTCTAAATGCTCGATTACAAAGATACGCGATATTTACAGGACATTTCTTGATGCATAATCTTTTGCTGTTGACCTAATGGCCTGAGCTAGGAAAATTCAAATGTCCCTAAAATCACACAAACTGAAGTTCTCCTTTCTCTTCTGCAATTAGTCCGTTTTCCTTCTTGTCGCCATTCATCTCATTTGAAGTCTTGAGTTCCTCTTCGTCATCGTTGTCGTCTCTGGCATAGTTCTGGACTTTGTACTGGTGCCTCATCGAGAAGACCTGAAAAACCAGGAAATTTAGCACTGCTAAGCCTGCGAGCATCCAGTAGAAGTTGTTCAACTTCCCTTGATTCAAATCGCTTTTGAGCCAGCTATCGTGCGTTATTTTGTCTACAAGGGACACCAACAAGCTGCTCAGGAAGAATCCCATCGAGATAGCACTTAAGAAAAGCCCTGTGCTCATGGACTTCATCCGCTCCGGTGCTTCTCTAATGAAGAACTCGAGTTGGCCGACGTAGACAAAAGCTTCCCCGGCACCCACTAAGAAGAACTGTGGGACTAACCAAAAAGCACTTATCTTTTTACTGTCTTGAACGGCGATTTTCCTCCTCTCCCTTTCAACAATAGCTGCCGCCACCATTGCAACCATTGACAGAATAAGTCCCATCCCAATTCTCTGCAGACTTGTGATTCCCTGCGCTGTGTGGGTGAGCCTTCGAGCCACAGGGACAAAAAACCTCTCATTTAGAGAAGTAAAGAGGAGAATCGTTATGAAGAGGAATGCAGAGTAAGTTCCAGCAGGGATGACAAAAGAACCGATATTTCTGTCCATAATCGTAGCTTGCTCAATTGTGAAGGTAGTCATCTGGGAATAGATTGTCCAGAATAGGATGCAGGTGGACCAGATGGGCATTAGCTTCATTACAAGCTTTACTTCTTCGACTTCCGTCACAGTTGAAACTATCCATGGGTCGTTCATGCTTTCCTTAGTACCGGCATTCTTATCTAGGATTGCCGCCTTATCAAGGCACCTGAAGGACATTGGAAAATTGCAATGAAAATTTCTATCATCTCTTTGAAAAATTTGAGACATTACTGCTTTCAGAGCAGCAGAGCTATAACATCTCGGTGACACAGAGAAGTGCACGATACTTCATAGGACAAAAGCAAACTCTGCTGGCAACACATGCTGTTACTTTTTTCATCCCCTTCTTAAATTGACTGCCTATATTCTAAACATGAACCCCTTTTGATACATTCTTGATTTCATGAACACATTATGTCTGAAAAACATATTGAGTTTTTGTCCTCTTGACAATTTTGACTTCAAGCTCTGAATTCATTGTTCATATAATTTATCATTATGTGTTAGCTTATTGAATAGGAAGAAAAAGTCTTTATCGTATTATTAAATGAGTGAGTTCTATCGATGCTATATAATAGTAAATACCTGAATTTCTGTGTGTGGGGGACCTTGGCATTCTGGAACTGATTCAGAAGGCTTGGGTCAGAAGGATAAGTGTAAGTCCTTTTCTTCCAAGCCAACAAGAGCACCCTCCAAATGACAGTTAAAGGGCTGCCTTGTGGCTTCCTGAACCGATAAAATGGTGTCCCGCCTAGTAATATGGTGACTGCAATTATCATTGTCCCTGCTGATATGCCATATCCCCATCCTCTTCCAACATTGTCTTGTATGTACACGAGCACTATTACCGCAAATAATGATCCAATGCTGATTCCGAAATAGAATCTGTTGAAGAAAAAGATCATGGCCTTCTCTTCCTTGGGATCTGAGACATCAAACTGATCAGACCCAAAACCAGAGACGTTAGACTTTATCCACCGGCTCCCAGCGCAATAGTGTAGAGCGCAGCATAGAGCAGAGCGAGTTGCTTGCCACTAGCCTCAATGCACTGATGGTGTTGTTGCCTGTAGTCATCGCATGGAGGAGGTCTCATGCCACTAATGGAGGTGGCCAGAGTCAACATACTCACACCCTGCAGAAAGGCAAAAGAAAGCCTCATCAATTGTTCAAGGTAGTGTTACGTACTCAAATTTACAGGAAACATTTGTCTCTGAGCTAGAATAATGGATTCTGAGGCAGGGTTTCAGCATGTCTATTCTGTTGAGATTCCTCGTGAATTTGTCAAAGTTGCCGTTAAATTTCTGCGCCTGTACCATGAATTTCATCTAGCACAGGCCATTGGAATAGATTGAGATAACTTAGCGTTTCTTTTCAACTTATTCTGGACCAGTCTGCTTCGGTCCGCTATCTTTGGGGACGCAGAACAGGCAGATCCTAGGACATGGAGCGGGCTGCTTTGTTTGATCATGCAACACAACCAGACACTAATAGATTCAGAACTTTTGCCTTACATGTTCTTTTCGCTGCATCTTTCCTCCTACACTTTCCATAAAATCTCAGCTCATAATCTCCATTTTTAATCCCTACTTCAAAAGTATAGTAGCTTGAGTGGCAAAGCTGGATGTGATAAGCGCAAGTTACACTTCCGAACATTTTATTTTAAGGACTTAGATGAGATGGTCGAGAGACTGCAAAACGTTCTTGAGAGGCCGAGTATGTGAAACGAGGAACTCTAGTCTAAACCGGTCCGCATGCAGATAGGTTCCTAGAAAGCCCGATAAATTTTCTTTTTTTCCCTTCTTTTTTTGATTGTGCTGGGGCCAGGGGGGTAACTATACGGCGAGAAAGGGAGCAGGACCACCATGGAAAGCCTTAGGATATGGATACGTCACAGAGCTTGCTCAGATATGGAGCTTAATGAGCTGACTCTTTATACTCACCACAGCAGTTATGGAGGCGAAAATGGAAACCGTCAAGTAGCGTCCAAGCTTAGCATCGGCCAAGAAACCACCAAGAAGACCGAGAAGATTGAGAGTGCCCAGGAAATTGGTGACTATGTTGGCCGATGTTGACGAGGATAGATGCAAATCACCGACCAAGTACGTCACCAAGTTCATCGCTATTCCCATTACACATATTCTTTCCGAAAGTTCTGTTCCTGCAGTCCCCATACATTCATGAAAACATAAGTACTAGCTATTGAATTTTTTCGGATCTTTAGATGGTCAAGAAGGCTTGAATATAAACATTAGGCTGCTCCACAAGACCACCTGCCTTTAGGTGCATATATAGTGTCAGAAAGCTTCTACATAATTAAATGGAGCTCTGAAAGAGGGGCCATGACAATAAGCTAATTTACCTAAGATTAGACCGGCACCGAGCCATCCTCCGGTCTTCGTCTTGTCCGCCGGCTTCCCTCGAAAATCGACCACCTCCCCTTCATCGGCACCACCCCCTTTGCTTGCCACCAAAACCTTACATAGAGGAAAAAATGAGGGAAACGAATGAGGAACGCTTGCAGCGTGACGACTGACGAGGAAGTTTTAACCTGAAGCGTTGAGGAGGCAGCATTACCATGCTTATTGCTTGCGAGAGAGAGAGAGAGAGAGAGAGAGAGATTGCTCAAAGATTCCTTTGGGAATGAGGTTGTCCAAGAGGAGGTGACGGCTATTAAACCGAAGCAAAGTTACAAAGAGAGACGCAGGGGCTCAGGAGACAGAAGCTTGTAAAAAGCGGGCCGACTTAAAGCTTTCCATGGTCCTAAATCTGCTGAGGTGTCCAATGTGGTGATGAGCGTTTCTACAGTTCTTGGATCATCTTTTCGAGCCGAAAGAAAATAAAGATGGGTTTGGATTTTATCGGTATCTTGTGTGGTGGTGGCTTTCGTTGCTTGCAGCTTTTGAGAACCGTATTCGTGTAATGTGTCCAGGACATTGGGAAAGGGACTCCCTTCAATCCCAACGTGGCTTCTGTCCTCTTCTGTTTCGCAGCTCTCGTTGGAGATAAAGCGAGGGAGGCGCCCAGAGCTTTGGACGGCCTCTGGCTTTGTCGTGTAGGACTCTGCTCCGAAGGAAAGGGTAAATGTGTGAAGTCCCTCACGGTCAAATGCATCCGTTCGGGTGGGGGAGCTTGTTACGCGAGTCGGTTCATCATGATTGATTTGACCTATGAACGAATATGCAAGCATATGTTTTATGCTTGGGCCAAGCAGGAATTTTAGGAAAGATATCTTTTAGATTTCTTTCCTTCATTTTACAATTTCCTAAAATCGAAATATCATAATCATTTTTCCTATTCCTGTAGATCGTATATACCTCATTTGTCTATTTTTATCTTGCGTGAGGTCTTCTCATTTCGGATTTGAAGCACTTGATTGGGCTGGTAAAGGTGGTTTGAAACTCAATCCTTGACACGTAATTTCATGTCTTCTGCAATAGGTATTTACGAAACAATATTATGTGAACCATTTATGACCGGATCATCGGGCTAAGAGATTCGTCATACCTGAAAAAAATCAAGATTGACATTGCATTATCATTAAAGGGTAAGACTCGATCAACTTATCAGCTCATCTAGCTCATTTAGCTGAGCGCAGTCGTGGTCTAGGAAATGACCCCGGTTCGAGGAGAACAAAAGTGAGAGAGAGAGAGGATGGCTCTAGAAGACTTAAGAAGGACTCGCTCGCGGTCACGACTTTAAGCCCTACCGACCATTTAGGTAAAGGAAAGGATGTTTCGCCTTAATGATAGCTTGGTAGGCCAGCGAGCCTTATCGTTTTAGGTGGGAACCGTCCTAGGGAGATGACTAACCTCACGGTTTGATGAGCTTTCAGCTTTCAAAGTACTTGATACGCTGCGCGAATCTGGTCGAGATGGATACCTCCTTCCGATTCTGCCAAAATGGGAAAAAGGGGTCGCGAGAGATATGAAGGGACACTTGAATGTGCGACGCGAGGAGCAAATGGTCGCCTTGCCGACAGGAGAGAACCACGTGCGAATCTTTGGGTCAGTTTTCGATCAACTTGCCTGTCGCGATCGCGTCGAGCTCATGGACCATGAGACTTCGGCTGTTTCCGGTCTGTTCTGTCCATCTCCACGCTGGCCCCTCCTCCTTCCATGGGATTTGACTTCGGCATCGAACGTTGCCGAGAGGCGAGCTCGAATGTGTCATGAGGGTAAATAGGGTAAATGTGGGAAATTGACGACCGACGTGCTTATCTTGATATCGATTACTCCGAGAGCTTAACTTATCAAGACCAATGTTTGTCGCATCGTATGATACTCTTCTTCATGCAATGATTAAGTGTAGAGCGCGAGGATTTCCTAACATCATGTTACGAACTATTATAACCATAGAAGCAGATCAATCAATCAATGGATGATGATGATGAGCTAAACATGCATGTCATTTCTTAAAATTCTAAAATTAGTTACGAAAATGCAATTAAGTCCTATAACTTTCAAAATATACAATCGAGTTCTCAAACTTATAATGAAAGTGCAATTGAATTCTAAAACTTCCAAAAATTATAATTAAGTCATAAAACTCATTATAAGGCGTAGTCAAATCTAAAATTTTCAAAAAGTGCAATTACCAAAAGAATTTTGATTAAACCAATTTGATAAGTCTTAGGACTTGATTGCGTTTTTTGAAAATTTTAGGGCTCAATTACATTTCATGACAAGTTTTACAACTTAATTGTACTTTTTTAAAGTTTTAAGATTTCATTACATTTTCATGACTAATTTTAAGATTTATAATGTCCTTATTTCTTTATATTTTTGACATCTTGGAAGACGTAATGGCGTGGCATCTTCAACGAAGGCGTGTTCCAATGGAGACAAACAATCCCAAAAAAAAAAAAAAATGCCACACGATGCACGAGTCCAAGGTGGTATTCGTCTACTTTGCTCTTCCGGAGGAAGATGCACGAATTTCCACCTAAATCTCCTTTCTGCTCCTTTTCTGAAAGCAAAATTCCAATGAATCGAAACGTACGCGGATCCTCATATGTGGAACGGCTTCATTGGCGAAGGGGGCTTTTCAATTAAAAGAAAGCTCCTTGCTTTTCACCAAAGAATATATTTGGATCCGATGCTTGATCAAACTTTAAAACTTGGGGATGATGTAACACAAAGGTTCCTTCCTCCTTTGTTCCTTTTTCCGGCCAGACAGAACCAAAATTCTTCACCTTGGTTTCGATTAGGTACTTTTCCTTACACAATGAATAACTTTTTTTTATTACGACATATGTCATTTTCTTTGTTGAAATATACATGTAAGTTGCGTTCGAAAGGTCCCACGTCAAAAAATTTGTGTGATGTTGAGTAGCTAATATATTATAACTAATATGTGATTCATTAACTTAAATTTTTGAATGAAAGCGAGTCCAATTGGATATGTCGAGATATTAGACTTCCGTTGCGTGCTCCCAAAAATTCTTCTTATACGAAAATCACAAAAAAATGTATGTGATATGACGCATTACAAGGATGGATTAGCATTTCGGGACACCATTGAAACCCCATTTGAGGGAGCAACAAGGCAGGAATTCTCAAGCTCTCCTGTCGACGTGGATGTCATAGCTTTTGTATTGTCTTGATGAGATAGGCAAGGGCATACGATACATTACAAGGATGAATTGGTTTTTCGGGAGATCGTGGAAACCCCTTTGAGAGATCGACAAGGTGGGGATTCTCAAGCTCTCCTTGTCATAGTGGATGTCGTAGTTTTTGCATAGTCCTGACGAAATAAACAAGGGCTTTCCGAGGATTCTTGCAAACCATCCAGCCTGAGTTTATGGACTAAGCGGGAGGCTTGTTAAGTTTTTTTTTTTTTTTTAATCAGTTTAGATGTTTAGTCTATTGAAATAGGTTAAGAAACGTGTCCACAAGGTTCCCACTCCCCCACAAGGCAATGATATTTCAGACAAACGGGTCAACGTGGAATAAGAAAAAGTTACGCGTTTTCAATTATAGAACGATTAGATTGAAAGTGACCGCAAGAACATCGAATCAAAGATTTCATATTGTTAGGTGCATGAATGGACACAAACATTTGAGGATAAAAAAATTACCCAACCGATCTTAAATTTTTAAAATTTTTTCAATTTAGCCCTAAATTTTTTTTCAAAACTCTAATGTAGTTATTCCGATCAATTTTCGTCAGGAATCTCTGACGTGGGATACACCACTCCCATCACATTAGTGATTTCCCTGTAAAATTAGTTAGGATGACTATATTTGAATTTCAATGTAACTTAAAAAGTTTAAGATTGAATTAACATCAATATAATAAGTTTTGGACTGATCGGACAATTTCACTCTTGACGAGGTATATTATGCGGTTGTGCAAGTGAGGCTTTGAATAGTATTGATGTCATGGGAAAAGAATCAGAAACTTTATACTCCATCGAGGGAAGAAAATCACTTTCGTGAAAAAGGAGGATTCTCGGTTGGATGTGTCGATTCGCTAAAGCGAACTATTGTGGGTTTGCCTTAGGGAATTCTTTCTATTGAACCATGTTTTTTGGATTTCTGTTGATTAGAGAAAGTTTTTATTCTCAACTAATCCGAGCATCCATGACATTTGGAAAGGAAGATGCTCCTTTTAAGTGCTCAATTACTAAATTTAACAGATGCGAAAATATATCGCCTTGTTTCCAATGGGGATACTGTTCTGATCCAACAAAAAACGTGGGATATACTGTAGAGAACCGTTTGAAAGTGACAAGCTTTTCTTTCTAGTATAAGAAAGTGACATTTCAAGTTTTTGGCAAATGAAAAATGTGCTACACATGTCGAGTAAGGGTGAGCACAATTTCATTTCAAAATCAGAAATTGAATGGAACAAACCAAGTTAATATATTTTGGTTAAAAAAAAATTATATTCATCACTCAAAAGGATGCAAAAATGCATAGTTTTCATAACAAAGCAAATCAAAACAAAGCATGAATATTGAAAAATAAAGCCAAATCCAGAACGCAAGGAGGATGATTGAGCATTTACAAAGTTAAACACAAACTCATTCCACATGAACAAATTTGTCAATTAAAATCATCGGCCGATCACTAGATCTCATGTTTTTGTCGGTGATGAGTGCATACCAAAAATTTCTTCTTCAATAATTACAACGTTGCTAGTTGGTCGTGCATGCCTAAGTTGGCTTCCTTTACACCATCGTCGTTAAATAAACACAGATCTAACATGTGGAGGAGCAAATCTTTATAATTCAATGAGACACCACAACTCCTTCGATCATCATTGAGACTAGAGGCAGAAAACATGTACATGAACAGACCAAAGGGACATCGAATCCCAAAAAGCATATTTATTGAACTCTCAAATCTAAATGGAAAGAGCATAGCACCCAAATCTAGAACTAAATTGAGAGAGTTCAAACTCTCAAATTGAAAACAAGCCAATTCAGTTGTAGATTTTGTTCTAAACAGAATTACAATGGTTCCCAGTTTCAAGGCTGTAACTAAGTTGAACTGGGTTTGAAGCCTCTTTTGAAGGGAAAAATTACTTTTACAACCATCAGGATTGGAAGCATAGTCTTCAATATGATCAAGCTACCATACAACCACTCGATTAAGGAATCTTTTCCATTGAATTGGTGCTATTCTTTGTCACTACAAAAATCTGGGTTGTTACCCAGAATTCGGTGTCTGAGTAGAACCGGAAACCCGTATAAAATCGCGGCTCACAGGGTTGGTTCGGATCCACCCTAGAACTGATCCTCTTTGTATAAGATGATGCCTAGTTCCCCTCATACATATATGTATGCTTGCCTTTCAAGATTTTGGTCCAAAAAGCAAATGAAGACCCTTTTACATTTTAAGCCCAGGGAGATTACTACACGGGCTTGACAAAATTTCAAGCAACAAAATGAGGCTTGGAGACCTTCGTCCCAAGCCACATAAAAAGGGAAAAGAGCACCTCTAAAGAAAGGAAAGCAGATTCACTTCCTCTTATATGAAGCGAGCAGAGACGCTTTCCCATTCGGATCGGCCTCTCGATCCTGCAATCTCAACAGCCTCGCGAAAACTCCGACCAGCGGTGCGGTATTGTAAGTGCAGGCCTCGGTCTGCATGTAATTCCCCCTCTCATCCTGGAAGTTGTCCTGGCAATCGGGCCCCCCGACCAGGGCACCGACGAGCACGTTCGGGTTCGGTCCAGGGCTGCTGTACCAGCTGTCGTACCCTTGGGTGCACCCGATGAACCCCTTGCTCTCCCTGTAGGACACGATCGAGGCCCCCCTGTGGTGGACCCTCGTCGGGTACCTCGGGCCGAAGCCCACCAGATAGCTCATTTTGAGGGGTTCGAGCCCAGGATGTAGTCGACCTGGGACCTGGCAAAACCGAGAATCTCCTCGTGGCCAAGGGTCCCCTGAGGGCAGCGGAGCTTCCGGTTCCCACGGCCGAGGATGTCCGAGTAGACCGTGAGGAGGAAGGCGGCGGACGAGACGTACTGCATGTTGTTCCACTGCCGGACGTAGAGCAGACCTCCCGGGGTACGCTCGACATTGGTGCCGTTGTTGTTCTTGTCGAGGCAGGAGCAGAGGTAGTGCTCGGCTTTCGAGCGGTACTGCTCGAGGACGTGAGCATGGTCCTTGTGCTTGCCTTCCAGGAGGAGCTGCAATAATGCAAAAGAGCTCGATCAAAAATATATATAAATATAGATATCATTTGCATGCATGATTTCGGTTCCAGCACGTGATTCCATGTGAGCCATGCAGTAGAAAGCAATCTAATTCAAGATCCTTGGTGGGATATTGAGGACCTCCAGCCTTAAATAGCCATGGGTCCAAAATAGTAAGGACTGGCTGGCCAGCTATACCAATGTGATAGGCCAGGTCACAAAAATATGCGCCTTATACTTATGAAAACTCATAGCTAGATTTGAATAATGGGTGGATCTCAATCACCCGTCTAGTGAGTTTGATAAGGACCCACATCATCGAACAGATCTTGGTCCATATAAGATATTCCGTGTACATAACGTAGGTAATTGTAATGCCCTCAATCCAGTGAAATCGTCCACATGCCCGCTAACGGAAACAAGACTTAGACTACCCAATTGCAAATTTGAGATTCTAGTAAGAGACGCATTCGCCGGCACCGTCGCTAGCTTTCCTTACCAAGTCCAAAAGCTCCAGCCCCCAAGGTCTCTTTCGAAACAAAATAATGGCGAGTCAATTATTCAGGAGCAAATAATATCCTTTCCACCTTCACTCCGCCATGCCCAAGCCTAGGCGTCCTCAATAAACACGACACGATAAAAGTTGTCCGACTAGAGATAATCATGAATTAGGAAGAAGGACAATGATATTGTCGCTATACAGTACTTTTACGAAGGAGTAGAGCGAGAGAGAGAGAGAAGTGAAGTCCAAAACAGCACGCGGCCTACGATCACTCGACGACGGCCAAGCCCGCCAATTTCCAGGATTCACGGAGATAAAAGTGCCTCTGTCTTTCTCCTACGATGTCCTTTTGCGGGCTAGCAATCTTCGTCCATTTCCTTTCCACATCGCTCCTCCTCCACTTCACCAGTCCCGTGGCGACAAAAATACACATTGACCGACGCAATTAATGGGAGAAACGTGAACTGGTCTGGCGAGTGGGTGACGCCCCCCTCGCGGAAAACTCCGCAGCCGAGTCCACTCAGGGGAACCCGACAGGCCAATCAGACGAGCCATGATTTCAGCTCGTTCGGCTTTAATGACTCGTGTCGTGTGTGCGAGATCTCGACTCGCTCGGCGGATGGACATGAGATGCGCGATCGGCAATTGCCGCGCGGACGGTCACGGGCGGAAGGCCCCGCTCCTGGGCACGTGATTTTATGCCGCGAACGGGGAGGTGAGAATCGATCCTCTTGTTCCCCTTTTGAGCAAAGCATCCCACCCTGATGTGTGCCTTAACTAGGGTTTACTCTATCTACGAAAGCTTTCGGGAAAGCGAAAGTTGCTTTGGAGCACTAGCGTTGGCACTATTTCTGTCTTTGAAAGCGAGGGGAAAATATGACCGAAAAAACAAAAGTAAAGGGAAAAAGCATGATCCTATGAAGATTTGCCAGGGGCTGAAAGTTCAAATCAAAGCTCTTATGGAATGTGCACTCGCACTATATATTACCCAGGCAAGTCCTTTTTCTTTTTTTCGTGTTGGTCCCGACCCGCTCACGATAGTTGATTGATAAAAATCCTAATGTGAATTTTTATAGCGTGTGGGGCCAAATTTATTTGTTCGAGGTGGAGTTTCAAAGCATTGAAAAAAAAAACCTATAAAGTTAAAAGGTAACTATTTTTTTATTTCCTCAAAATTTAAGACATTATTCAAATTCTAAAAATTGTGAAAAAAAGAAAACGTGAATTCATATGTCAATTTTTTTTTTTTTTTTTTTTGTTTTGGTAGGAAGAATTCATATGTCAATGATTATATGGTGTATAAAGTTTCGATTACTTCCAAACTTCAAAACCATATTTACTAGCTCACAAATGCATGAACCCACGTGGTATAAGAACCGACCCCAAAGTATCTTTTTTTTCTTTTTTTTTCCTGATCCTACCTATATCTATTTTACAAGTCACTCTATATGTTATATGCTGTGTGCACAAGTAGCAAAATCCTATTCCCTCAGTTACGCATCCTCCCGAGAAGGTGGGGAGTTCAATTATGGGGAAATCGAGCTCCGCTTTTGTGTGGCCCTTATATTGCTATCTCATTTCCTTGTTTAGGCGAAAGTGACAAGAAAGAAGAAAGGGGCAAGCAAAAGTCTAGGAAGTTTCATTCGCAAAATTTTTACCTGGGAAGCGAGCAGCTGGAGACCGGCATACTTGACGTCCCAGCTGAACTCGGACATGGCCCATCCGATCCCACCAAAGCACCCGGCCTTGTCGATCGCGTACTTCAGATAGTCCTCCCCGTCGGTGGCCCTGTGCAGCCACAGCGCAGCCCACAGCAGCTCGTCCTTGTACCCGCTCACCGACGCATAGTAGCTCTTCACCACCCCAACGCTCCCATCATACTTCCCCCGGTACCTGTCGCCGAACTTGAACAGCTGCCCAACAAAAGGAAAATGAGAAAAATTCATCATCTACCGGCCAACGCCGAGCCGCCGCCGAGGGTTGTAATTTCAGATCTCGGGGCTAAAGTCGTTACAATGTGCATCGCTGCGAAAATTATTTGGACCGTCGTCTTGCATGGATCCAAATATGAATCGAGAAGTGAAACGACCACATCGTAAGTGTCTACGGAATGCGCATGACTCGAGACCATTTGCGTGTAGCTGGGTAAAGCAAAATCAGCACGACATCATTCGAATGCGAACTTGGTAACCGACAATCTTTGAAATTAGGCCATCATGAGATGACCCTTTCCGACGTTTTGTCGCCTATAAAGGCGCGCTTCATTGCCAATCAATTACCGACCGATGGACGCGCCAATTATGGGGACTAGTATTTAACTTTGCCAAGATATTGTAATTTTTACCTCTTGGGCGTGGTGCAGCAGGAGGTGGGCGTAGTGCGGGTTCGACCTCCGGAACACGATCGACGCCGCCGCCATCGCCGCCGCCGTCTCTCCGGCGAGATCCGACCCGGGGTTGCTCTCGTCCACCCTGTACGCCTGCCGGGACGTCGTCATGTCCTCCGGCCGTTGCCAACAGTAGTGGTCCGTATCCCCGTCACCGACCTGCGAAATCGTACGGTTTTGACGAATACACGCGAAATTAAACTAATTTAGGCACGGATTTTGGAGCATTTTGACTCGAAAAACATTCCCATAATTAAATAATGACCAGAAAATCTCAGTGATGATTAATTAGCGATAATTTAGGTGACGGACCTCAGCCCACAAGACGTTGGGGCTAGTGTGCGCCTTGACGAAGTAGTCCGTGCCCCACTTGATCGCCTCCAGCGCGTGCGCCAGCTCGCCGGCGGCGTCGATCTCGTCGCGGTACTCGATCACGCTCCACGACAGCATCGTCACCGTGAACGCCATTGGGAGCCCGAACTTGACGTGGTCGCCGGCGTCGTAGTACCCTCCCACCAAGTCCACCTGCAAGGATCAGGAAAAAAGGGCAACCGCATTGGACTCGGTCGGGTTCGGAACTCGGGTTTAAATGCCGTACTGAAAGGTCCGACGCGGCGGTCGGGAGGGAGGGCGGCCACTCACTCCTTGCTCGAGGCCGTCGGTGAGGCCGGAGTGGTCGCGCCACGCGGTGCGCTGGCCGTGCGGGAGGCGGCCGGAGCGCTGGGACTCGAAGTAGAGGAGGCTCTTGGCGAGCGCGTCGGCGTAGTCGAAGGCTCCGGACGCGGCGGAGAGAGCGGAGGCGCAGAGGAGGAGGAGGAGGACCCAATGCCGACATTGCGGCGGGTGTCGGCGAACTCCCATTGCCCTCTTCTTCTCTCCGGCAGCGAGCCAGAGAGGGCGTGCGACGGAAGGGAAGGACGAGGAAAGGGAAAGTGGGAGAGAGAGCGAACGAGATTGTTAGCTCTCTCTCTCTCTCTCTCTCTCGTTTGAAAATGTATGGCTTTCAAATCAAAACTAGAATTTTAGAGAGAGAGAGAGAGAGAGAGTGAGCAGTGAGCATCAGTTGATCATGTGCATTTCACATGTGATTTTTTCCTTTTCTCTGCATTGCCCGTTTCGCTTTTCTGACCCTTTGGCGAGCGTAAATTCTGGGGATGTCTCTTTTATTGCTGTTTTTTCGGTGCGGAACGTGGAAATTCGAGCGGCCCGCAACGGCCGTTGAAAAGGGCGGAACGGGCAGTGGAGAGTCTTTGGAGTACTCGTGGACCTTTGACTGCGGTCGGTCAGACATCGGCCGTCCGTTCGAGTTCAGCCGTGACAGGCGCTCGTCTCGTCAATTTGCTAATGCTGTAGCAGTGTTTCTATCGAGAATTTTCACGGTGGAGATCCGATCCGACTCGGATCTACGCAAGAATTTTCTCCATCAGTAATGAAAAGTGGGTGCTTCGCTCGAAAATTGACCAAAGTGTAGATAACGAACTTTTGTTGATTGAACTAAGCCAATCCATGATTAGTTGCGCATGGCGAGTCGGCGTGTGCGTGCGGTTCAGTCGCCATTTGCGGGGCCTATCGTTCAGCGCTCAAATCTCTTCGTGCAAAGGAGGCTCGATCTCGCGCCAGTGCGGTGTCCTTGGAGGATTCGAGAGGTTGTGGGAGCGAGGCATTCTGTCGGTGCCACCTGGTGCTTCCACGTGTCCGGGCAAGTTCCTGGACTCCAATCGGAGCTCGTGAAGTCGTCACCTAATTTCGATCTGCGCAGATGAGCCCGGCCCGAAAAGGCAGCTGACGTGTCCAGGCGATTTGGTTTTTTCTCGAATTGCCGTGGAGTGGGAGCTGGCGTGTTTCCTGGCCGACACTCCAGTTCGACTGTGGAATATCCGAGCCGGGTAAACGTGTGAATGGACCGATTCAATTATGGCTGTCCTCCTTTTTACTAGAGGTGAAGTCCATCCGGTTCATAGGCAAAGGAACAGACGAAAATTCACGTTTTTATGATTTTCTTTTTAGTGGAAAGGGTGGGCGACAAGTACGATTAACGCTTCTTAGCATCGGCCCTTTTCCATAGCCGATCTCCAAATGTTCGATTTGAGCTATAATTGCACAAGCCACTCATAAATTCAAGAGCCCGTCAACAAGGTCCTATTGTTGACGCATTAGAAACAATCTAGTCTCTCCACGTCAAATAGTAAATGTCAAGGGTAAAACTTCTCAAACTTGTGATCTCATGGAAGACTTTGTAACACATTTATCTTAGCTATAACTATACTTTTGAGCTTGAGGTTGTAATTCTCTTATATCTCCGTAAAGAAGAATGTGGATCAGCATACAAAAAGGAGCCTTATTACGTCCACTAGACCGACTCTTTGGAAACTTACAAGGACTCGAAGTTTCATTCGACTACAGGCCATGTTGTGGCAACTTGTTAATGTAAGCCCTCTAAGACTCTTACCTCAAAAGAAAAGAAGTTACGCAATTCATATCATCTTCCATCTATGCTGTTGGATTTTATTTTATTTTATGACATGACAAATCCCGAAGGGAGACAATTGTGGCGGTTGACAGTGATGTTATGTACTGGTCCCGTTTGAATTCAAAATAACCTCGGCGAGACAAAAAAAAGCCAGTTGCTTTCAATTGAATTGGCCAGGCACTCGGACATGGACTAAACGCTCCGCACCCCCCACGGAGATTCTTCCCAGCAGACAAGAATCGACGGTAATAATTGAGCCCGCCAGGGCCCTTGTTTTTTCCAACGAGTACTTATTATATAAGGAAATCACGAGGTAATAATTGTTATGCCTACGTGATAACGATGCAAGACGTGCTTACGATGGACTAATTGTCTAGTAGGCGTCGTTGCAGTCGAACTCAGAATCAGATCGGGCGGGTACCGTCACCGGGCTCGCGGGATCTTGAAGCTACGATGCTTTTGGCTTGCTGCTCTACGCTTGGTGCATCCAAGAATTCTCCGAGCACCGGTGATTAACCTTGTACCTCACCATTACACGAGCTCGAGAGAGCTTCACCAAGGGCCACCTTGCCTGCCTAGTAACTCAAATAGGTTGATAGAATTACGTTCCTTATTTTAATGTATTGGTCTTTTCTGGCGTCTCGATTCCAATGATTGAAAAACTATTTTTCTTCTCCCTTCTCATGAGAATACCTTCGAATTTTACGTTGTAAAGCTCAATGAAACCGTTGGAGGTCATACTCATTACCGCCTCTTGATTCTTGTTCTCTTGAAAATGGTTAATATCATGAAAAACCCCTAAATTAGTATACATATGACAAATTTACCAAAGACTAATTTTTTCATCACAAAAACCCAAAAATGGTACATCTATAATAAATTTATCCTAAATGACTACAAAAACTCTAAATTGATGTATTTGTTGACAAATGTACCCTTAAATAAATTTTTTAACGTCCACATTAGTACATTTATGACAAATATGCCATCTGTTAAATTGCATTAATGCCACAAAAAATCACAAAACTAGTATAATTGTGACAAACGAACCAAGGTGTCGGGGGTTCGAATCCCTCCTCACCCACGACTTTGCCGAGAGCTTTGCTTTCTATTCCTTGGAGCTTGTTCCAATTCTTTCTTTTCCAAGGGCGGCACTTCCACTTGACACCTATCGTAATGATAAACAGCTCGTCTAAAACCTCAAATCAATACATCATCCAACTGTGCGTGTTATCCAACTCAATAATTTGATAATAAAATTTAACGAAAACTAACAAAAAGTAAATTTGTCACAAATATATTAATTTGGGATAAATTTGTCAAAAGTATATCAGGGATTTTTGGTGATTAAAAAATTAATTTGGATAAATTTATCATAAATATTTCAATTTGGGAATTTAGGATTTTTCGTGATCAACCATTTTCTTCTTTTCTTTTTGAACATTTTTGGTCTTTTGCCCTAGTTTTCTATGTAAAGTCGAAAGGAAAGTGGCTACCATATTGGGCCGTGAAGCGCAATTGATTGTTAAGTTGGGCCCAAACATTGGCGAGTCAAAGTGACGGCTTTCAATGATGTGGGGAAGTAGGCAAGCCCCACGCTTATCCGAAGTGCCTCGAGGATATCATTTTGTTTTGTTTTGTTTGTTTTTGTTTTGATTTTATTGATTGGCGCCATTTATTGCACTCTTCGGTTAGTCAGGAAATTAGTAATTGTAATGTTATATCTATTACCTTTATCGACCACGGGGAATATATTATGGATTCCGTCGGTGAATTCAATTTTTCATTTTTGCTTTGCATTGAAAAAAAATTTCGATCTTCTTTTAGGCATTTTATCAAATAGGTGATATGCAGCAACGAGAACAAGCTTCCGATTCAATTTTGGCATGATTTTCCATCTAAAGAAACGATGTACAAGCATCAAGATCAGACTATTCAGCGGATGCACTATTTTACCCAAGCTTCCTCACGATTTCGTCATTCAAATTTCGTGGCTCATTCTTAGTTAAAACAAGTCATATATAGCGTGTGCCACAGAGAGAGTTGACATACTTTACATGCCTGGGTTCCTTTGGCGAAATGGAGTTGCTAAAATCGGCACCGATGGAGCTCGGAAACTCTAAAGGAAATCACTAAGCTCTTCACCTCTGAACAGCGAGATGTTCTGGCCGAAAGGGCTCTATAGGAACGACTAACCACATTTGCCCTTGCGCTTGCGCCCCCCAGGGGACTTTTGGGCCGGGGTGAGTTGGTAATTTCGCCCCTCGAGGGCCCGGTGGAAAAAAGGTTTTCCCTTTTTCAGCTGTCGTGAAGGAGGAGCGGCAGCCGGCTTCAAATAGGACCTGGCGACCCCCCTCGCTCAACAATAATTAAATTGAGAGGGGGATTCTTTTCCCTAATTAACTATTGATTTTTTTTGGCGTAATATCTACTTCTGCATTTTTCGAAGGCGCGGACTGTGCCTAAAACACCATTTGGATTCACTTGCGGTATCATTCCCCTTTGCACCAGAATTTAGAAAATTTCCATTTTACATCTACGCCTTGCTTGTTTTTTCGGGTCAGACAAAAGTGAGGTGCCAGCTCTTGCCGATAGCTTTATTCAACTAAAGGGTTGCAAAAATAATTTACCATAATAGATTTTTTGAGCCTGAGAAAGAAGTGGCTTAACTTGGTAAAGACTCCATTGTTGTCTAATAACAAGAAATTGGAAAATTTCCATTTTACATTTTGTGTGAAAATTTTCTTTTTCAGAAAGATTTTTCCTCGAATCAAATTGCAGTTTCTTGCTTGTGTTTTTAGGCCTGACAAAAGTGAGGTGCCTGTTTTTGTAGATAGTTTTATTTGGTTAAAGGCTTGCAAATTAATTTGCTTGAATAGCTTTCTTGAGCTAGAGAAAGAAGTGGCTTAACTTGGTAAAGACTCCATCTTGAATTGAATTGAAGTTTCTTGCTTGTGTTTTTTAGGTAGACAAAAGTGAGGTGTCTATTTTTCCCAATAGCTTTATTCTACTGAAGGCTTGTAAGTTGACTTGCTCGATTAGCTTTCCCAAGCCTAGATATTGTAGTATGTCGAAAGGGCTTTCCGTAGACTATAAGTTCACTTGAAACCGAGTTTTGTGAAAGAAGTTATGATACGAACAAATTCAGCTCACGAACTACGCATGTTGGACAACCATGAGTGTCGGGGGAAGTTATGCATGTGTTTTCTATGGACGAGCTTGGACTTTTGAGCTTGGGCCTAGTAGAACCAAATAAAGTTAGGCTGAATCGGTCCCAATCGAGCTCGTTTAGGCCCATCCAATCTTTGCTCGCCCAATATAAAAAAGGTTTAGATATTCATTTTTTTTTTGTTTTGTTAATCAAATTTGTTGTGTGGTGTGTATTTTTTAAGACTTGCTACTTGTGAAGCCCGTGAAAATGTTGCTAACCAATTTGATGTTGTCTCCATATGTGGTTTGATAGGTATTTCAAATGTTGTTGAAGCCAATAATTAGTTCTTCTGCCTTCAAACTATATTCAGCCAGCTTATATGAATTGTAGCAAAAGAAGAGTTTGAAGTTGAGATTTGTGAATCTATGAAGTGAAAACTCGAGTTTCATTATGTTTGTGAACAAACGGCTTGTGGGAAAAGGCACGTCCAAGCCCAAGAAGGACATTGCGCTAAATAGAGCAGCCAAAGATGCTTTATAGAACATTGGAATATTACTTGGCAATAAGGAGAGTACCTATGAAGATGATTGTGATTTGAAAAAACTAAAAAGAGAATGAATTACAATGATCGAAACAACTGTAATGTCATTTCATTTCTTCTCGCTACCATAAAGGAAAACGGCTGGGATCGTTATTTACGATGCTTGTTATCACTATTATCTATTAGCAAATAGTTTCTTTCAGAGCTAATTTTTTTCAATTTCCGACTAGATTTTGGGTCAGCCAAAGTGAAGGATTTTGTAGTATGTCGAAAGAGTAGACTTTAAGTTTGCTTGAAACCGAGTTTTGTGGAGGAAGTTATGATACAAACAAATTTAACTCATGAACTACGCATGTTGGACAACAATGAGTGTCGGGGGAAGTTATGCCCGTATTTCTATGGACAGACCTGGACTTTTGAGCTTGGGCCAAGTAGGACCAAATAAAGTTGGGTTGAATCGGTTCCAATCGGGCTCGCTTAGGCCCATCCAATCTTTGCTTGCCCAATATAAAAAAAGTTTAGATATTCTTTTTTTTTTTTTCGTTTTGTTAATCCAATTTGTTGTGTGTATATGTGTTTTTTAATACTTGCTACTTGTGAAGCCCATGAAAATGTTGCTAACCAATTTGATATCGTCTCGTATGTGATTTGATAGGTATTTCAAAGGTTGTTGAAGTCAATAATTAGTCCTTCGACCCTTAAATAGCATCCAATCAGCTATATGAATTGTGTCAAAAGAAGAGTTTGAAGTTGAGATTTGTGGATCTATGGAGCGAAAGCTCGAGTTTCATTATGTTTGTGAATGATTGACTTGTGGGAAAAGGCACGTACAGGCCCAAAAAGTACATTGCGCTAAATAGAGCAGCCAAAGATACTTTATAAAACATTGGAAGATTATTTGGCAATGAGGAGAGTACCTATGAAGATGATTGTGATTTGAAAAAACTAGAAAGAGACAATGAATTACAATGATCGAAACAACTGTTGATAAATGTCATTTCATTTCTTCTCGCTACCATAAAGGAAAACGGCCGGGATTGTAAATAACGGTTGCTTGTTATCACTATTATCTATTAGCAAATAGTTTCTTTCAGAGCTAAATTTTTCCAGTTTTCGACTAGATTTTGGGTAGTGAAGGATTTTGTAGTATGTCAAAAGGGCTTTTCGTAGACTGTAAGTTCGCTTGAAACCGAGTTTTGTGGAGGAAATTATGATACGAACAAATATAGCTCATGAACTACGCAGGTTGGACAATAATGAGTGTCGGGGGAAGTTATGCCCATGTTTTCTATGAACAGGCCTGGACTTTTGAGCTTGGGCCAAGTAGGACCAAATAAAGTTGGACTGAATCGGTTCCAATCGGGCTCACTTAAGCCCATCCAATCTTTGCTCGCCAAATATAAAAAAAGTTTAGATATATATATTTTAATCCAATAAATTGTGTGTGTGTGTGTGTTTTTTTAAGACTTGCTACTCATGAAGCCCGTGAAAATGTTGCTAACCAATTTGATGTTGTCTCCATATGTAATTTGATAGGTATTTCAAATGTTGTTGAAATTAATAATTAATCATTCGGCCCTCAAACTACATTCAGTCAGTTATATGAACTGTGCCAAAAGAAGAGTTTAAAGTTAAGATTTGTAAATCTATGGAGCGAAAGCTCAAGTTTCATTGTATTTGTGAATGATCGGCTTGTGGGAAAAGGCACGTAAAAGCCCAAGAAAGACATTACGCTAAATAGAGCAACCAAAGATACTTTAGAGAACATTGGAAGATTACTTGATAAGGAGGAGGATACCTATGAAGATTATTGTGATTTGAAAAAACTAGAAAGAGACAATGAATTATAATGATTGAAACAATGGTTGATAAATGTCATCTCATTTTTTCTCACTACCATAAGGGAAAACGGCCAGGATTGTAAATAACGGTTGCTTGTTATCACTATTACCTATTAGCGACTAATTTTTTTCAGAGCTAAATTTTTACAGTTTCCGCTAGATTTTGGGTTAGCCAAAGTGAAGGATATTGTAATATGTCGAAAGAGTTTTTCGTTGACTGGAAGTTCGCTTCAAACCGAGTTTTGTGGAGGAAGTTATGATACAAACAAATTCAGTTCATGAACTACGCATGTTGGACAACAATGAGTGTTGGGTGAAGTTATACCCGTCTTTTCTATTGACGGGCTTGGACTTTTGAGCTTGGCCTAGTAGGACCAAATAAAGTTGAGCCGAATCGGTTCTAATCGAGCTCGCTTAGGCCCATCCAATTTTTGCTTGCCCAATATAAAAAAAGTTTAGATATTCATTTTTTTTTTTCATTTTGTTAATCCAATTTGTTGTGTGTGTGTGTTTTTTTTTAAGACTTGCTACTTGTGAAACTCGTGAAAATGTTGCTAACCAATTTGATGTTATCTCCATGTGGTTCGATAGGTATTTCAAAGGTTGTTGAAGCCAATAATTAGTCCTTCGACCCTCAAACTGCATCCAATCAGCTATATGAACTATGCCAAAAGAAGAGTTTGAAGTTGAGATTTATGGATCTATGGAGCGAAAGCTCGAGTTCCATTGTGTTTGTAAACGAATAGCTTGTGGGAAAAGGCACGTACAAGCCCAAGAAGAACATTGCGCTAAATAGAGCAGCCAAAAATGCTTTAGAAAACATTTGAAGATTACTTGACAAGGATGAGAGAACCTATGAAGATGATTATGATTTGAAAAAACTAGAAAGAGATAATGAATTACAATGATCAAAACAACTGTTGATAAATATCATTTCATTTCTTCTTACTACCATAAGGGAAAACAACTGGGATTGTAAATAACGATTGCTTGTTATCATTATTATCTATTAGCGAATAATTTTTTTTTTCATATCTAAATTTTTTCAATTTCCGACTAGATTTTGGGTTAGCCAAAGTGAAGGATATTGTAATATGTCGAAAGGGTTTTTCGTAGACTGTAAGTTCGCTTGAAATCGAGTTTTGTGGAGGAAGTTATGATACGAACAAATTCAGCTCACGAACTACGCATGTTGACAACAATGAGTGTTGAGGGAAGTTATGCCCGTGTTTTCTATTGACGGGCCTAGACTTTTGAGCTTGGGCCTAGTAGGACCAAATAAAGTTGGGCTGAATCGGTTCCAATCGGGCTCGCTTAGGCCTATCCAATCTTTGCTCGTCCAATATAAAAAAAAGTTTAGATATTCATTTTTTTTTTTCGTTTTGTTAATCCAATTTGTGCTCTATATTTTTTAGGACTTGCTACTTGTGAAGCTCGTGAAAATGTTGCTAACCAATTTGATGTTGTCTCCATATGTGGTTTGATAGGTATTTCAAAGGTTGTTGAAACCAATAATTAATCCTTCAGCTCTTAAACTGCATCTAGTCAGCTATATGAAATGTGCCAAAAGTAGAGTTTGAACTTGAGATTTGTGGATCTATGGAGCGAAAGCTCGAGTTTCATTGTGTTTGTGAACAATCGACTTGTCGGAAAAGGCGCGTACAAGCCCAAGAAGGACATTGTGCTAAATAGAGCAACCAAAGATACTTTAGAGAACATTAGAAGATTACTTGGCAAGGAGGAGAATACCTAAAGATGATTGTGATTTGAAAAAATTAGAAAGAGACAATGAATTACAATGATTGAAACAACTATTGATAAATATCATTTCATTTCTTCCCACTATCATAAGGAAAACGGTCGGATTGTAAATAACGGTTGTTTGTTATCACTATTATCTATTAGCGAATAGTTTCTTTCAATGCTAAATTTTTTCAATTTCCGACTAAATTTTGGGTCAGCCAAAGTGAAGGACATTGTAATATGTCGAAAGGGCTTTCCGTAGATTATAAGTTCGCTTGAAATCGAGTTTTGTGGAGGAAGTTATGATACGAACAAATTCAGTTCACAAACTACGCATGTTGGACAACAATGAGTGTCGGGGGAAACGGGCAACAAATGTATCATGTATGTTTCAGTCCGTAAATATACGCTATTAACCGTTGCTTGTTATCACTATTATCCATTGCGTGTAATTGACAACAATGGGTGTAAGGGAAATGAGCAACAAATGTATCATATATGTTTTGGGGACAACGCACGATATGAGGGCTAGTATTGTTAAAATTTCTATTGCTCCATGGATATAGTTTATTAAGTTGTCATTTTGTTTCAAGGATCACACAAAAAAAATTAGAGACTTAACTGTATCATATATGCTTTGGGGACTTTGCACGATACGAATGTGAGTGTTGTTAAAATTTATATTACTTCATAGATTTAGTTTGTTAAGTTGCTATTTCGTTTCAAGGATCACGCAAGGAGGTTAGAGACTTGATCCATGATGTCAAACCAAAGGTATGTTTCGAGTTATCGCTTGCATTTGTTTTGATTTTTTTAAAGTTTTTCTTGTGCATATGGTATTTGTAGAGTTGTGCACACATCGAGAGATTGTTCTTACATATCCCAAAAGTGAATTTTTGTCTCGTCAAAAAAGAGGCTGAAAAATGGCGCCCGCATTCTATTGGGCGATAAGGATGAGTGTATTCCTGAAATCATGTGAAAACACAGTGAAGACACAAAAAATCATATATGATTCGGTGAATACAAAAGCAAATGAATCGATTTCAAGCTTAAACTTAATTTCTATGGGATCAACAATAAATTTTCAATTTGACTTGGAAGCCATCTCAATCATTAAAACTTCTTTCATAATACAAATATCCATGTTGAGGATGCTGACTAAAATTAGTTGACTGAGCACTACTAGAATGTTTGTAGGATGATTATGGAACTTTTGCCATTTTGAGTTGTTATCTAATAGTAAGTATGAGTCATTTGTTAAAATGTCTTCATGAGTCTCACTTTGATTTGCATTATATCAATTATAAAGAACCATTTTAAAGCATTGAGATTTAGGTTTTGAATGAGAGCTTGCTTTTTTATTTGGTTAAAATACAAATCTTTTGTTTCATCTAAAAGAGATTATAATTCACATCTTGTCATATACACTTTGTTCATCCGGATACTTATCAAAAAAATTTAAGGTGATAACAACATATGCATATTAAAAATATAGGAAATTTAGGTAGTTGACAGGATTAGAGGAGGAAATTTAGTTTGCTATGGTAGTTTACAATCTTCATTGAGGTAATCAACCTTATAAAGATAGTCAATCTTAGAGACATTGGAAGTGCAAAGCTCTTAATGGAGAGCTAAGGGCAATTGGGGCTATTTCATTTATAGTGGTTGGTGTGGAGATTTTAGAGGATTCTGTCATCCTAGTCCAAATGAGATTGTTACAACACTCCCTTGTAGACCAATTAAGCATTTCTCCAAAATATTTTTATATGGCTTCCCCCACCTAATTCAAATTGGGGTCTGCTCCGAGGGCATAGAATAATTTAAGCATTTCTTGAAAATACCTATTAATTTGGTGGCTAACAAGCAATCCCTATTATGAGGCCAAGGAAGGGCCACGCATATGGGATAACATACTTGTCACAAATTTTGTTTTCGTTTTCCCTGACTTGTATTATAGGCAAATTTTCTAGTATTAGAGCCATTGTATTTTTCAGCACATTTTTAATTTGAAGTTGATTATTTAGTGCAGAAAATGAGAGAATTTCCATATCATGACAGAATCCTAGATGCGGATTATCATTGTGAATTATTAGCCCAATTTATAGACTTAGTGCGAAAGTATGGCATCCCTCAAAATCAGTCCGATTCCAAATTTTTGAATCTGGTGGAAACTAGTTTGATTCACTATTTTGAGTGAAAAATCAATGGGAAATCGAATTGAATTTGTAACTAGTTTCATAAACCCTAAAAAACACAAAAAAATTTCCAACATCTTTTCTTATATCTCTTTCTTTTTCTCTGTTTTCTTCAATCTCACTCAAATATTTCACGATTTTCTTTTTCACTCACAACTCACTCTCATCCTCGCTCGCTCGTTCAAACCTCATGGCCCTTACTTGTTTCTAACTCGCTTTTGCTTGCTCATCTTCGTTCACTTTTTACTCCAAATTATTTTGGTTAAAAAAAAAAAAAGAGGAATCAGAAAAAGAAGCAAAAGAAAAACACGTTCTATTGTAAAATCAAACAGGAAAAACAAGGTAAGTTTTGAAGTCGGTTTCAAAGCAAAGCAAACAAGATAGATCTGAGAAACTGCAACAAGTCGCAGGTTTCAAGCACTTACCTACGAATGGCTCGAAAACCCGATAAGTCGCTGTTATCGGGCGATGCCGCGTCAAATCTGGAAAGTACAATCCTATCCTGAGCAGATTCGTCAACCGAACCAGTCCGGGAAAATGGGTCCCGCCGACCCGACGTGGCCAGCGGCCCAGCGCCCCGGCATGGCGTCTCTGCAGTTCGCTAAAGCCGCCCATGATCACCATTTCATCGCCAGATTCTCCACCCCTCTCTCTCTCTCTACCCCCTCCGATGGCCACGGCTGCGGCTGCGGCTCTTCTGAACCGACCCTGCGGTGCCGTTCCGTCCGCGCTCCCGTCCCTCCCTCACCGGAGAATCGGCTCCTCCCGTCTCCGCGGCGATCGTTTCTTCAGCCTCGACCCTACGCTTCGCCGGAGCAAGCCCAAGGCGCCTCCGCCGGCGGCGGCGGCGGCGGCGCCGAATAAGCAGCTTCCGAAGTTGAAGGCGAACGAGCCAGGTCCTTGTACTGAACGTGCTGCTTACCCGTTTCTCCTTTTCTTTGGTAAGTCGGGAAGTGATCGTTCTGAAAGTTCGGATGTTCCGATGATGCAGGGAGCGAGGAACCGCCGTCTTCGAGCGGTGGTAGCAGCGGAGGCCTCGATTTTGGATGGCTTCCCGCTTTTCCTCACGTGCTGATTGCTTCCCTGTCCAATTTCCTGTTCGGTTACCACATCGGGTGAGTCTCTCTGTCGCTCCGTCTTCCTCTCATTTGTCCGAGGCTCTGTCTCTGTACGTGCGTGTGCGGTGCCGTCCTGCGGTGTTCTCTTACCGAGTGCATGTTACGTGCCAACTATCTAATGAGCGTGGGTGAAGGAGTGGTTGAACGCATCTCTTTCTGGGCAGTGAGCGAAAGGAATTTAGGAACATGATCCTAGAATCATGTTATATGCAGGACATAGCTGATTACTTCAGACGTCATTTGGTTTTAGAAAACAGTGTCGTAATGTCGCGTCTTATTGACAATGGAGATGACAATGTTCTGCGAAGATCTCTATATTATTGGAAGATTTGCAGTAATAGGTTTATTTGGAAAGTCTGCTTTGTTGTTGCTTTCTGCTTAAGTCATTATTCCATGGGGTTGATAATCTAGTACAGGCATATGATTTCGACTGTCGTCGCAGAGAACAAAGTCTTAAGAAAAACTTTTCTGAGACCTGCCTTTTCTGGTTCTACTGGTGATGAGTTTGGCAGTGTTTAACATCTCATTTTCATCGTGATGTTATATGTTATTTTGTGGTTCATAATTTAGCAAGCTTTGGCTTTACTGTGACGACGGATGCAAATTGTTGCCGAAATGCAATTTGTGGGACATGAGTAGATATGCACCTGAAGTTCCACTGCAACGGCATGCTGAAGCAAGGGATATAAACCGTCGACATCATCAGCTCTGCAATTTAGTTTATTAATAGAAAGCCTGATCCCCAGCTTATAATCAGGCATTAGAGAGCCAGTTTGCTGTTAAAATTGGAGTTTAGGCAGTGAGGAGATTGGACTATATCCATTTGGAGATTCAGCCGTGAAAGCTGAAACTTGAAGTGGAGCAACGAACTTCCTTATGTGTGAGTGCAGAGGAAGGGGGTCACTTTAATCTTTGAGGACCAAATTTGCCCACGGCTATTTCTTTGTCAGTATGTTGACGAGTTATTTTGAGGGATGCTAGGTGGGGTTGTTCATATAAATTACAGTTGTCTAATCATGCTGATATTTTGAGAATGAAGTTATAGGGAACAGACGACGTCTTTCACCACAAGCAATAATGAAATGACTATCCGAAACACCAACATTTTTTGTAGTTTTGATGTTGAGAATTGTTATAGGTGCTGTGCAGAGAATCTTTATTTAGCAGTTATAGCATCTGTATGCTGAATTCTTCTTACTGTTATGATCATCTATTTGGTGTTCCATCTTCACAATGTGTCAGTGTCTTCTTTGCAGCGTAATGAACGGACCCATAGTCTCCATCGCAAGGGAGCTTGGTTTTGAAGGCAACCCAATCATTGAGGGACTTGTAGTAAGCATATTTATAGCTGGTGCTTTCATCGGAAGTATAAGTTGTGGTTCACTGGTAGATAGGCTTGGTTGTCGGCGCACATTCCAGATAGATACGGTACCGCTCATTCTTGGTGCAATCGTTAGGTAATCCTTTATTGTACTCCTGCAGCTATGACAATAAATGAGTGCTCCATCAGCTGAAATGATATGCTGAGAAATTTCAGCATACTCCTTCAACCAGATAATAGTTACATATCCATCCTATAATCAGGCCTTATGTTGTTAGGCAGGCTTTAGGTCACTCTCAGAAAAAAATTATGCAGTGCTGAACAACTTTTCAAAATCCAACAGCAATGTATTTTTGTTAACCGGATGAAATCTCATAAGAGTTTATCTTAGCAATGAGATTTGGTTCAGCAGTTGTTATTGTATGGAAGTTGTTGATAGTTTTGCCAGTTTTTATCGCAAATAGTGCTTTAGTTGAAGGTAGAGGTTGAGGATTAATATCCCTATAAACAGCTGCTTAAAATCTTTCATTGTTTCTTATGGTTGCATCAAGTTGTCATTAACTTATCACGGACTGTTCCAAAATATGCTGACCACAAGCTGTTGATTGTGTACATTCCAGTTGTATAGTTCTGCAATTGTATCTTTATTTCTTTAATGTGATAACCACTGGTTAGCAGTTGTGGTAGATGCAAATCATTAACTTATCTATTCTTTTGGGCAAACTATAGATAAAGCTTCCTCCAATTTTCTGAACCACTTCCCTCATAGAAGCCCAAGTCTCAACTTTAGTAGAAGTGTTGTTGGACACCTTGTATGATAATGCTCATCACACTTGGCCGAGATGTCCCTCTTTCAAAAGTAACACACACGTACAAAGAAAAGTAGGAGGAAGAGATAACCTGACCAAGGCGTTTCATTCATTCACTAGGATCTGACTCTTCAGCTTTTGTTACAGTGCACAAGCCAACTCATTGGATGAAATACTTTTGGGGAGATTTCTAGTGGGCCTCGGTATTGGCGTAAATACTGTTCTTGTTCCAATTTATATTTCAGAGGTACCTTTTTGTCTTTCATATTGAATGGTTATACATAATTTGCTTATTTGGTTTTTAATAGGAGTTGTGACCGAAGTCCAATTTTAAGCTTAGAAACCATCTTAAATTTGCATTGTTAATTCTCAGAAGTTCTGGCTGATAAAATGATTGGTCAGAGTTGTAGCAGAGTGCAGATGATAAGACTTTTTCAGTGAGTTTAGGGCACAAAGTGTGCTTAAAGTTTCCGCTGGTTTTATTGTATGGGTGTTCTTGCAATTTGATTTTTTCTATGAGGACTGGACTTTGACTTGCCTGGACGACAACTTTTTTCATCTTAGTGAGAAAACTGTGTTAAAGAGTTAGTTAACTGGAGTCGGTGCTACCTTTTAGGTTTCTAGTTTCCAGGGGAATGCTAATTTCCTTTTCTCATGCATTATGATCAACACATGAAGAACAGTCTCCTATTCCATATATTATCATATCTGTGCATTGTCATGTTGTAGCATCATTCTTTTCCTGAAAGTAAATGCTCATTTTATAGGTTGCTCCTACAAAATATAGGGGTTTCCTTGGAACAATCTGTCAGATAGGTACCTGCCTTGGAATCATTGCTTCATTGTCTCTGGGAATTCCATCAGAAGATGATCCACATTGGTATGTGTCTTCTTCTTCCTCTTCTTTTTCATTTTTTTTTTTTTGGGTGGGGGGTTGTGTTATTGCTGATTTCTTGAAAATGTTGAATAGTGAATTCAACAGATGGCCATCTTGTCCACTCCGTATTGCTGTCATCCATCTTTAATGAGAATACAGTGGTTTTGATCTCAGCGGATAGTTACCGATAAATGTCATTCGTTTTTAATTCATATGCTCAGGTGGAGGACAATGCTGTATATTGCCAGTGTCCCTGGTTTTATAATTACATTTGGGATGCAGTTTGCTGTTGATAGCCCCCGTTGGCTTTGCAAAGTAAGGTGGCAGTTTGATAATCTGATTTCAAGCACTATTCTTATCTGTATATTTGTGTGGTGTTTTGGTTTTTTTTTCTCACAACATTTGTATTCAACTATGTGCATAGGTGGGGAAAGTGGGCGATGCTAGAGAAGTTATTTCTAATCTATGGGGTGCATCTGAGGTTGATAAAGCAATTGAAGAATTTCAGTCTGTTATTAAGAGTGATAGAAGTGAAGTAGACAGCAAATGGTCGGAACTCCTTGAGGAGCCACATTTAAGAGGTTGTATCAAGGTGCTTTGTGAATTTAAACTACTCTGGATAGCTTTATTGGTAGCAATATCAGTAGCACCCTGAAAGTGATGTGAAAATTTCAGATCTTTGTTTTGGCATGTGAGCGAGGATTATGGGAATCCTGAGCCGTTATTAGTTACTCATCCTGGAAATGAAGGGATTGTCATTAAGTAGGAATTCTGTGTTTGTCTGCATTCGAAGTGATCTTAAGGAATTTTTCAAACTAGATGTGATTTCCATTATATTTAATGAGCTTTTCCAATATTCATATCTCTTATGAGAAAGTTTGTTTTTCTTTTCTATTGAATTATGGTTGTTAAGAGCATAAACATGCGAGATCATATGGAGAATTTTCTTCGACCAAAAAAAATATGGATAATTTTCAGTTTTTTTATCAGTCTAGGGTACAAAACTGGATGTTCATATATGACTTACTGGGAAGCAAGGTTGACAGCAGAAATTCTAGATGATCATGTCCTTTAAACTGCTGATCTTTTGGTTGCAGTTGCATGTATTGGAGGTGCCCTTTTCGTACTGCAGCAATTTGCTGGCATAAATGGAGTTCTTTACTTCTCATCCTTGACTTTCCAGGATGTTGGTATCACAAATGGCGCTTTAGCAAGTTTGTTAGTTGGATTGACGAACTTTGCAGGTTTTGAACCTGATATCTGCTTTTATGATTGATGCGCTTGTTAATGCAACCCTTAATGTGGTCTAATGCTCACCCAATTTTTATAGGTGCTCTCTGTGCACTGTACTTGATGGACAGTCAGGGAAGAAAAAGACTTCTAGTTGGAAGCTACATAGGAATGGTGAGAAAGGAGTGGAATAGGATTCTATTTTTTGTCATACAGGAACACATAAGCTCCACTTGTTCTAATACTTGCATCTTAATTCTTCTCAGTTATGTGAATGAGTTCAGGATGCATCAGGTGTACTGACATTGGCTTGTAAATCATTAAACAGGCAGCAGCAATGTTTCTTGTAGTCTATGCTGTCAGTTTTCCGCTAGATGAAGATCTCAGCCACTCGCTATCAATTCTAGGAACCCTTATGTAAGTATATAGTTCTCCTCCAACACAGCAACTGAAATATTGATGCCTCTATGTCAAAATCCTGTTGGGCACTGTCTTATACATGTTTGAAGCTGGCGGATCTTCCACTTTACCTCAGGTACATATTCACTTTCGCTTTTGGTGCTGGGCCTGTAACCGGTATCATCATACCAGAACTAAGCAGCACGAGAATGCGTGGGAAGATTATGGGATTCAGCTTTTCTGTTCATTGGGTATGTATCTTGAGATTTCCGATGAAAAGGGAATAATTAAAGCTCTGATTCTTCATTCACCATTCTTATATGCCTTCATTCTCTTGCTTGATCTGATGGCACAACTTTTGTTTCTGATAGGTCTGCAACTTCTTGGTTGGTCTCTTCTTCCTTGAACTTACTGAGACTTATGGGGTTAAGTCAGTTTATGGTGGCTTTGGTGCCATTTCCTTGTTATCTGCGATATTTGCTTATCATTTCATAGTAGAAACAAAAGGAAGGTCACTTGAAGAAATAGAGATGTCTCTAAATCCCAACTTGCGAGGTAGAGAAAGGGACAACTAATCATATCTTGATCTCAAGGTTTGCTGATGAGGTGGGGAGCTCGATGTAAGTTAAATTCTGATGCTAGATGGACTTTCCAAGAGTTCATGTTTTTATGGTTGATCTTGTGGCCAAGCTTCACCTTCAAAGTACAAGCTAACCAGTTACTCATCAAGGTGGAGGAAGGGGATGCTCACAGTTTCAAATGGATGTGTTGAGTGAATGCTGTTCCAACAATGAATTTGCGCTCTTAAGAGATATTCACTGCAAAATGAAAAGGTGTACACAGTGGGTACCATGTCATTGGATGAAACGACAAGATTGCATGGGCAATGTTCAAGGAGAATCTTCCAGGAATTTTTTTTTTTTTTTTTTTTTTTTTTTGGGCCGGAGAATTTTCCAGTAAGTCTCTACAGTTGAGCCACTAAGTAGATTTTGACTTTCCATCGTCTACAACTGTCATTATAGCTCGGTCCTTGTAAAATATCACGATTTTATATTTACTCGAGTTTGAGCTAGTATTGCTTATGATATGAATCATCTACAGAAACTGGTGTATTCACTATCATCATCATCTTCAAGGAAAGAATATGCTGTAACAAAGTCTTTGGGGCGATGCTCTGTAAACAGGACACTGATGTTGTGACTGAAACCCCCTGGTAAGGACACTGACTCTGAAAATCAGTCTTTTGAACGGTGGGCTTTGGGAGGCATCCCAAGTCATTCCAAGTTCCAGGTCATTTACAAATTGGACTGTGGCTTCGCTTTCTCTGCCAAAATTTTTATTCCCCATTTGCTTGAGTTGAGGTGACCTTTCTTTTCCGGAATGAAAGTTTGGCTTTTTATGGAATCTGGAACCATACAAGTTTTCCTTTTCAGTAGTTGATGGTGTTGCTAGTACTAACGATGACGTGAGGACAGGCATTAAAGGGCAGATTACATTGCTGGGAATCTAGGGTCAATGACCACATTATCAGATAACGGTGCATTTTATCCATTCTTGGGGTTTTTAATAGCTGATCGAATCTAAAGAGTGGAGGGAGGGACCTCGCATTATCACTGTTTGGGGTCTAAAAGATTTCTTAGATTTGACGGGTGGCAATCAAAGTCTTGTCAAAGCTTGCAAGTTGTGAAAGGTGGGGATGTGATGTTTTATCCGAGTTCAACTGAGCTTAGTGTTTAAAATTGGAGTTTAGCCAAGGTTCAATTCAATATACGTGTAGTTGTGTTTTGCTGTAGCTAAGCATAGTTGTGTCGCTTAAGAATTGCTAGACCTTTTAACTCAATTAATTGCTTGAATATACGAAATGGGTCTTGTTCGAGAATATCGAACAAAGGTGAGGTTCCACATACAATGTAGGCAGGCATTGTTCTCGAGGCTAATTTGAATGAGAGATGCAATTTGAATACGCGATTCACCACTTTTAAATAAAGTATTTAGCCATTCAACCAACCCATTTGTCGTGTTTTATATGATCTTGCATGCGCATAAGGTCTTCTGTTGTTTATGCTGAGAAAAGATATGTCCAAATCTTTTTCTTGCCCACCGCAAATCAGCCCCAAGAAATACAACAAGAAATCCCCTACAAAAACAGGGGGGATTCTCTCGTTAGAAAAAGGGAGAGCAAAACGCAGCGACGTTTGAAATTGGGGAGTCGTTTTAGCGGGAAACAATTTAGAGCAGCGAAGCTCGGGGGCAGGCCGAGAGCTCACGAAGCAGATTCCAGCGGCCGCACGTGCAACCTCTCTCCTTTCTCTTTTCTGACTTCAGCTCGTACCAAGCCGGAACTACCCTCTCTCGACAAGCTAATTTACGACACTGCCACTGCTTTTTCACGTGTCTCGAAAGTGGCCTCACTCCACGGCACCACCTTGCCGCGCCGGCATATATTCTCCCCCAGTTGCACTGCCGCTCCATTTAAAGGGCAAAAAGAAAAACGGAATTTAGAGAAAAAAAGAAAAAGAAAAAGAAAATTGGAACAGAACTCGTTGTGCAGTGGCAATAAATGTGGCAGCACAAGCCCTTTTCGTCTCATTTAATTCTCAAGAAATTCTAGAGGAAGAATTTATGTTTGTGCATAAGTTAGACCTAGCAGCATTACTAAAAAATTGGATGCTATAATTCCTTGATCGCATAGCACGTAGGTTGTATTTTGCAATCCGAGTAAAATGTCGGATATATATCTTATTCACCCGATGATGGCGTGGAAAGCTCGAGACCATGACCAAGCTATGGCTCGAGGATGAAGAGGGGGGTGGTTGTCATCCTCCCACAATGGCAATCAGTACCATTGTTGTTTTGTATGTAATTTTGAGCAATATCCCGTATTGTTGTTCCATTTCTACACACTTCAAATTATATCTTTTCCCATGCCTTGAATACACCAGCAAGTAGTCTGTCTCGTGTAATATTCGATTAGCTTCCATATGGCACACGACCAACAAAGGCGAAGGATTTTGCTATTCTATCTTATAATCGCAAAAGGTCTTCTCGTATTATGGAAATTATGAAAGTCAATAATCACATTCGGTATCGGCCATATCAAAATAGTTTATAAAACCGGCATAGTACACGAAACGATAAAAACTCACAGTAGACATTGAATACGACTTGCTTATTTAAATGCTCGATTATTGAGCGTCACAATGTTTTGATGCTGTCATTAAGCATTGCTCTAGCATGTCACGAGAGGATGAGAGAGATTACCATGTGAGTTTGGTCTAAAATCCTTCTTTTCTCCTCCTCTCCAATGGGCGCAATTACTCTGTAGCACCTACCCAAAGAGCCCCCCCCTCTTTACCAATCTCACCAACTCCTGTGAACTGTGTGCTATTGAGTCTGTAGGGCACAATTCCTGCATTGCATTGCATGCAGTGTTTGTTCATTACTCCATCTCCTTCTATAATTATTTTATATTTTTTATATTTTTAATATTTGTAATATTTTGCCAGATAAAGTGGTCGGATGAGTCAGCCGAACATATATATGGCTATGGGGCCCGCTGCGATTCTCCGCCACGCCGATTCATCGGATTCTTTTTCGAAAAATGGTGGGCCCAAATGGCCAATTGGTGGGCCAACCCGGAAGGGCGTACGGCAGTCCGCACGCCAGAGGGCCCCTGAGATTTCAAGATTTGAAAAATATACACGATACGATAAGAGACTAAGATGACCATTATTATTCTCCACGAAGGTTTCTTCTGCTTCTCTCTTTTTTATCCCACTCCTCCGACACAGAATCACTCCCGCAATCTACCGCAACCCGACACCGAGGATTGTCCTAGAACGCCCCCTATCTCGGCATGGCCCGCCCGGCCTCTTTTTGTCGGAACGGACCTTATGGTATTCCCATCATGTCAAGTAAACCCAGCTTTACCCTCTCAAAAACTCTTCCGAAGCTCGCCGCCGTTTCGACAAGTGGCATGTGACTTTGACCCGCGTTCCAATTTTTGAGGAGACACTGGCAAGAGGTTATTTATTATTTGACTAATGATGACGATGATGTTGTACGAAACTCGACGGTCCACGATGGACCATTAGAAAAATGTGGGGTCGGAAGGTGGGTGGAGCTGACCTTGCATTAGTCAAAATGCTGCACGGACCCCGCTCCTCTCGATTTTAACCTCCAACGGCGGCAGTACCATCGTACCAAGTTAGATCCCTAATAATAAAATAAAATAAAAACACAAATAAAACTAAAAAAAAAAACTCAAAATCTGCAAACTTCCGAGATGGGACCCCATCGATATTAATTTAATTAATTGTTTAATTCCACCTTTGTCCTAATACTCTGAAAAAAAAAAAGGAGCAGGCAAGCATGCATTGGGCAGAAGCATGTCGCCCCTGCAAGACCAAGAAAGGAATAATCGCCCCCCTCGATTAACGTACGAGTCTTGCTAAAATTAAACATCCAATTAATTAATTCCCCTTTGCCTCCCCCCCCCGACGTAGGTGGGGCCCGGCTCGGTGGCCCTTTCGTAAATACCGGGGCGCGACGGGGGCGAAATGCCTGTTCCGGCCTAACTGCAAGATTTTCGAAAAGAAAATACAGAGAGAGAGAGAGAGAGAGAGCATGGTATCGGCGGAAGAAACTGCAGGCAGAGGAGAGAGAGAGAAGCTTCTCTCGCTTTGCTTTGCATATTTTTCCGTTCTCTCTCTCTCCTCACCTCTCTTTTTTTCAACTCCTTTTCTCACTTTTTATCTGGAGTCGCCTTTTCCTTTCTCTTCCTTCTTCATCTTCATCTTCTTCACACCTTCTTCTTCTCCATCTCTCTCTTTTTTCGGTCCTCCTCGCTTTTCCGTCTCCGCGTGGAAGCAAGGACGTGAAAGCTTTCCCCGGGGAGGAGGAGGAGGACGAGGAGGACGAGGCAAAAAGAATGGCGGACATAGCGCATCCTCCGATGGACCAGCTCCAGGACCTGGAGTACTGCATCGACTCCAACCCTCCCTGGGGTACGCCCCCTCGCCCTTCCTTCATCTCTACCTGTCGTCGTCGTCGTCCTCCTCGCCGATCGACGGCGACGCCGTTTGATCTTTGGCTGGTCTCGCGAGCGGGAGGGCGGCTCGTTCCGCGTGCGTCGAGGCGGCGCTCGCGGCGAGCTCGTGCTCTTAGGGACGCGGCATTCTCGCGCGCGCTAGGATTAGCTCGTTCGTGCCGTGTTTATGTCAGTTTTTTGAATGAGCGTGAGTGTAACGGAATCGGGCGACGGTGAGTTGAGCTCGAGGAGCGGACTTGCTCGGAATCGGCATTTGCCTTCTCTTCTCCGAACTTTCTGTTTGCCAGAGAATCACTTGGTTAGAAGCTTAATGTTGCCGGACCTGGCTTTCGAGAGCTAGCTTCAGCTTCTCTGCTTCTGCCTTCTGATGCTGCTGGTTAAAAACACTTTATGAAGTATAGTTTTGATTCGGTCGGGAAAAACTCTAGCGAGGAGAAAGGAGTCGAGACTGGAGTCGCGGTTACTTGCTCAAGAAGTGATTTTGTTCATCGATCACCTTTAGTTCGTGCCACTTTTCGGCCGATGCAATCTCTAGTGCATTTTCTAGACTAGACAGTTGCATCTCTATGAGCAGAAAGGCCACGCAACGGAGGAATGCTTTTAAGAAAAATGCAGTGAATTAGAGTTATGGATGATCTAGAAAGAGATTTTGACGACATTTCTTGAGGTTCCTTTTTGGCAAAAAAAGATCGCGTCTTAGTGGCTTAAGTTGTCCAGAGTATCCGTGTGCATTGGATGCGCAATGAAAGGTGGCTGGTTAAATAGAGAGTAGATTTTTGTAACCTCAGTCTCCATGCTTTGCGGCTTTGCATGGAGCTAGAGGAACCTGCTTGTGATGAATGGGGAATTAAAATTACTCACCTGAACTAAAATTATGGATCGCTGTGTTCTCTTTTTGTAACATTGGAATCCATAATCTTTGTCATTTTAACATGTTCCTTACCATAAGCACATTTGTGCCTTGGCAGCTTTTCCTTTAAAGATACATGCTCATATGAGGTCATGCTGATGTTAAGTGAGTGTATGACAATTTTTACCTCCTTTGCATGGAGCATGGAAGAACATACAATTCATAGTTTGTCTTGGCAATTTAAAGTCGATACTGAATATGTACTTCCTATGAATTCATGAATGACTTCTGCTGAAAGAATGAGGGGCTCCTCTGTTTTGTAGTGTTCCCATTGATTTGTTTAATATTTTACTTTTTTTAATTTTCAAAATTTGTCTTGCAGCTGAAACTGTCTTATTGGCATTTCAGAATTACATTCTGATGCTGGGAACCAGTGTAATGATCCCTTCAATGCTTGTGCCAATGATGGGAGGGAGTGATGTAAGCTAATTTCCGCAGAACGACATCTGTTTCCTTGTTAGCTTCTGCCAGACCTTTATAAATTTCTTTTTCCTCCTTATAATGCCTCTTTAGCATAAACCAGCAAGTTGATTTACTCTATACAGATCCATTATACGACACTCTAGTTTGGAATTTCCAGTATGCAGATATTATCTTTGTCTTCCTTAGTTTGTCTTAAAATTTGCTCGTCTGTGGGTTTTTTTATTCATTTTGTCTGTCATGCACAATGTCTTCTAAGAGGACTCATGAGTAGATTTAATTTTCCCCTTAAGTAAAAACTCATTCGCTATCATATTGATTTTCTGCTCTTGTGGCTGGTTGGCCTTACCACTAATATTCTGGCCAACTCAACCAGGGTGACAAGGCTCGAGTGATACAAACTTTGCTCTTTGTTGCTGGCATTAATACACTTCTCCAGGCACTTTTTGGAACAAGGCTGCCAGCAGTAGTTGGAGGATCCTTTGCATATGTTATTCCTATCGTTTACATCATAGGCGACTCAAGACTGCAGAAGATCGATGATCCTCAAGAAGTAAGTTTGTGATTAGTCTATTGGAAACCGATGGGAGTAAATCCATGAAGTTTAAACTTGTTTTCTGGACATAGAAGAACTCTTGCTTAATATTTACATCCGCAATTAAACTACTCGTTCCTGCTTTTTAAAGTATGCCCCCTTGTCTCTGGGGTATAAACGGTCCTTATATTTATGTAGTTTCCCTTGATATGTTAGCTTAAGCTTTTTCAGTTGGACATTCTAACATAACAGCCAAGCTCTACTCAGAATTATTTTGTGTGTGAGGTTCCGCGTTTCATGTGCTGTTCTCAGCTCAGTTTTTACATGAGAGTGGTATTAAAAAGCATATTTCCCATGGCTTGTTTATGGAGTTTCTGTGGGACTTATATTCATTCTGTCTCCCTCCACCTATTGGCTAGTTTTTAGGTTGGACATTATAATTCTGCTATCTTCTTTGGGAGTCGCTTCTCTCCTACCTTTTTTGATTCAAAAAGAAATGCAGACAATTTTTGGGCATGGGTATTGGTGCTGATGGTTGTCCAAATACATGGTTGTAACCCTATGTTTAGATCTTATGGGTAAAATCGTATGCCAATAAAAAGGATGAAGAGATTCTTACTGGTGCATCATCCAATGAAAATAGCTGATATTTATCTGGCTTCTGGATGTCATATCAATTCCCGATGTTAAATTAGACTGTCCCGTGTGTTTCCCGTCTTCATGGTTCGCTCCTTTGGCAAAGGTTTTGGTTGGTCATTTTTTCTCCAGGTTTGATGAAGATCCTCCACTCTTTCTGGTTTCCAGAGATTTCTGCAAACAATGCGTGCAATTCAAGGAGCTCTCATTGTGGCTGCAAGCATACAAATTGTCTTGGGTTACAGCCAAGTTTGGGGTCTCTTCTCACGGTACTGGGCTGCCACTACAAAGCTAAAAGAAAATCCAACTTCCTTGTACTTGTATTCTAAACAATGCGCTGTTCTTTTCAGTTTTTTCAGTCCTCTTGGTATGGCACCAGTTGTGGGACTGGTTGGACTAGGGTTGTTTCAAAGGGGATTTCCCACGGTACGTGATAATGCAATACTACAAAATGCATAGCATTGGTACCATTTATGATGAATTAATACACCATGACAAGCATCATATTTATGCTTCAATATTTTTTTTTTCATTTTCTTTTTTAATTGACTTTTCCATATGCATAGTACAAAATTTGAGCCTTAGGACTAACAAGATTAATATGTTTCCATAACTATGGGGGAGATTCTTGTTTTGTTGTCTTATAAGTGATTCTCCTGAAATATTATCGTGATTAATCCTTGAGGATCTTATTTCAGCTGGGCCAGTGTGTGGAAATTGGGATACCCATGCTGCTGATGGTCATTGGAGTGTCACAGGTATGTTGTTTCAAACATTCCTTTGGTCTAGAGCTTATCCATGTCAGTCAATTCTATCTTTTTTTACGTATAGTTGCCTGTATATTGCAGTATCTAAAGCACGTAAAACTAATGAGAGATCTCCCTATCTTCGAGCGATTCCCTGTACTGATCTGTGTCGCAGTCATCTGGCTATATTCGCTTATCTTGACCGCCAGTGGGGCTTATCGAGATAGGCCCGCCATAACTCAACAAAGTTGCCGTACAGATAGGGCGAACCTTATATCTACTGCCCCATGGTATTTCAATGACTTCACCTCATTTTCTGATATTTGCTGAATCCAATAACTTTATGTTTGATCTCTTACAGGTTTAAATTCCCTTACCCCCTACAATGGGGGCCGCCAACTTTCTCAGCTGGCCATTCTTTTGCAATGATGTCTTCAGTTCTTGTGTCAATGGTTGAGGTATGCAAGTGATTTCTGTGTGCAACCGTTATATTTGGAAATGAACCATGAGGCAACTCTAAAATGATTTGGGATGTCCCACTCTTGTTATGAATTTTGGAGCCAGTTACATTAATCACGGTTCATAAATTTTGAATGATGCCTCAAGGATTGAAACATGTTAAAAGACTTGTCGTGTGGTTTGTTAGTTGAAGAATTTTTCTGTCCTTTTGGAATGATGTATTAATATTATGGATCATGTCCAGTCCACTGGTGCATACAAGGCAGCTTCTCGGTTGGCAATTGCTACTCCACCTCCGGCTTATGTATTGAGTCGTGGCATTGGCTGGCAGGTAAGTTGGTTTGACACAGCAACAGTAAAACAGTTCTTTCTTGTCTCCTGCCCTGTTAGCTTTTTGGTGCAAACCAGTGAAATATGATTTGAAAAAAGATGAGGTTTAACAGAACAAAGTTTATGTGCTTAATGAAATCATTGTAGAATCTATGATAGTTGTCACTAGGGTGTTAAAAGACCTAACTTTAAAAAATATCAATGAAGTATGTACCATCAGTTACCTCATGCAATTACATACACATTTGTCAGCCACAATCTTTTTGTTGGATTGTCACCCACAGTAACCAGTGACACTTATAGCATTATCGATATCGTTTCTACTTGGTTCCATATGTGATGTCTTGTGTTCACTGGTTTAATAATGGCAATGCTGATATGGTGCTCATGGGAATTCAAGAAACTTAATCAGTGCTGATAATATTATAATTCCGTATTCCTGATTAGTAAGATATCCAAGAGCAAATTGCTTGTAACAAATTGAGGGATGATCCCTGTGGCAGTGTTAATTTATGTCAAAGACTATGGATGTAGCTGGCAATAAAATGGAAATCAGTCTGAATACTTTCCTGTTATAGAGCTAAATCGAGTATGATTGATCAATCATTGGAAAGATGGAATAATGAATTTAAAGAAATATGAGATAAGTTTAATTACAGAGAGAAGGCCAGAGTTTTGCTAGCACCTTCCTGCATGACGTGTTTGAATATACAAAGATGTAAAACATGTTATATGTTCAGAGTGATCTTCTCACTATTCTGCTTAATCCAAGTGAATGCTTAGCTTATCAGTGTCTTGCTGAGAAGTTTTCATTTGGCAGGGGATTGGAATCTTACTAGATGGTCTTTTTGGAACTGGCACTGGCTCTACAGTTTCTGTGTAAGAACGCATGCTCCACTGAGCTATGTATTGTGACAACTTTTGTTTGTGTCTGTACGGCGATCAGCATATGTTGACAGGGATCTTATGTCATCTATTTCAGAGAGAATGTGGGACTCCTTGGACTAACACGGGTTGGAAGTCGGAGAGTTGTGCAAATATCTGCTGCCTTCATGATATTCTTTTCCATCTTAGGTTGGTACTACTTAAGACGAGAGAATAATTGCATGTATGGTGCCATTATTTTCTGCTTGATGCGGTGAACCCTTACGACAAGAGAGATTTCAGCCTGCAAGAGCTAAATTGGTCGACCATGAGCAAGATTTTCTAATGTCAGATTGTTGCGGATTCAGTATTTGACATAATATTTCAAATCTATTTATTTTGGTCACATGTTTTCAGGCAAATTTGGAGCTGTATTTGCATCCATACCCTTCCCAATATTTGCTGCGTTGTACTGTGTTCTCTTCGGCCTTGTAGGTATGCAGCTAACTCGTGTTTGCCTACTTGTTTTTCATTTCAGCCACCATGATTACTGATTACTGTTTATCCATATTTCTTGCAGCTTCCGTAGGATTGTCTTTCCTTCAGTTCACAAACATGAATTCTATGAGGAACCTCATCATTACTGGACTCTCACTCTTTCTTGGGATATCCGTTCCCCAATTCTTCTATGAATACTGGACTCCCAATCGCAAGGGCCTTGTTCACACTAATGCTGGATGGGTAAGTAGCTTCCTGATGACTGGTCATGTTTGTTGAAAGGCTTATGGAAACTGGCTATACAGAGTTCATGATATTGATTGGAAGTTGAGTGTGGCCTGCCATTGCCATTCCCTTTGCCTTGCACTGGTCATGTTTGTTGAAAGGCTTATGGAAACTGGCTATACAGAGTTCATGATATTGATTAGAAGTTGAGTGTGGCCTGCCATTGCCATTCCCTTTGCCTTGCGGAAACTTAAACGAATTTGCTCTTCTGCAGTTCAATGCATTTCTGAATACCATATTCTCGTCCCCAGCAATGGTGGGCTTGATCGTCGCCGTCTTCCTCGACAACACGCTGGAAGTCGAGAAGTCGAAGAAAGACCGCGGGATGCCCTGGTGGGTGAAGTTCAGGACGTTCAGAGGAGACAACAGGAACGAAGAGTTCTACACACTGCCATTCAATCTGAACAGATTTTTCCCTCCCACTTAAAAAAGCATTGTCCATGTCCGTGTAGGTGGAGGATCAAAAGCTATTCTTTCTCATAAATGCATCGAATCCCAATCTAATTTGTGGGTACATGCTCTATTTAGGACTTTTTGTAGGGCCACTAATTAGATCAACAATTAGCAAACGCTAATTTTTCTCAGGAGCATCGGTTCTCAGTTTATTTTTTTGCAGCCCATTTTGTAGAATGGTCTGAAATTTCATATATTTGTCATCAACTTTCCAGAATTAATAAAAAGGCTGGCTCGATCTCCTGATGTGCAACATCGTGTTCATTCAAACTGCGAAAGACTTCATGAGTTCTGACGTCCCCAAATTTTCTCCTATTGAAATTAGCTATACAATAGGACATCGGATTCTAGTTTTCTTATTTCTTTTCCCGTTTTCTAAAATGAAAACTTAATGCTTTTCTAATAATATTTTTGAAAACTGCTTCATTAATTGGTTTAGACCATCCTTTATTATGCAAAACAAATATTATTAGGAAAGAATAATTTTTCTATCGATTAGATATTATACAAAACAAATCATTTCAGAGTAAATTCTTATGTAGTGGTCCGATTACTCTGGAATTTGGCAAGTTCGAGTTTTCTCTAGATTGACATTTGTTTCTATTACGCAAAGAATGCTTTACCCATCTGATTATTGTGCCCAAAACCAATGAATTGCAAGCAGAAAGCAAAATGAGACTTTTGTGGAGTGTATTATGTCTGGGCAACTCGCCTCAGAAAAAGGAATAATTTTCCTTGCAAACCAAAATAAACACAAATAAAAAAGAGCAGAAAATCACTGTACGGGAAGCCTCAGATAGATAGCCAGTGTATTTGACATCAATGCAAATTCAGCCGGTAATTCCAACAAAAACACAAATCCTCATTGGCTTCTCGTGTCCTATTTCGGTCCATTTCCAAATTGCATAAGACCCACAACAAAATTTTTCACGCAAAAGACGTCGAAATAAACCCAAAAAATCATAAGGCAAACTTTTTGCAAGAATGTGATCGCCAAAAAACGGCTCCGTAGACCACAGAAATCAAGGTCCACAGGTTCCTATCAAAGAACGAATCAGATCTCTCTCGGTCCAATCATAGCATCGCCGGTCAATGCCCTTTCCGGCTACCGGCGACGTGGCTCGACCTTCAAAAAAGCTCGGAGCTTTTCGATTAAAGAAAAAGAAAGGAAAGAAACCAAAAACCCTCAGAGACCCGTTTCAAATCACCCACGGCTAGAGGGGGGGCCACCGGACCGCCGTCTGCCGACCACGGTCCCCGACCGATCCCGAGAGGCTCCACAAAGGAGACTCCCGAGATCGGTGGATGGGGAGAGGGGCGAGCGCGACGGCGAGGCAAGTGAGCCACCCCCGCTCGCCGTTTTGGAGTGTCATACGGCACTTCCTATCTTTAAGGGTGTTCTTCCTCATCGGGATCTTGATTCTGCTTCGCGAAAAGAAACCCTAAAAACTCCCATACTCACCCTCCTTCGCAACCCGCCGTCGCCGTCGCCGTCGCCGTCGCCATATCGGAATGAATCGGAATGGAGAAGAAAGGGAATGCGAAGCGATTTTTATAGGGACGGAGCGAGGAAACCCTAATGCTTACTTCGGCGGCCGCGAATTCCGAGGTTAGCCCCCACACGCGGGTCTGAAGTCGGACTCCGAAAGCGGTTCTGCGCGTCGTAGGCCCATTAAATGTGGGCCGGACTAATTGGATGTCGGGTGGGCCCAACTACGGGCTGGGCCCATTTCTTTGTCGATGGGCCGGCCAGAAACCACGCTGTAATTTCAATTCAAATTGCCGTCCGGGAAGAGAGAGAGAGGGAGTTGGTGGAGGTGGTGGCAATGGCGATGGGGAGCGAGGCGACGACGTGGGTGGGGAAGAAGCCGCTGCGGCGGATCGGGGGCATGTCCGATGCCCTCTCCATCGCCTCCGATCTCGGCTTCTCCATGTCAGCTCCTCGATCGCAGGTCATCTCTCTCTCTCTATCTCTCCCCCTTTCGCTTCCTTTACTTTCGAATCGATGAATTCGCCGTGCTCGTTCTCCGATGCGTCGTGCTCGATGAGTTCTGTCTCCTGTTCAAATCGGTGTTGGCGGTGTTACTTCTCCCGGCGTGCGAGCGGCTTTTGCGGGAAGCTCTTGTGGAGCTTGAGCTTGGAGTGTGAAATCCGCTTCCTTCTTAGAGAGCAATGTAGCGCTTGTTTTAGCGAAATGATCAGCTGATCTTGTCGACAAGCTGTATTTGCGATCTGCAGTTGTAATTCGAGTGACATTTGAGTACTTTTTAGGGTGAATTGCTTCTTGCCAATTGTGCTGAAATCTAACTCCTCGTTAAGGAGCAAGAGCCTCTGTTTGTGAGGACCCTTAGGTCGCGGTTCTTCCTCTGGTGCTGGCATTTTTTGTGCATCGGTGGTGACTGGGTCTTGTCGAGCTATTTCTTGAACTCTTTTTTTTTCGGGTTGTAATTCTATGGAAAGGTGCTCTGGATGGTTCAGCCTTAATGCAGTTTAAGATCTGGCCTTGTTGATTTTTTTATCTGTTTGCCAGCATTGCCGACATTTTTGGCCTGCGACAGTGAAATTCTTGTCTTGTCAGTTAACCTTGGTTATTTACAAAGGTGGAGATGTGTGCCATTGGGCTTGAGCACTCCACTATTTGCTATTATGTATTCTGGTGAAACTGTTGCCTTGGGTTCATCATGCAAATGTACTAATTTTTCCGTGAATAAACTTGCCTTTGATTATCATGCATTATCTCACTCAATCAATGTGTGGCTTTCATAGGAAGAAGTCCAAAACTTGACCTTGAGTAATGGTGAAAAGGGTGATGACTTGATAAGGGTTCTAAGAGAGCTCACCGCAGTGCAAAGGAAAATTGCAGATCTGCAGGTGGAACTTCAGGGCAGAAAGGTGAGTTCTTCTGCTTCAATTTACTGGGTTTCTTTTACCGTGTGCAAAGGTGCATCACCAGTTTTTTTATGTTTAAATCGATGGATTAGAGTAAACTAGGCGTGGTGTGATTGCCAAAAAGATGCTACTTTGGAAATTATCATTTTGCGGTGAGGGGCTGTGGAGTTATTGATTTTAAATATCTGTTGGTTAATAATATAACACATTATGGCTGTGTTTTTATAGAATGCTTCCTCTTGATCAATTCATGTATAGTAATTACTGGGTGTATCATGACTGCTCATCCGTTAGTAGAATTTAAGTTGAATGTGTGGTAAAAATTGTGTAATTCTGGAGTCATTGCAATCTCTGTATTCTTTGGTCTCAGAGTCCCTGCTTTACTCATTTGACACACAGTACTTTGAAATGGGTAGGATGATAAAAACGTGTCACACTTGACCCATGTGAGCGAGATGGAGAAGAAGATTGAGACTTTGGCAAGGATCACAACAATATTGAAAGATGTTATTCAAAATAAGGTAATCTTTTGTCCTTCTCCCTATTCCTGCACAAAACTCATGAATATTACCTAATGACTGAATTTAACCATCACATTCTGTAGAAGTCAGTGTGTTTATTTATTTAACGTCTTCATATATTTCTGAGTGCCATGAGATGAATAAATGAGTGTGTTTAACTTCTCTTCTGACATAGAAATAACAGCATCGGTGTTGATGAGATGTTTCTTGGGAGTATGTATTTCATTCTTGTGAAAAGGAGTTCAATGTGCATTTACATTCAAATTGTCAGTAAGTCAAAGAAGATCATTTTGACATGTATTGAGGGCTTCTCAATCTCAACACGATTCGCAATCCCCAAAATTGTTGCTTCTTATGCTAACCTCTTTATACTGTAGAGGCTTTGCAGGGAACAATTTGATTGTATCCTGTAGAACTAATTGTGGTCTGATGTCGAAATGTAACAGAATGCTGGCTCTTGTGACTAATTACCTGGTTTATGGAAAATTTAGTTTTGTCGATATGAAACCAGGGAGGAATGTGTAACTTGTAGAACTAATTGTGGTCTGATGTCGAATTGTAACAAAGCGCCAACCATTGCGACTTATTACCTGGTTTATTGAAATGTAAGTTTTGTCGATATAAAATTGCGGTGCTGAGTTAGACTATTACAAATTAAGAATTGAAGGTAGTACATCTCTTGGAAGATCGATCATTTTTTTAAAACTTGTATTGGTCTTTTGTTGCTCTTGTAATTCTTTAATGACATCATTATTAAGTTGATCTATAGCCAAAAATCTGTTGTTCTTTTCTTAGGATCGCATCATAGCTCGGCTTCAACAACCATATTCCCTTGATTGTATTCCAGTGGAAGCAGAATACCAGGTTAGTTGCTACATCTTTCCCCTGTATGTGAAGAGTCAAGTCGTCTATGCTTGTTACTTTGGCAGTCCTGCTACCCCTAAATAATTGCCTGTGCGCAAAAAAAGGAAGTTGACATGGATGGAATGTTTTATCAAGATGGAAACCTTTCTTGTGGCTAAAAGGGTAAGTTGGTCTGTAATTTAGGCCACTGATCTTAATTAACAGTGATTCGAATACCACTCTCGTAAATAAACAGTTCGATATTTTTTTTCTCTCATTTTTCATTACCTGATTTGTTAATAACTGAGAGCCTGGACCACAAAAATTAACGAAGTTATGCAACTAACTAATAGTGCATTGGCTTCCCGACAGCTGCTTCTAAATGGCTTCGGAGTACACGGAAAAGGGAAAAGGTCTTCAGAAACTCGGTTTAGTAATTTTTCTTCGGATTGAAGTGGATTTCAGCAAAGGACGTCTTGTTAAAATGTTGTCAATTGCTAGCTGACTTGTATGTCAAAGAGTATTCAGTTTGGATGTCATCCTTCCAAATGTTATACCTACGTGTTGATAAATGCTGCTATTAGAGCCTAATAATCAATGCTGAAAGAAGGAATCAACGTTTTAGTGCTAAATGCTTTGCATTTTTCAGTTTTGGAGTGGCATTCATACACAACAATTGTGGGAGAAATTCTAGTTTGTGTGTTAATCAGACTGTTGTTAGACAATTAAATAAGCAAGCATGATATTCTGCATCTCTTTCTCTCTCTCACATCATTAACAAGGATTCATTACCCAAAAACTAGGGAAAAAAAAAATTAGAATGTAGTAGAGAACGTTGAAAGCTGAAGAGGTGGACCAGTGTAATACCTCTACAGGAAACAGAGGAAAGACCAATGTGAATTGACCCTATAAAAATGAGATGCATGAACTGCATGACGTTGAAGGTCTTAAAAGCAATGATAATGAAGATCAGTCCCAGGTGCCAGCTGGAGGACTTTACTGCTACAATTGTAAGGGACAGGTTACCACCGAGTGATCTAACGTGGATTTTTTTGGCCAAATAGACAGATTGTTTTGAGCTGTACTCTTGCTAATAGCTAATAAGAATAGAGTGCCAACAGCTTGTGCATTAAAAATGGGAGTTTTCTGTGGAGGATAGCTCAGTACGTGTGTTATTTTGAGAAAGCTAGAAGAAATACTGGAAAAATCCCTTTGGTAAACAGAAGATGATTAAACTTAATCCTGCTTGTGGAGATATCCAAACTTAGATTGATGACATTATTGCAATCTGCTATGCAGCTCAGCTGCTAATCTGTTTAAAATTTCAATTAGAAAAGCGACTCGTTTCTTTGGAATGGCATCTTTGCAGTTATATATGGATTTCTATCAGCTGGGGCAAAAAAAGCTTTACTTCGATACTAACGGCATTTCTTGTTTAAATGACAGAAACAATTTTCAGAATTGCTGATGAAGGCTGCCAGCGACTATGGTGGCTTGACAGCATCTGTTGCGGATTTCCAATGGAGCCAGAACTTCAAGGAACCTCCTTCAGTTTGGGGGGTAAGTTGAGGAATTCGTCTCTAGATCACAATTATGAGCCCCCTTTTAATGGAGATTTAATGTTGAATCTGTCCTGAATAAAATATTAAACATTTGCGTGATGAAATTTTGGAACTCATAGATCATTCTTCCTTAATGATGCAGGAAATGCTGCGGCCTATTCCCGTGGCCCTAGCATCATGCACCAGATTCTTTGAGGCTATGTCTGCCATGAGAGAGTCGTTTGCCACCCTTCAAAAGCTGAGAGTGGGTCAATCTTTCCCCTCTTTGCCCGCGACGCCAAGTGGGGATCCCTCACAGAAAATCCTAGGAGTGTCCGACTGCGTCACTCCGCCTTCCTGGAGAAACGAGTCAAGCATCGACGACTTAGCCATCAGGAGCAGGAGAGGACAAGGAATCGAGCGTCCTGAAGATGACAACAGTGAGGTTGCGGAGCACCATCCTGCCGATGGCACGGGTAACCGGAGATTGTCCTGGCCGCCAATAAAGAAGGGCAGTGCCTAGGTCGAAGGCAAGGATCTCCCATTCGTTTGTAAAGGCTAATGATTTATCGGTTCTTTTGATCAAACCCATTGGAAACCTGTAAAAATAACACTGAAACCATGGTTCACTGTGAGCTTGTGAATTGATGAGAATGTGCCATTGGGAGGCATTATTTCCTACATACACTAAGGAATTGTTCAATGATTCGATGGAGAGGACGGCAACGTTTTTCCTAGATGTGGCGTAATCGAGGCATTGCGTGCTTGGACCTCCAAATGAATTGTGGCTGCAGTTCTCCCTTCTTTTCCTATATTCCCATTATCCTTTACCCTTTTTTTCTTCCCCTTTAGGCTTTATTTCCTTTTAGGTATTCCATTTTATATTCCGACGTTATCGCGGAAGTCATTGCGCACACAGCAATTTCAACACGCATATATCCATCTGATTGTTGAAATCGACTCATGGTAGCCTACGACAATGGCAATTGTGATGTCAAGTGAAATGCGTGTTATTGGATTCAACATTCGGCAATCATTTGGCATCATTTTAGATGATAGGAATAAATATATTAGAAATCCTAAAACTTTGTCACAAATGTGCAATTAAATTCGAAGATTTTCAAAAAGTTCAATTAAATCTTAAAATTTGTAACGAAAATGTAATCGATTTCTAAAACTTTCAAAAAATGTAATCAAGTCCTCAAATTTATCAAATTGATATAATTAAGTTATTTCGTTGATTACATTTTTTAAAAAAATTTTAAAATTCAATTATACTTTTGTGACATATTTTAGGATTTTATTAAAAATTTTGAAAATATTAGTAGGAGTCGATTACACTTTCGTGATAAATTTTGAAGCTTAATTGAACTTTTTGAAAGTTTTAAGACTTTTATTGCAAATTTATGATAAATTTTATGATTTTTAATATATTTATTTCTAAATTTTATGATCGGTGTTTGGTAACAACTCGAGGCTTTTATATCCGTGGATCATGGCATTAAAAGGGGTTTTGATAAGCAAACATGTGAGTGGAAGATACAAGGTAAGGGCCACTAAATTTAACAATGCGAGTGATCTCACTATGCAAAGACAACTACCTTTGGGCTTTATGAGTAAATGTCAAGAAAATCTCGAAGGTCTAGAAGAGCCAAAGGGCGATGTCTAATCAAGCCGCTGATCAGAGGGGGGGACGGCCAAAAGTTCCTTATGAATGAATGCGGGCGCACTTTGCTGGTGGGCCCCCCACCGAAGTTACCAACCGCCGCTGATTGTGCCACGTGCCTTCCAGATGGGCACAAACTCCTTGTGGGTCCCGCGATCATCCGCAGTCGTAGTCAATCATGGGCCTGTGGGACCCAGAGACTTTTAAAGGATAAGGATAAAATATAAGTTTGGTGGTGCCGCGCGAGTCGTTATTAAGAAAAGGAAGGCGCATCCTGCCGTACTATAGGAAAAGGTCAATATGTGTACATTGCATCCGCTCCAAGTTCATGCTAATGGATGGAAGATTTTCATGGATGCAGAGAAAATGAAAGATACGTAGAAAAGGGGAATTTTTTTTTTTTTTTTTGCTTTGAATCCAAATTCGTTTATTGGACTTATTTATCATGGATTATGTGAGTCTTGTGTGAATTTTGTATGTAAGGCCTACGTATTCAATCATTGAAATGAAGCTAATTTAGTTGACTTAGATCCTCATCCCTAACTTTTTTGGCAAAATAGAAAATTTTTTTATGTCTAGAAGAGTAACGATTGAAAGTAAAGAAAATGAAAAGGAGAGCATCCCCTTGGAGTCAAATCTCCCCACGTCCCTTCCTCTCAAATGCATTATCCATGCCCCTAACGAACGCGGTATCATATCAATTAGTTCAATTAATTCAAATGCAATTGTTTTCATACAATTAATATTCCATTTGAATCAATCTAAACCAATTCAAACTTATCATATTTAATCATATTTGGGGATCTAGTTTGATTTTTGTTATGGTTCTAATAAAAAGGCCCTTGCTTATAAGTACTATCCAATTTGGGTTATAATCACGCATAAAAGGGCAGAACCAAAAATTGTTGGTGCAGCTCTGAGGAAACTCTAGTGAGAAGGCAATTAATTTGGCATCTTCTCCTGCCTCAATAGTTACTCTTTAATAGCTATATTCATTATCATATAAAGTCATTCATGTCGATAACGTATGTGTAAAAGCGCCATAAAACAAAAAAAAGGGAAAAAAAATTATGCAAGCATTGCCATTTGTCATAAACAATGAACACCCTCACAAGTTGGGGAAAAAAAAAGGTGGAAAAAAAGAAGAGAAAAAAAAAGGAAAAAGTGAACTATTCTTTTCTTGTTAGAAAGGAAAAATTGAAATTGATTGCTGCAAAAAAAAAAAAAAAAAAAATTTGAGATTCCTATTCCAAATCCTAAGTTCCTAACCCCCCATGTGGCCACGAGCATTTTGATGCTTTCCATGCTTCCTAGAACTCGCATGGCTAAAAACCCACGATGGAATCCTTCCTCCTCCTTTTCTTAAAAATGGTCACGCCCCTAAGAATCCACCGTAGCTCCTGCCACCCGCTAGACTCATGATGATGAAAGAAGATGAAATTCAAGACCACAAGCTTTCAAAATCACTTTGCGATTCGCATTTAATGAGATGAAATTAAATTCTCCAACTAATTCAACTCGGTCATTAAAAACTTATTTGTACTTCAATCACGTTCGTGACATGGGCTCGATTTCTTCCTTATCGAAAAAGTACAGAACGATCCAACGACCGAGCATGTGTTTGAGCTCTCATTGGCACAGTGCCTATGAATATCTTTAATGGACTCGAACCCGACCATTGAATTTGGATACTTAGTGTCCCTTTCAACTCCTAATGGAAAAAATGTTAATTTTGCCATAAATAAACAAGTAGTGCATGCTAAAAAAAAAAAAAAAGTAGTGCATGCTAACTATGTCGCTCTTGCCCGAAGACGGGTTGCGTATTGATGAGGTCAAACGATTTTTCTTTACTTTTCTTTTTTTTTAAACCTAAATGAGGAGCATCCGAATATTAGCGAATAATATTCCGTCCTTTTCCGCGGGTTTTCTTCGTTCCGACCCTCTTTTCCCCAAACTTCCTGACTCCATCTCTGACAACCCCGCGTATCATTGGAACCGGCCGTCCTCATTTTACCGTCCTACCCCTCTCCCACTCGCTTATTTACCATCGCCACCCCAACCCCCACGCGCCACGCGCCGAGGAAAGTACGCACGGCCGGCATGGAACGAATGGATCTATCTTAACCGCGTTCGTTTTTTTTTTCAGCCCAGTTCCCTAAAAACCTCCAATTTCAATTTTATTAAAAAAATTCCCGACTTTTAATCTAATATCAAATCTGATGAAAAATCATCACTAATTTGTTGAAAAATACTATCACGAGAAACGGTTAGAGATTTATTATAGAATCCACGTCTTTATTAATGTTCTCACTTTCGTATAGAATAATAACAGTTTCCCGATATCGATAATTTCAAAAAGATCAATAATGATTTTTGGACATGTAGACAGATTTATCACTAGAATGAAAGTTCATGGTTTTTTCCACTAATGAAAATGCTACGGATCAATTGTTTTTAGTGAAATAAATTAAGCTGACGTGGAAACATTGATAGTTGGTTCAGTGCTCAATTTGTGATGCGTCGATGTCCCGAAATAAAAATTACACGTTATCTACATATTCAAACCAAATATCGGCATCATCATCATCATTCATTAGTGAATTTATTAATAATATGACCTCAGCGCGTCCCACTAGTCCCCGAAATCTCTTAGTGGGGATTTTCCGCTCGGTGCATGGCGCCGGACGCGACCGGACAGCCGGATGACGTCACTGTTTTCATTTTTATATTTTCCCTAAATTTCTCTTTCAAGACAAAATAAGGAAATTCTTGACGTGTCTCGGACCCTTGACTCCTTCCTCTCTTTTTCCTTTCTTTGTTCTTCCGGGGCGCGCCTTCCGAGCGAAGCCGGAAAAAAACACAAATCCGAAAATCCAAATCCCGATTCAATTTCACGTACTTAAAATCCGCGAGACACCACCGCCATTCACGAAACCTTCGACGTCCCCACCGCCGCCGTACTCCTCCCCCGCCGTCGCCGTCGCCGTCGCCGTCGTCGCTTCGCTTCGCCGCGCCGCCTTCGGAAGGAAGCGTCACCGCCTCGGGTTCGGGTTCGGGTTCGCTCGCCTGTCGGTTTCGGCGCCCCCGCCTTTTTCTTCGCGTCTCCCGCGTCCGAGTTGGCGGCGATGACCTCCGGCGCGCGTCGCCTCCGTCGATGAAGCTCGGTCGCCATTGCGGCGCCGCCCGCTCCCTCCTCCTCCTCCTCCTCTTCTTCTTCCACCGCCATGGGATTTCGCCGATCCAGGTTCGTCACTCCGTCTTGTCTTTTCCGTAGCATTGCACGCGTTGCTCGCGTCTTGTTTTGGCTTTCTTTTCTTTTCTTCTTTCTTGCTTTTTTGGACGTTCGTGCCCGAATTCTCGTCTCGCGGGGTTCTTTTTCCGGACTGACAAGAGCTTGCTTCGTGTTTTTTTTCTCTTCGTCTAATCGGCCGGTGCAGAGAATTTCGGTGAGCTCGGTGGCGATGCCGGGTCCGATGGGGAAAGGTGACGCCGGCCGATGCGTTTTCCCGCTCACCAGCTTGCAGATTGGGTATGTCCGCGACGAGGATTCTCGTTCTTGAATTGGAATCGGCCTTGCATTCTGTGTTCTTATGATTCTAGATGAGAATCGGGGCGGGTCGTGATTGGATGGAGCAGTTCGGCGTCCGTTTTTTGGTCGCTTTCGGGTTCGAATATGCGTGCTGCATGCGAATCATCTCTGTTGTGCAATCTTGGCAGTGTCTATGGATGGAATTGTTGAAAAGTAGGGTGATTAGTGGGGGCTAGATTTGCTAATTAGTGTCTTTTGTCCCCTAATTTGGCCCCATTGCACTTTTGCAGAGACCTGCAATCTTATCTTTCGGATCTCAGTATCTTCTTGGCCTGTGAGAGTAAGAAATTTTACATATTGGTGGACAATCGGCCGTGGTTGAGAAACTTTAGCTCGCGCCCAGCCCGAATATGGCAGTTGATGGTTACAAAGGTTAGTGTTTTTACGTGTCTTGATACGCCCTGTATTTTTTATATCCCCAATTCCTCGCATGATGGTTTCCTCTGCTTTCTGTACAGTCGAGGCTATCTCCTTTTGCGAAGAGTAAAGCACGGAGGAAGACAAAGGAGGGAAAGGAAACTCGTTGCAAGTCTGACAACAGTGAGACCAAGAAGTTTGAGAGATGGTTCAAATTAATCGACTCTGCAAATTTGTCCCGGAAGAGAGTTCTCATGCCGGTGGAGAAATTGCGGAATTCTTTGCTTCTAGATAGCAAGTTGCATGGGATTTTGCGCGGCTTTATAGTTTTTGAGGTTGAATGGAGTAATGTTCGAGGTATAAATTATTTGAATGAGCTTCAGGTATCACTTGCTACTGTTCCTCTACTTTCCGTTTGTTTGTAATTGTTTATAAGAGATAAATTTTCCATCATTTCTTGCCCTTGCAGACTGATACATCTCTGGCCCTAGAGGCCAAAATAATGAAAAGGTGGGAGTTTGATAGCATAGCTCAAGCTGAAAGCTGTATGCCTTCATGGTTTTCAGGGACCCCTTCTGAACGGCAGATTCTGAAGGCATATTTGGAAAGTTCCATAGGTATGTTTTTATGTCAAATTATTGGCACTGCAGTTGGTGCATTTTCGCTGTCACTTGTTTTCCTTGAAAGAAGCATTCTCCATCTGGCATTGATGCAGTCAACCACATATGGATTTTTACATAGCATGTTTATAGAAATTATGGTATTTGTATGTCTCATCAACATGGTTTATGTGGGGCCGTGGTGGTTACAATGTACACTGGTTGAGTGTGCATGTAGGCTTGCTTTCTTGCCGGCACATTAATTGCAATAAGTTCGCTTGCTCATGTAATTTTAACCTGTATAACAGGAATAACCAAAATTTGCTTGGACAATTCAAAGTTGATATGACTCCTTTCTGATTGCTGTGACTGTTGGTTCTCTCTGGATTATTTCTATTGGTGAGAACAGAGCAAATTGGCTTTGTTATTTACTCTTGTTCTGAATATCCAGGAGAGACGTTCCACGATGCTCAAGAAGAATTTTCAGAGTCTAATATTGATTCCCATGAAGATATTTGCTTTGATGTATTGTCTTCTGGGAATAACCCTTCCCAGCATGTTTACAACAATTGTCATGCCTTTGCTGCTTCCCCCGAAAGCCGAATAAGTGAACCAAGCACTCCCCCGACTAAGAAGAGAAGAGTGATTAGATCCAATGGCGCTGGTGTTGAGGTTGATTTCTCTGCAGATGAAAAACATAGTGAAAGTGAAGATTCAGTGGACGATCCTGAAAGCTGTTGTGCTAGTGATTCTGATAATGCAAGCGACTCCTTCCAGTATAAGGATGTCTTGATCTTGTTTAGGTTTAACGACCATGACCTACCATTCAAATTGAGGGAAATAATAATGGCAGACGTGAGGTTACTTACACTGTTGGAGTCGGGACTTCCATCTTGGGTCATATTCCTCCAGTCATATCCTGGGTTTTGTCACCTGTATCGCCCGTGGATGTGTCCCTTAGCTAGAACTTTCTATGTGATTATGTCAGTGGTAACCGTTCTGATTGGATTCTATGATCTGTACAAAAATGTCCCTGTCCTCAAGGCAACAGCCGCACATTTGTGTGGCCCTCTTTTCGATTGGATTGAATCTTGGGAGATGGTATCTCGAATCAAGTACTTGGGGACAATGCTCTTTCTTCATAACTGCCAGAAAGCAATAAAATGGTTCCTAATGGTCATGGGCACCGCTCGGTCCTTTTTTTCAGTCCTAGCTCAACCCCTTGCAGAACCTCTTTTAGAGCTTTTTGAGTGCCTTCTTCCTTTATGGAATGTGTGCTCTGGAGTGGTTGGGAGCTTCTTCTCGGTCGCTTGGTTTGTTATTGAATCTTCTTGCAGTCTAGTGGAAAACCTATCAGACATTTTACTGCAGCCACTGTGGTTTATACTCTCAGCAATCTGGACAATTGGTACGTAACATATGTGTGCGACCATTTATTGCCTTCAGGTTTTTGAACATTTCCGCTTTGATTTGATGATTATGCATGCAATCTATTTAGTGAGACTACATAAATAGCGTATCCTTTTGGTCTTTTGGTGTGGTAATGCTGTAAGTATCTTGATACATAGGCCTTGAGCTGCGTTGCAGGAACTTCCATCTTGTGTCCCATATTTTGGGTCCTCTGGGAGACTCTGTACTTGCCCATCCGCATGGTCCTTGCATTAGGGAATATGGTGACTTTTATGTGGACTTCCGTGTATGGCTCTATAATTGAAGTTTGGCAGACCCTTAGGACCATATTCCGGAGTGCCTCTGCTGCTAGTACTGCAGTGAATGCTACTGAAGTTTCCATGTGGCGTATGCTTTGGAATGATCTTTTTTCTCATGTATGTCATATATCAAGTTGCTTTGGTTAATTGACGATGCAAGATGGATTCTGATTTGTTGTTCAAAAAGTCTTAATGTCAATTTGTTGTCAGGTCTTCCGTGCTGTGAGGAGCATATTAAATGGGTTCGTTGCCTTCTTCTCAGCCTGCAACAGGCATCGCCTCAGGTGTGGATACATTTTTATGATTTGTTTTTGGCATCATACCATATGCACCCTCCTCCATAAATTCTGATTTCCAAGATATGTCACTGGAGATCAGCACAGAAGCGAGGCAACCTTTGTGGCTAGTGGCTTTTATTTGGTTTGTGAAAGTAAGATTGTGGAAATTAACCTCAGACAAGTAAAATATAGCAACGTGGTTACTTCCTGGTCTTGTAAGTGTAGAATGGGTCGACCAGCTACAACCATTAAGCTCAGGGCCGATATTTGTAACAATGTTTGTTCTATTGCAGAGATGCCCTTGGAACAATATATTTCATAGCTTAAGATTAGTTGCTTTTGTTTCTTTTTTCCTTGGTGTTGGCCAATGATTCTTCACAAGGATATAGGAAACCCCATCGCCTTATGTGGTCCTTTTTTTTTTCTTTTTTTCATGACTTTGAAGCCTTCTTACCTTTAATCATCCTGTATGATCTCATGCAGCATTTATAATCACAGTCAAGGATTTGCACGAAGGTTGGGTCATACTTCAGGGTCGCGCTCTCTCGATCATGGTCATCACAGGTCAACACTCAGAAGCGGAAGCCCGGTAAGTAAACCTCGGATATCATAAATTAGTGGATTAGGAATGCAAACTTCAGAGCATCTCCACAAATTGATTATTTGCATGACAAATTCATCATGAAAATGGATGATAGTTTATTGTAGTGCGACATCTCGTAAGTCATTCCTGGATGGTGGTGGAGGGGAATTGCTCTTTTGTCCTTATAGTATGATTATGCAAACCGCGGAGCATATGAACTAATTTATTATGGGCATTGCTGATCATGACATTGAACTTTAGCTTGCCTTATGCAATGTGTTTTGCATTCTGGATTATATCTGGTCTCCTGGGGGAGAATTTTTCTTTCATATTGTCACTACTTTCTCTAGCAGAGTGAAGGAGAAGAATTGCCTAATTGGAACTTGTGATTTTCATTTTTAACAAATTTTGCCTAGAGCTGATGCTGCTGTTGACATGATCAAAAGGAATTCATCTCTCTTTTTTTATGTTCAACAGAAAGAGAGGAGGAAAAGCCACGCAAATTAATCCTTTGTAATTAACAAAAGTGGAGGGATTTTCGTATCGAACAGAATTGCTACGAGTCAGGGCATCTGACAACGCTAGTATCAAGGCCTCCAAGAATCTTCCCTAGAAAGCAGCTCCAAAGAAAAGCAGGAAAAGAAGGAAGCAGGCATCGCAGCAGTGGCCTGAATCCATCCTAGAAGCGGATTGGGATTTGCCTCTTCTACATTCCCACTTCAATGTGCTTCAATGTGCTCATCCTCATCTAGAGATTTACAATTTACACGGCTATCCATCTTCACCTTTCTCCATTTGTTCATTCGTTCTTTCGTTCTTTCATCCTTTTGTTTCAACGTGTATATATAATATGCGCGCTAGATCCTTTTCCAGTGTAAGTTAGCCTGTACAGCTGTTGAGTATCCAATCTAGTGCGGGAAAAGATAAATTTTGCCTGATGGATGCGTTCCAAGTTATTATTGCATCATCATGTGCGGTTTTATATTTGTCCTGCGTTCTGGGTCGATCGCAGGGTCTAGTTGTATTATTGTTCTCCTGTCGTCTCTAAGCTGTGCAGTTTCACGTGACTCGCTTGATTTGAATCAAATCTCGAGACGATGGAATCAAACATGTGGCGACACTGACATGAACTCCGCTCTGGTTAATTGAAAGGCTTATCACATGATTTTAGCTAGTCTCTTGCTTACTAAAGAAACGTCCTTTCTACTTTGCCGCAGGTTCTTGATCCACAATTTACCAATCATATCATGTACAGAACCGAAGGGATCTAAATCTCCTGGCTCATTTTTCCGTTCCCCTGGCTCTCTCTACGTCTCCCGCTGCTACGGATACCTGTTTCGAGGTTCACGCCGCTGCCGATACATGTTTCGAGGATCCCAGCCATATTCTATCTCGTAGCCTGAACTCAATGCTCCCATACTTGAACAGGAAAATTGGCACATTCTTGGAGTATCAGTGCGATACTCGAAAAGTCCACGCTTTCATTCAATTGTTGGATGGCAGTCGGGGAAGATTTTTGGGACAATCGTTGCACTATGTCAGGACAGAGATCTCCATTGACATCGACAAAATCAACACCTACTTTTTATTGTCGACTCATGGGAGAACACTATGGATCGGCTTGCGATAAATGAACCGTCCCTTGAATTCTCTGCCTACAAACCAAAATAACCAGAAGCAGCCAAATATTCAAGCACGGAAAGTACCAATCAATGATAAAAAAAAAAAAAAAAAGGCACCAGCTAAAGAAGTCTTCCTATTATCAGAGATTCAGCATGACAAACCAGGTTACTATGCAGGTGGTTGGGGGGACGAGTCCTAACAAAGACGCCTACGAGAAAAGGCTCATAAGGCAAAGTCTCCAAAACAGTATTGTCCGCCACTGGCGATGTTAAACATAGGTAATCTCACATAGCATAATATCATATTTACAGACCACAGAGTTTCAGAAAGAGGAGCCTAAGTCAAAGTCCCAGCTCCGCCAGTCTGGTGCAACATCGCATCGATCTCGTCGCCATCCTCCATCTCTAGCTGAAATAGAAAAAGAGAGAACTTGGCATGTCAGGAGACTGTCTGAAGCTTAATTTTTTTCAACACTTTAGCAGGGTATCTATGCAAAAGAGAAACAGACCTCATCAGGAGTCTGGTCGCCTCGCAGACGGCGGCCATCAAACAAGAAAGCAATCGAGTTCATCTCCACAGACTGCCTGTCACAGTAGGCATTCATGAGCTTCTTCAGCTGAGTGCTCCTTTTGATCCTGAAAAAGACTTCATTCCCATCCTTGAAGAAAAGAAGGTGACAGTCAGTCAACAGCACAGATTAATATGAGTATTTGCCTTCACTTTTAATAAAAACAACTTCTAGTATCACATTAGGAAGTAATTTTTCCTCAACGAAGTAACTTTATTTCCTATACTTATCTCAAAAAAAAAAAAAAAAAAAAAAAACTCCATTCTGTTTATAAGACAACTATAATTACAGGACACACAAATCATTTAATGTAAAATCCAAGGTTCACCTTCGAACAAAAATCATGCTAGCGCGTGCTACTCCATAGAAGTGCCTCCGCAAAATTCAATTGTATGATAACAAGAATGAACAATTATCAACGCTTAGAAAATAAAATGACAACTAACAATGCAAACAATAGAATCTACGTAAGAATTGGGAGATCAACAGATGATGAAGTTATACTGAGAAATCACAGCAAGAGGGACAAAGCTAGAGATTAGTAGTATTGACATAGAAGAGCAAAAACATATGGAGCATCAACACCATGAAGGACACACAAAACCGCGCATAATGCAACAAATTCAATTTAATTGATAGGCTATGATGGGAAAACAAGAAAAATCACGTGGGAGAAATTTCGAACGCATGTGAGATGGGAAGATCGCAAGAAATTCCATGGATCAGCTATATTTCTCAACTAAACTATGACTATATTTTAGCAACGCTACCAATGACAGATCAGGGGCAACACTTCTCCATCCACCATGGCCACTCTCTTAGTGCAATTTTTACTAAATCTATACGTAAGTCTACAACATTTCCTATAATGTGTCAACATCCCTCTCCCGGGTGAGGGTATCGCAAAAGGTTGTATCTCGACCTCCACTAATCCAAGTTTATGCATCCGCGACCAGCAGACAACCTTCACATGTCTATCTTCACATGAACGTTTTAACTCATCCCCGAGGAACCGATCTTTGAAGACTGGCAAACAATGGGTTACGAAAAGAAAGAGATCTCAATCATACAGTTCGAATTTTTTGAAGAGTTTGCGTAGTTCCACATTTCCTAAAGACGGACGTCAGGACAGACGATTGGTTCGTCGAGAGACCATAGAAAGCCCCAACATTTGTACGCAAACAGTCTACTTTTCTACGTCAAAAAAACCAAGCAGCATTACAAACACATTTTCAGCGGGCCAGGAACCCGCCGCGAGAGGCACTTTCGAAAGGGTCATTAACCTCCTCATTCGGCGATTATCATCGTCCCAATCTCCTCCCAGAAATGCCCATCACACGCACAGCTTTCGAAAAGCCCTCTCAAGAAAACGATTGGGCATGCCGAAAACAGCAGAGTACGAACCCAAGAAAGTCACATGGTAGAGGGCAAAACCCACAATTCAGAATCACACCAGACACAAGGAATACAACCACGAACGAGCCAAGAAACCAAAAAAGATCATCTTTTTCTGGCGAAAGATCCCGCCTTTACCACACCACTCGAAGGAGCACGAGCTAACTTCCACAGACAGGACAATGCGGCACGCGCATCGGGCAGGAAAACCCACACAGAGACGAGGATCGAAATGCCACGCTGAGCCGTCGTTCTCGGTCGGAAGAAGAGAGAGAGAGAGAGAAAACAGGAGAGGCGGTACCTGACCCTTGACCTTGAGGTTGATGTGGGCGGACTGATCGTTCGGCTTCTTGTCTTCCTCGTGCTGCTGGGTCACCCCTGAGGCCGACATCTCTCTCGCTTCGCTCTCTCTCTCTCTCTCTCTGATCGTCGTCTTCGTCCGAGGAGACGACTCAGAGATGCAGAGCGACTTAGGTTTTCTGGTCTGTGATCCCGCAACTTTTTCTCCGTCTTCACATTCAATTTATTTTATTTTATTTGCCTCGAAAAGGAGTTTTTTTTATATGGCTTCTTCGAGAAGTAATCTTTGATTGACTTTGGAGTCAATCGGATTCTATATCCATTAAGAAGCCTCCATTTTAGATCTTATCTCATATTAGCTCTTTGTCGCGATTCTGCCTTGAAAATCTAACTTTTAACCCTAATCTCAAATTTGCCCTCCGAAACCAATGTCCAAAATTCGTCTCCGATTTTTTCAAAATTACCAACATTGGGATTTTGTAAACGACGAGTTAACAAGGACCAATTTAATATTGAAGGAAAGGTTAATAATTTTTTTTGAGAAAATATATTCAGTATAGAATTAAGATTGAATCTAAATTTGTGATTTTTTTTTTTGGAAATTAGTCCTATTTGCATCTCAACGCACACAAGGAAATGTAATCAATTTTGGTACTATTGACTAAGAGCACGTTTGTTAACGTTTCTGTTTCGGGAAACAATTTTTGAACATAAATAATTTTTTCTATTTCTGTTCCGGGAACAATTTATGAGTATAAGAACGCATTTGATAACTGCAAAAAATTTATATTCCGAAATAGAAATGTGTTTGGTAAACTTGTATAATTTTGTTGTTTCTTTTAATTTTTCAATATTTTTATTATATTTTTCTTTTTCTTTTTTCCATTTTTCTCCTTTGTGGTTGATCGCCGGAGCCTCGCCAGGCCATCGTGAGGCTTGGCCTCGGTGGCTAGGCGAGCCTCGCCAAGCCACCAGCGAGGCTCGACCTCACCTAGGCGGCGCGAGGTCGGCCTCGCCCTGGCTTGGCAAGGCCGAGCTCGCCTAGCCACAGTGAGGCTCGATGTCGCCTGGGGCTAGCGACGCTCTGGCAAGGTCACCGGCCATGGCTGAGGTCGGCGATCGACCAAAAGGAAGAAGAAGGAAAGAAAAAAGAAGATAGAGAAAAATTGTTTCTCGAAATTGTTCCTAGGAAAAAAAAAATAACTTTTTTCTACTTCTTGTTTCTATTCCAAATCTATTCCTAGTAACAAAAGTTTTACTAAATACGTTTCTTTTTTTTTTTCCCCTAGAACAAAAAAACAGAAATTTTTATTCTGAGAACATAAACACTTTTTGCCAAACAAGGCCTAAATACCATTTCAAGCACAAAGACTAAATACCATTTTAATCAATTTTATTTTACCTTCAATTTTTTTACCCCCCCAAAAAAAAGTCATTCCCCTTTACTTTATTCTTAGAAAAATTACCAAAAAAAGCATAAATCTATTATACTTATACAAATGAACCTACGTTTGGTCGTCCAGATTTTTAATCGAGATAGGATGAGATATGAAATTCTGGGATTTTTTTATATCGTGTCCATTATTTGGTGTATCGCAAAGATTAAAGTCGGATACATTCACATTATATTATGTAACGGCATATCATTGTAAATGAACCTAAATGTTTTTTTTTTTTTGTAAAGATAAATAAACCTAAATGTTCATAAACGAGATGGTAAAAATCTCTCGTAATATCATTCCTTAATTTATTTTTGATTTATTTTTCCTTTTTTATATTATTTTCTTTATTATTTCTTTAATCCCCTTTCATCATTCTTTAATAAAATTTTATCAAATAGTAAACCGTACTAACATACCTAAAATATATAATAAGTATAAATATATAATTTATAGATTGAATGTTTATTATAAGATAGAATTAAAGTTGAATATATAAATTAAAATAAGATTAATTAAAAATAATTTTTATTTTTTATTTTAAATTTCTTAAATTAGAATTCAAACATTATTTATATTGAAATATAATTTCAATTTTGTTAATTTAATAAGTTTGTTATTCGAGAAAAATAATTTTTCTATTACGGACATTAGAAATCCTATCCAACTTTATCTCACCTCCCCCATGGATAATTTTATCCGACTTATATCCCCTTATATCTGACTTTATTCTATCCTGAGTGAGTACCAAACGTAGTATATGATAAATCATATTATATCCCAAATTTTATCCCGATTGCCAAATCTTTGCCTAACAAAGGTGTCGCGCGTGAATCTTTTTTTTTTTTTTTTTTTTTTGTGGCATATGGATCATTGTTGTTGCGATTGGCATCGATTACATGGTAAAGCTTCACAAAATAATAGCTTATGAGTGATAGGAGTGCATTCAAAACGGGTGACTCCAAAGACTTACCTAGATTGGTTGAGCCTCAAGCTCACCGATTTGTGTCTTGGTTGCTTGCTAGGTTGGTGGCCATCGCCGAGGCAAACAGCTGGTGGAGGAAGAAGGAGGAAAGAGGAAGGAAAAAACAAATAAAAAATTTTAAAAATAAAAATAATTAAAAATCAATTTTTTCAAAAATATTTAAAAATAAAAATAAAAATAAATCGATTTTTTTTATTATAATTTTTCCCATAAAATCAAAATGGACACCAATTGGTGGAAATGTTTTCTAGTTTATTAGGTTTCAACCAAATGTCAGAAAATATAATCATTTTTCTAGAAAATGATTTTTTGGAAAATATTTTTCGTAAAAATAATAATATTTTCCACAAAATGAACGGAGCCTAAAGTTAATGTTTTTTTTTTGGAAAATGAAATATAACCAATTATGGTACTATTGACTAAATACCATTTCAAAGAAAAAGACTAAATACCATTTCATCAATTTTATTTTACCTTCAATTCACTTCAATTCTTTGACAAAAAATAATTCACTTCATTTACTTTTATTCTTGGGAAAATTAAAACGAGAGTCATCGGCCCTCAATCCAAAAAAAAAAGTAAATAAAGAACAAATAAAAATTATTAAAATGTCATAAAAAAAGTCCAGATCGGTGCTCATTGTACCATCTAAGACAACTAGCGTTCACGTCAATATTTTCCAGCTAAAATTGGTTGGATAAACTTGATTGTCAAAATATGAAGATGTTTTAAACTCAAATTGCATATTTAGAAAGTTTGGAACTGAATTAATACAATTATAATAAGTTTATGACTTTTTTGGTAATTATCGCCTCGTCATAAGTCATTGGTACATAATATACCTTCTCGTAGAGTGACAACACTTTTTCTTTTTCCTTTTTAAATACCCTAGTTCCCTCAAGAAAATAAGAGATCAAAATTTAGGATTTTTGAGGGGGAATTATTCATCGACTTTGGCTTTATATAAAAAATTTAGTTGGTCAATTCCATGCGAAGCTCATAGGATTCCCATAAGGGCTGTGATCATGTGATCTACGATGAACTGTATTTACATAGACAATCTCAAATTTATGGATATTTAGACATATGATAATTTTATTGGAAACTGCTTTAGGCAAATAATAAAAGTTTTGAGTGTTTTATCATCAACCGTCGTGACTAAAACCGATCCCAAAGTTTCTCAAAACATTTTACTTTGTGGACGACATATTCATGCAATTAGCCTAATTCTGCCCCCTTTTTATCTTCTCTTATCCTTCTATGCTTGATGACAATCACTTCTCCATCATCATGCAAGTCAATTGAATTGCATGAAAAGCCTATGCAACTACACGTGTTGAATATCTCGCACTCTCTGGCATGTTTTTAATGGCGTACTGTTCTTCTTATTTGATTCGACTATTTCATTTTCAAGCGCGCCAACCACTTTAACACTGTCGCGTGCGGATCATTTCTTTTTTCTGGCGTATGGATCGTTCTTGTTGCGATTGGCGTCGATTGCATGGTAAAAGCTTCACAAAATAATAGCTTGTGATCGATGGGAGTGCATTCAAAATGGGTGACTCCAAAGGCTGACCTACATTGCCAACGCCTCTGGTATTGGCGTAATCATGTGTTCTTCTTATTTCCTATACAGCTACATACATTTTCACAAAGATCAAATCAAAGGTCGAGTTATTGAGCTGCGATGTTTCTGAAAAATAAGGTTTCGGAGCTCTCTATTGACTCAATCACCTACAAATGTGAATCGGTGTCGTGTCGTGTTGACTTGGTTTACAGAACGTTAAGGCGACACCAAAGATGAGTCCTGTTACATGCATTTGTAAGCTGGACATCACAGTAAGGCAAGCAGCATTGTCTTCCCCCGCAATACTAACAACCACTCGTTCTGCTTTGCTTTTTCCAATTTTACCTCAAAGCAACACCTCCAATTGTCAAAACCACCACAGCCCAATTATAGAAAAGGAACACCTCAATGGTTGAGGAGGGAAACGGAGGAAACGCTGGCGAATCATTGCCAAAATTTCAGGACTTTGAATAGGGACTGAAGCCGAATTTCCTCATGAAACTCCTGAAACAACAACAGAGGACCGACCCGCCATGCCGAGTAAGCTGAAGAAGGCGATCGGGGCTGTGAAGGATCATACGAGCATAAGCCTCGCAAAGGTCGGCAACACCAATGCGTCGATCCTCGAGGTCACGGTCCTCAAGGCCACCTCGCACGATGAGGTGCCCATGGAGGAGCGCTACGTGGACGAAATCCTCCAGCTGATTGCCTCGAACAAGGCTTACGCGGCGACCTGCGCGCAGCTGCTCGCCAAGCGCATCGGCAAGACCCGCAACTGGATCGTCGCGCTCAAGTCCCTGATGCTGGTCCTCCGGATCTTCCAGGGCGGCGACCCCTTCTTCCCCAGGGAGGTGCTCCACACGATGAAGCGCGGTGGCAAGATCCTCAACCTGTCGAGCTTCCGAGACAACTCAAATTCGAGCCCGTGGGATTACACCGCCTATGTCCGGACATTCGCGCTCTACCTCGACGAGCGATTAGATTGCTTCCTCATGGGGAAGCTGCAGCGGAAGGTGGCGTACCGGACGAGGGAAAACGAGCCGCTCATGAACAGAAGGGCAACCGAGCCGATCATTAGGGATATGAAGCCCGGAATGCTGCTCGACAGGATCTCCCATTGGCAGAGATTGCTTGAGAGGGCCATTGCCACAAGGCCAACAGGCTCCGCCAAGGGCAACAATTTGGTTCAGATCTCACTCCATGCCATTGTTCAGGAGAGCTTTGATCTGTACAGAGACATATCCGATGGCCTTGCACTGCTCTTGGACAGCTTCTTCCAATTGCAATACCAGACTTGTGTCAATGCCTTCCAAACAAGCATCAAGGCCTCGAAGCAATTCGAAGAGCTATCATCTTACTACAGTATGTGCAAGACCATGGGGGTCGGTCGAACATCTGAATACCCAAGCGTGCAGAAGATATCTGATGAGCTCATCGAGACGTTGCGGGAGTTCTTGAAAGACCAGGACTCGTTCCCAGCTAGTGGGAGGATGTTGTCTCCGCAGATGCTCCTTCCCGTGATGCCGGGCAGCGAGAAGGATTCCAGCGTGATATCTGAGCAGTCTGGTTCCTACCCATGCTCCGACACCTCAGAGCGCACGGAGGGAGTTTCCGAGAAGGGTTCTGGGTTCAGTTCGCGATGCATTTCGCTGGAGGACGTGATGAGTGTGACAGATGCAGGAACTAGCCCGTCGATCACATTCGAGCAAGAAACTCATATTGAACAATTCAAGAAGCAACTGGATCAAGAGGACGGCATGAACGCCGACATGGCTACCCGTTCGGGGCATTCATCATCAACAGATTCTAAAGAAACAAGTTCCGCAGCAATTTTTGTAGCTTTTGATGACTGGCCACCACAAGAAATACCACATCAAGAGCAAGGACAACATATTTCAGGACCAAATCGGGAAAATGGTACGAAAGATTGTTGGGAGCTAGAATTGGCCATGACAGCAGGACAAGTGCAACCAAATGTGAATGATACAATTCCCAGTGATTCCGGATCAGCCTCCACCACTGCGATTGATCTTTTCCACGACGCCCCATTTCCTAGTTCTCAAAACAATCCATTTCTGCAGGACACAGCTGCTTTAAGTGCCATGGTCCCCGTATCCACCGCAGCCTCTGGCAAGCCTTTCCACTACAGCACTGATCTCTTCTCGGTTGCTCCCACCTTCCAGGCTAAGGCAAAACCAACTTTTGGCGCGCAAAATCCAAATGCGGATGCAGTTACAGTCCAAACCGAGAACGATCCATTTGCATCGAGCTTCGAAGTGGCGGCCAGTGGACAGAAGTCTGATGGATCCACTAACCAAGAAAACTTGCAGTATGAGCAAAAGCTATGGTTGCAGCACCAGAACAAGATCATAGCAAAACACATGAAGTAACCGTGTACGATGCCGACAAGTTTGTGTAAATAATTACAGGACATTTTAGTTCACCTTAGTTGTGTTCTAGTCGATCACGATTTTTCATTTTTCAATGATTGCTCATTTAAAGAACACAACCTCATGCTCAGCAACCAAAACAATTAACGGCGATTTGTTGAGGCCGTTGGAACGCTGACACATTGTTTGCTTTTAGTCATTTGCCTAAACTTGCGATAGATCAAAATAAATGTCGGAGTTTGAATACGGGTTTTCCTGTATAACACCACACCACTTGTTTGATGAATCATTGGATATATTAGAATTAGAATCGCAGGGACACTCACACTGGAAGTTAATTATATCTCATCTAGCGTTCGGCTATCATCAATGGATACTACTGAGAAATATGGCCTCAAAAAGTCTAGACAAGCCCGGATAAGATAAGTGACATGGGTCCTTGATGGTAACACATGAGTAAGTACCTATGACCCAACAAATTCAAGATTTCAAAGGACTGCATGTCGTCGTCATGTTTAATTGGTGCTTGCTTCAAAGGGAACTGAATGCACAAGCTGTAAAGGAGCTCCCTCCTCCTAACATTTCAGTTGCAGAATCTTGAAGAATGAAGTGAAGAAAACGACCACTCGTGTCTAGTTTACTGCGCACTATGCCCTATAGTCATTCCTCTTTTTTTTCCTCTGTTCTTTGCCCATTGTGTGAGGTCGCTGTTCGGGGGACCCACCGTATCCTATGGCTTCTCCCATGGTCTCTTTTCAGAGTCTTTCTCACCTCCATCTCCGCCGGTGCTTCCTCCCTCTGTTGTCCGCGTCGTTCACTCCTTTTCAGATTCTACGAACATCAAATCGAATCGAACCCCACCTCCCTATACTACCTTGAGACCTGGTGCCCTTCTCCACTTTAGTATATTTTAAAGAGGGAAAAAAATTGAACACCCAAATCGGTGCACGAAATGAAAGTTGGCCAGTCCCTTGTGCTTTAACTTATTCCCCTTCTTTTTTTTTTCTCTAGGCGTATGTGATGGATACGCAATAATTCAATCGTTCATGTGCATAGAAATCTGACAGAGAGAGAGAGAGAGAGAGAGAGAGAGATAAGGGGACCCAACGAGGCATCAGGAATCGACCTCCGTGACGGAACAGCCAGCTCATTGCGCAAACCATAGACGCCCATGAGCCCCATCATTGCTCTTACTTCCCAAAACGTTAAGAAAAAAAAAAGGAAATCAACAGAAAAGAAAAAGGGAACCTACTTGGGATAAAGACGTATGAAAAGCGAAATCTCTCGGAAAAGTTTCGTGCCTCTCCTTATCAAATAGTATTTAGGTTTGGCCAAGGCAGGCATGAGCATGACCCCATTGTAGGTTCTATCGGTCAATCGCCACCGCCCTCCACACCTACCTTTCATTCTCAGCGTTTGCATAGAAGTCAAGTCACACAGTCAAGGCCGCCGGACATGCCCATCAAAAAGGGCCGAGCAAGAACCAAACGAAAGCAACGAGACGATGAATGCGGAGATCAGGGCGGCATCAAGAGAGTCAAGAAAGTGCAAGCAACAAAAGTAAAAGAGTGCACGCGGGAAGAAACACCCAGCAATTCTTTCTGAATAAAGCTCCTCTCATTACAAATCAGCCAGGAGAAAACTCTAAGACGGTTACGTATGACATGAAGGGTCATAAGACAATCTCGCTCTTACAGCTTCATGAGCACATAAAATTAAGGACTATGAAACAAGACAAGAGAAAGCAAAACGAGGATACTCCCTAAAAACCGCATCCATCATGCTTTTGCTATCAATATAATATTAGTGGCAAGGAGATTTTCTTTTTTTTCCTTTTTAGACATAATAATATATTTATATGATAAAAAGGAAAGGAAGGTGGAAAAAAAGAAAAAAAAAAAGAAAGAAAGAAAGAATTCGGACAGCTCGGAGCATGTGACCATGTGTTGGCGGGTAGTTTTCCATCTTTGACGGTTAGACAAATCCGAGGAAGGCACGTCAGTCCCTGTTCAACGACAATCATCACAGCGGAGGGGTCAGAAACAGGGCGTGAATCATAAGTCAGTTAATAAAAGTGAATCTGTCCCTAACTCGATAGAAGGGAAATAAAAAAGCGAAATGCGTCTAGAATCTGAGTTAAGACCCCCTCTCACATGGTGGCATTCGGTCAAAACATGCGCAACTACCCCACAGATTCGGCGGAATGCGGCCCAGGACAACAACCCATGAGTGTGAAATTGAAGACCTAATCAAAGAACGGGGCTGCTGGACTACATGCTAATCCCGCAAATTTCGGGATTAGGAGTACGTGTGTGCAAAGGAAATTTCGAAACTGGTGCTCTACCTTAACACGTTCAAAGTTTTCCTCCAAATCCAATAAGAAAAGAACATAAACCACTCAAACAATTCTTTTTTCCACCATGACAGTCGCTCGATAAAGAATTTTAAACCTTTTTTCTTGCCAATCAAATCTTACTAAAATGCCCGCAACTCCTCATCCCTCAATAGTTACAGCTCCTAGACCACGTAAGATGCAAAGACAATTAGGACGCAAATGGCTAGCCCCTCTGTCTTCAGAAACACGCAATCACAAATTATAAAGGGCAATGCTAGGCATGCTAAGATCATAAGCTAAGCGAAATCACATGATTTGACCGGTGCTTTTTAAGAGACTGGTCTGAATCATGAGCCGGTGGATGCATTATTGGGTGTCCAATATTGGCATTCATAGCACTAATGAATGGTATATATAGCACTTTTTATGCCGCTAAATTGGCCCGAAAAAGTCGACACTGTCTGCGGTATGTTTGATGTTTTGACCCATCAATGTGCTCTCGAGAAGGCTTGCACAAACGAGATGATTGAAAAACAAAAAAAAAACCATGGCAGGTTTTTGTGCTCATCTCAAGCACTACCGGAGCCGTTTTGATGAGAAAAGACATGACCCCGCGAAATGATACGCCCACTCAAGGCGGAGGAGGCCCAACTTTCCCTTAACCCTAGGGGCAGAACCGTCACAGAATTTCTAAAAATGAAGGCGCTAAGGAAAAGAGCACCCTTTCGACTTCACGCGCCAAGCTCGGAATCCCATACAAGATTCACAGAGCGAGGACTGCCACATGGCGCCCCCTGATTGGCCCATGGTCCTCAGAGAATAATTCCCTAGAACGAAACAGATATGCTGAACTTCCCGTTTTGCCCTCGGCAAAGACGACTGACCTTTTGTTTGGCGGGGTGGTTAGTTGGCGCAACTCGCTTATTCCCTCCACGTCCGGCTGAACATCGTCTTCAGCCTGTTTCCGGCGAGCCTCTGCGACGCCCTCCTCGCTCCGGCGACCTGCATCTCCGCCAGCCGCTGCATGTGCTGGTGAGCCCCGGCGGCCACGAGCCTCTTCCGGCATCCCTGGCCGGCTGTCCCGACGATCGCCGACGCCACGGCCACCGGTAGCCCCTTCGGCACCAGCTCGTTCTCTGGATCCAGCATCTGGACCAGCCTCGTCAGGCACTTCTCGTCCCTCACCAGCTCCTTCCGGTTCGACCGGACGGTCAGCAGCGCCACCAGCGCCTGCGCCGCCGAGTCCTGCAAACCAACCGGCTTCGGCAACTCCATCAGCTTCAACAGCGAGCCCATGCAGCTCGAGATCGCCCGCTTGTTTCCATCGCTTGGGGACAAATTGGACAATAACGACGCCGAAATCTGCTGTAATCTGATGTTTCCGTGTTTGATTAGCTCGCCGATTTGGACAATGAATGCGGTCGAAGACGACAAGATGCGTGCCACGGCATCTGAAGCTAATAGCGAGCTAATAGCACGCAAGACGCTCTCCAATGCATCCGGACTCGATAAGTCCTGAATCAAACGCATTAATTTCTGCAATCCTCTTTCCTGTAATATCAGAGTGCGAAAGTACTCGCCGGATTCCGCCAAAATCGCAATCGAGCCGGCTGATTTCTCTATTGCCGACGTCGAACTCGAGCTCAGTAACTGCACAAGTACCGGAACGGCGCCTTCCTCGGCCAAAGCCACTTTTATGTCGGCCACGCAAGCGACGTTCCGAATCGCCCCCACCGCGTGCGACTGAGTAGCCGGAGAACTTGATCTGCAGGCCTCGACGAGCACAGAGACGCCGCTGTACGCAGAAATGGCCCACGCGTTCTCCAAATCGGCGGTTATTGCCTCCACGGCAATGGTGGCCTTCTCTTTGAACGCCGAAGAACCTGTCTCGATGATCCTTAACAACGGCCCCAATCCACCTCCCTCGAACACGCTCTTCCTCGATTCGTCGTTCGCGGAGGCCAGAATCGAGACAGCCGCGAGCGCTTGTTCGCGGACGGAGCTATTGTTATTCAGATCGAGCAGATGTATCAGATAAGCGACGTTACCTTCCCTGGCGACGAGGCTTGCGGCCTTCTCGTCGTCAGCGAGGAGCTGAAGCAGCGACTCGAGAGCCTTCTTCTTGAACTCGATCCCCCCGATTTGGAGGCGCGTGAAGAGATCCTTGACGAAGAACTGGACGTCGTCCTTGCCGGAGCCAGGGCCGGGCTGGGACAGGACGATGGCGTTGGACTGGTGGAGGACGCCGGATCTGAGGAGCAGGTCGAGGTCGTGGAGGTGGTTGGAGAGGGAGGTGGAGGCCATGTCGAGATCGCTCTGCATGTGGAGCTTGCTGCCATTGAAGGAAGGGGCGGAGCAGTGGTCGTGGAGGGAGCGGAGGCGCTGGAGGGTGGAGAGGACGTCGGGGAGGAGGGTCAGGAGGAGGGGGTTGTCGGACCAGTGCGGGGAGGAGGAGAGGGAGGGAGAGGGAGGAGCGGAGGGAGCTGAGCTTGGAGCGGAGGGCCTGCCACCGCCCGGTGAAGGACCGGACGGTGAGGGACGAGAGGAGGAGGAGGGAGAGGATGGGGTTTATCTGGTCGAGGAGGGATTGGGGGAGGCGACGTCGGCGGCGGCGGCGGGAGGCTGCTGCGGCTGCGGCGGCGGCGGCGGCGGGGTGGCGGCGGAGTGATGCATTTCCGGCGAGGGACCGGGTTAGGGCCGGGGAGAGATGGGGGAGATGGAGGAGGGAAATGCATTAATGAAGGAGGGAAGCTTAGGGAGGAAGGAAGCGGGACTGGCAGAGGGGAAACACGAGAATGGACTATGGAGGAGTAAAGAAAAGCGAAGCAACGGAGGAGAGGGTGGGGAAGGGGAGGGTTGAAGTTTGGAGTTGGGGGGATGAGTGAGAAAGAAGTTACAGAAGAGAGAGAAAGTCAGAGAGAGAGGAGTCGCCAGTCGGCACATGAAGCGAGTGAAAACTGTCGAGCGCGGATGAAACGATCGAACGAGCGATCGACCGCTTGGGCTTAGGCCACGCGGCGCGCTGTCCGGATTTCTTGGGGCGGTTTATGGCCCGATTTGGGCCTTAAGGATTGGGAATACCGAACGCTGTGGGCTGAGTAACGTCCGGCGGATCCGTCGAACAGGTAATTAGGATTGGATAGTGAAGCATACCTGACCGTCTAGGGAAAATTCGTACTCAAATTGAGGTGAGAAAATTGAGGTGAGAGCTCAGAGTAAGCGAAAGCAAGAGAGTTACAGAAATGAATTGAGTTTAAATAGGTTGTGAATCCATTTAATATCCGTATTATTTTAAGGTTCGTCATTTTAAACTCATATATGGTCATGACCTATCCACATAACAATGCAATCCATCAATTACGGATTAAGAAATAAATTTGTAATTTCATTTTGATAGGTCTAATGTCGAGTTGGTGTGAAGTGTGAACACTCAAAGCGGGCCGCTGTTTTAAGCATGATAGGCATATGAATGTTGTTGATAATGGCTGGAAATTGCACTTTTGATTTATGGCGCAATAAATAGAATAAACTTAAAACGCATATAAACATTGGCGCGTTGAGATAAATATACACTTCGTGTTTCTTGAGTTTTACAGGGAGAATTATTTAATAACAAACGACAACAGGGGATGTAAATTTTTTTTTAATATCTTTTTCGCTGATAATTTCTTCATATTAAATAATTCATTTAATCTTGTGACCCTGGTCCCCGTTGGATCGTCCCAAGTCAGCAATGGCTAGTCGATTGGGGCCCTCGGATTTGTTTGACCGCCAAAGCTTCGATGGCGATGATGGAAACTGGGCTCGTCGAAGCTTCTTTCCAATGGACCGGACCCAATCTCCAGCTTTAGATCAGGTCCGTTCCCTGCTGCAGCACAGCGCCGTGTGATCCGTCCGGGCCGTCCGATTCGCGTAGGAATTGGAGGGAAGTCCGACGGGCGGGCGGGGCCCACGCGTTCCTTTCACTTTTCCTATTTTCGATCTACGGGGCTAGGCCCACGCGTTTCTTTCGACTTTCGGCTTTTATCAAAAGATTTTATGAAACGACGCTCCTTTCCACTCGACCTTTTTGAGAAACGTTGGAAAAAATTTCGCGTTTGGATCTCAATCCGGAGCCCGAAATATTTAGGGTTTGTTCTTTATTAGGGGTTTGAAATTATTTTATCGTCCTTTCGTTTCATAAAATCTGCTATCACTTTCTTAAAGTCGAAAACAAGTAAGTGTAACGAAAGAGTTGTCTTGTTTCATAAATAATAAAAAAAATGAAAATTGTAATGGAGTACAGAAGTAAGAGAGGGACGACTTTGAATGCGGATGATTTTATTTTTATTTTTATATTCATTCCTTAACTCGTGTTTGAAACGCAAAATAGTAAAATAATATAAAGAGATAATCTTACATTGGATAAAATTAATGTCAAGTTAGTGAGGGGATGATTTTATTTTCATTTTTATATTCATTTCTTAACTTGTGTTTGAAACGCAAAATCGTAAAAATAATATAAAGAGATAATCTTACATTGGATAAAATTAATGTCAAGCTTGTGAGGGCCTATCTAATAAAGTATTAGTTGGTAATTAGATTGAAAAGAATGAATGTGACGACAAGAGAATGGCTTGCTATTCCCCATGCCACAAAAGAAATCTAAAACTCGAATAAGATAGTGTGCAATCTTGGAAAAATTATCAAAACAGTCCTAAATCTATTGTAATTTTTCTAATTCAATCATAAGTCTTTTTTTTTTATCAATTCAGTCCAAAATTTTTTACAATTGTACTAATTCAGCCTGTCTAATCAATTTTGGCCGGTCGAGCCATCTGACGGATATTGATGTAAATAATATTTTAATAATATTTTTTTTTGAATTTTTTTTTCCTTTTTTTTTTCTCCTTCTTCCTGCTCCCTCCTTTCTTTGGCCAGTTGGCCAGAGGCAAGCATCCATGAGGGTGAGCCTCACCCAACGACGGCAAGGCCGCCCTCACTGTGGCCGGGCAAGGCTCTACTTGCTCTGGCTTGGGCGAGCATCGCCAGCCATGGGTAGTTCGTGATTTCATTGGATCTGGCAAGATCAAGCATCACCACGGCCGACAAGGGTGAGCCACACCCGACCATTGGCAGCCATCACCATAGGCCATGCGAGGTTAAGCCCCACACATACCCGACGAGACTTGACTCTTGCTAGATTTGACAAGGGTGAGCCTTGTCTAGCCACTGGCAGCCCTTTGCCGGAGGTCGCGACCTCGTGTAACCTCTAGTGAGGTTTGGCTTCGCCTAGATTTGGCAAGGGCCATCCTAGCTAGCGAACCGGGTGAGGTCACCTAGCCACGGCCAAGCTTCCCTAAGGCCGCCAAGACTGGCTTGCTAGTAGTGACTGGCCGGAGGAAGGGAAGGAAGTGAAGAAAAAAAAAAAGAAAAAGTAAAAAATAAAAATTTGAAACAAATAAATATATTTTAAAAAAAGTTGTCCACATTTTGGTAAAAAAACACGTTCGAAAAGCCACTTTTGATGTTTAATATTAGTTTTTTTAATTTTTATTTGTTTAAAATTGAAAAAAAAAATGTATGCAACTTTTTCATATAAATTTTGACAAAAAAAAAAAAAATCAAGTGGAAAAAATTCACATGAAAATGGTATCTTTCTTAATTAAAAAAGAATAGCTTCATTACAATAAACGGGATAACATGTATTCCAAGAAAAGAAATTCATCATCCTTAAAAATTATAAACAACATTAAATATCTCCTATAGCTTTAATCAATCCAGAGTACTATGTACAACGAACCTTGATACAACATAGGTTCTCAAATATTTATTCTCCGTGCACATGCAAAGCATACATAAAAGTTCAAATGCTCCTGTAATAGATAGAATTGAAGGTCATTGTATCACATGATCTTTCGACCACAAAGATAATTTGTCTGCCCGTTTGACTCCCCATATGAAGTGGAAGATGAATCCTTTGAGTGACCTTTCAGGCCTTCCTCAACAATTAGATTCATGAATTCTGAAAGTGACTGAGGTCTCGATATTTCACTGTCATTAACCTTAGCTAAGTCCTTGTGCATCTTCACAACAGTCAACATGGATGGTTGAAGCCTTGGTATACCTTTTGCGTAGAGAAGGAAGACCAATCTTCATGAATAGGGATGCCTCCTCAACCATGATGTTTCCCATCCAGAGATGTGTCCACTAAGCTCATTAGCTCCCCTTTCTCGTGCAGCTTCCATGCCCATGACACAGTGTGCATATAAATCAAGAGATGCATATTTGCAGCATCACAACTCATCTTCCAAGCCAATAAGAGCCAGAAAGTCTCCAAATCCCAAGCCCCTCTATCTACGTAATCCCTATTAAACACGGAGAACCTATTTGAAAGTTACAGACGGGACTTTTGCTGATTCACAATTCAATCTGCTCGAACCTCTCCCAAATTCACAATATTCAGCACAAATGAATCAGTGCTTCGTTCGATTTCTGTTGGGAATCTGAAATAGTAATAAGAATTCAAACAATTGGAACGTCATCACTTTCATATAAACCACAATCGCACTCGCACGCATTCCAATTATTATTCACTTTGCCACACAAGGGCATAGTCTACTCGCGCCGCCGCTAATCCTCAACCAAATAAACTAATCTAACCACCTAAACTTATTTAACTTAGCCACTGCCGTTGAGCCCCTCCTTTCGGTTCTTGGCGACTTTCAAGGGTTTTGGCGACCGCCTTCCGGCCCCATCTTGTCGGGGCTCACTGATCAGGTAAGCCTCGGCGGGACACTTGATGGTGAACATGGTATTGTATCTTTTCGACTGGCTACACTTTTTCTTAGTTCTAAATGCTTGCTGCTTGGTCACTTAAATCGCAATAGTTCTGGTTTAGATGAATCAGATACTATGTGAGTTATGAAGCTGCTCCCCTAGCTGTCTTCGTAGTATAATTTTGTTTAGTGAATATCACTAGGTCCATAATTTTCTGAGAACGAGAAGAAAACTATGAAACTCCATCTTCATGGCTTGATTTATCCAGGTTCTGCCATGCTTCGAAAGTATCAAACGTATTTCAATGTTGGGTTCGGTTTTCTATCTAGTATAAAATCTGGTATAAATTTGATGGCAGTGTTTGAGATCTTTCTCTTTCAAATTTCAGCAGAGGGGTTCAAAGCATGCTGAACAAAGATATGAATCGAAAAAATTGCATATCTCCGGCCAGAAATGGTTCAATTTGAAGGGATTTTGCGAATCGAGCTTACCAAGTCGCCGTAAGTCTCTTTCACCTCCCTTCAGATTAAAGAAAACAGTAGCGTTGTCCTTATTCTACTGGTTCTTCGCGTTTGATGTGGCTTCTCTTTCCATTGAAATACATCAGTTTTTTCCCAAAGTAGATATTGTGAAATCTTTTTGTCGTCGCTTTGACGTTATTTGCATTAACAAAGTGTTTGGGATATGCACCCGCTTTTACCAACCGCTAAAAAAATCTTTTTCACGAAGTAGATATTGTGAAAAAGATTTTACTAAACGCAAAATCGAAAATTCATGAGCGTTGAGCGAGATGGAAGGAAATTTTTTTTAAAGTGACAGCAATTGAAGAAGGCTAGCCCAAATTGCTTTAATTTTTATCCAAATTACGTATCCAAATTGGACTGACGTGGGAATTTATTTCCGTTCTTAGATCTAAAATTTTGAGAAAAACTAGAAAAGATGTGGAAATGCCTCATCACTAAGGGTAATTTTGGGTGGGATATTAAAAAGGCAAATATAAGATTCAAGTAAGAGTTGGTTTTTTATGAGACAAAAAAATTAGGGTAGAATTGAAAGACTAAAGCTAAACTTAAGGGTATTATGCCCCTATAAGTTAAGGGATAAGTTTCTAGGTAAGTTTGTTACCACAGCCTCATTAGGAGCGATAACCCAAAATCGGTGATACATTCAAGCCCTAATTCATTTTTGGCAAACTAATAAAGACTTCCTCAGATTGAGGATAGACTGAATCTTGTGATATTGGATTTGCAAATCAAGTCTTGGACCACTTATAGTGGCAATCTTATCATTGTGCATCTGCCATACCGACTTGCATTGGGATTTTAAATTCCCGAGCTTCCTTTGTTTTTAGGGAATGAATAATTTGGAAAATGCTTCTCTTAAAAAAAAAAAATAATTTGGAAAATACATTTTCTTAAAAAATATCGATTGTATCACTTAAGAAAATAAATGAATAAAAAATATCTTCATCGTATACAAAAATATTTAGACATCAATTGTTATTGGTAATGACAAGATTTTGTATTGATTAATTATTTCTAGAGATGCGATATTTATTTTTTAAAGTAATGTTTCAAATCATTCATTTTTTTTTTTGAAATAAGTAGTGTCTCAGTATCTATACTTATGGCAATGCCTTCTCCACTATTTTCCTCTTGGGATAATCCAAAATTAACTTCCATTATTTTTGGTCGAAATTAACTTCTAATTTACCAATACCAAGCATGTCCATGAAATGAAAATAGACCCTAATAATGTTCAATCATCACGTCAATTTGGAGGGAAGGAGAGCGAAAAACAGATGCCGCTTTAACTCCAACGAGCGCCTGCTCAACGACCCGTGCAGCTGCCGAAACCCTTCACGCCACGTGAACCAGACAGCAGCCAGGGTTTAAGAAACCGAGAAGAAGACACTGCGGCACTCGTTTGATCTCGCCGAATCAAGCAGAAGCTGCAGCAGCAGCAGCAGCAGCAGCAGAAGAAGAAGAAGAAGAAGAAGAAGAAGAATAAGAAGAAGAAGAAAGGAAATGGTGCACAAAGCGTGGAGGATAATTCCCAGGCCTTTGATGGAGACGGTCCTCAACAACCATGCTCAGCACCACCGCGTCCCTCAGCCCCTCATCCTCCACGGCCCTAGAGGCGTCGGCAAGACCACCCTCATCCTCGAAAGTAATTGGTCATCCTCCGCATCCTCTTATCTCTCTCTGGACTTTCGTCGAACAGTTGGCGGGCAAAAGTCGTTTTTTTCAACATGGGCCGTGCGATGTTTGCAAATTGGTTGTTGGGTCTTTCTTCAGCTTACGCTGTGATCGGAAAATGACGACGAGAACTGGGATTGATTTGTGTTTGGTTAATGCTTCTTGGTTTCTCTCTTTTGCCAGGACTCCTCGACGAGTGGAATAAAGGTGTTCACGTCACTGGATACGTGGACTTGGCTCAATCGATCAAGGATCACCACCCGCAGTACAATAGCTCGTCCCCGTGGTATTCTTGGTCGAATCGCGATCTGCCCAATCTAGCGACTCTCCAGAATCAGCTCGAACAATGCCTCGAATCCATGGTGGAAAAGGGTGTCAAGCTCGGTACCATAACTTCTCAGCAGGTATTCACGACTATGAAAAAATGGTACGGCCTGAACACAGCACTTCGACAGATTCTCGAGAACAATCATGCCTCGAAGAATGCGGTTTCGGAAAAGGTTACTGGTTCTGCATTGTGGAGTCAGGCGGTTTTCGCACTGTCTACTCAGTGCAACGCCAAAGAGATTGATGGTATTTTGGGATTGAAGGAGAAGGGAAGGAGTTTGTCGGTCGAGGAGGCTTCTTATCTGCGAGAGGCCATTGTTGCATTGAAGCTAGCCAAGGAGGTGATTAAGCTTCAGCACGGGTGGAGGAGTAAGGCAATTACACATCTGAATCAGACAGGTGGGTTTTCAAGGTCTCTAGCGCATTCCTGTACTGATTGGCCATGTTTGCTGTTGGAACTGCTGTCACAAGCTGCTGAACTAGATCATTTTCAGGTATGTGTGGAGAATACAGAGTTTATTTATTTCTTACCTTCGCATCTTCTATGATAGTTGTTTACGTGTCATGGTATTATAACATTAACATGGTCCACTTAGTTTGGCTATGCACGTAATTTAACTTTTGATTGGCGCCGTGCTCTAACAATTTGCTTGCATTAAATTTGGCAGCCCAAGTTGGTGATCAACAACATAGATGTGCTAAGACATGCTATCTTGACTGATGATTCATCAGTTAGTGCATCAATGTACCATGACAGTTTGATATGGAGAATAATTGCTTTAGGTGCAAATGAGAGATGCCTACCAGTTATACTCGTCACTTCTGATAGGTAATTGGTTCCTCTGTGACTGGTGTTTACAAATTCGTCTGCCTATGTTGATAATGATATGATATGTAACTTACATATTTTTCATTTTACTTGTTTGGAATAGAGTGTGTACAATGCAAGTCAAAATGATATTTGTAATGAGTTTCCTATCACTTGATATTAAGATTTTCAAATTGATTTTATACTGGTTGAGCATCCTCATTTACATGGTTGACTACCAGTAGTGTAATTGCTTGTAAAACAATTAGAAGTTTTTCACAACAAGCAACCCTAGAAGTTACGAATTGCATAGGACACATGGATACATGGGAGATTTGTCCTTGTGTAATCCTTCCTGCTAATGCTTAGGATTTTCTAAATGTAATTCCTGATATGCAATACAGTTAGTAAAAAAGAAACAGATTAGTTTTGGCAATTCGAGTATACATTCTTCAGATTCCTGTACCTGCCAGTGGATCAGTTAATTCATTGAACCCTACATTGATTAAGACGGGTGCTGATCATCCTTGTCATAAGATTGCTTTGATTCTATTCCTTTTGACTCTATTTTAAGTTTTATTTACTTTTCAATTTGTTTATATATCTTTATTCTGACTTGAAATGTGATGCCTCAGCTACTACTCCTACCGAGCTTTCATGGATTTTGGGTTTCCGGACATATTCATCTCCCGTGAGGTACTCGATGTTAAACATTACTGTGTGACTAGAAGTGAATGACTTGGTATGAGTTCGACTTCAAATGAAAGATGTGCTTGCTGAAGCATGAAATAGTAGCATTGCTCTATGAAAGTTCACTTCACACAACCCACAGTTGGCAAAAGTTTCCTGTCATGAGTCCTTAAAAGAAATTGAAAAGAAGTTTGTAAAATCTTTTTAGCAATGAAGATATCTGACTTAGAGCTTAGTTTACTCAATCTAATTTCTCTGAAAGTGTTCTACATATTAATCCTTTTTCCAGCTGTTAAGAATTAGACTTACCACTAGTTGATAAACACTGCAAAAAGTGGTTCAAGAGCTCACACTTTTCCACTTAGGGCAGTCGGTACATTATAATCTCTTATCTATGAGTGATTCAACTTTGTTTTGTTTCTACTATTTATAGACCTTTGGCTGGACTCCACAAGAAGCTAAAATGCATATGGTGGCAAATTTTTCAGCAATTCAGAGGTGAGAAGATCTGATTACTATATGGGTATAGGTAGTTCATAGATAACTTTTACTGTGATGGATAATGACTCTCTAGAGATCAAAATGAAAATAGCAGTTTTGGACAGTAGTCGGGCACTAATTCACATCACTACGTTTTGTTCTAACATGCATAATTTGGTAGCATCGTCATAATTTTTATGACATGGTCTACCATTTTAACAGCTTTTTTTGTGATAAATGTAGTGGTTGGTGATTTCTGAGGTGCTCGGGTCAAATCCTCGCCACCTCTTCGAGCTCTACACACTCAAACAAAGCAATTTCTATAATAGGTATGTTTTTTTCCTAGAAGAGCACAAGTGTAATCTTTGATGCTCCTGCTGTTGTTTACTTTAGAATAGTATGTGCGATGGTCTTTCTAATAGCTGTATATGTTATTTTATGCTGTAAGCATATCTAGTTCAAAAATCCCTGCAATATCTCTTAGTTGTTGGAATTTGTTCTTTGACATGTCTGCCTCATTTTTCTTTTTGCTCATCCTCAAACTTAAGCAATGTGCCCTTTGTGCTACTTTTCTTGGTTCTTGTGAAGAAGGCACATGTTTGAAACTTCTCTCATTTAGGGCAATTGTTTCTAGTGGTTCTAGAAGCCATCAACCTTGCTGCATCCAGCAGTGAATTTAATGGGTTAGATCTACCTGCTTCTATGAAGGTTGTCATATCCTACTCTTCCATGGGCTGAAACATTGATATTTGCTTTTGTACTAGCTGTTTGCTCCTGCCTGATTTCTCTTCAATGAACCTTTACTTCCTGGTTCTCTGTCTTTGCTAAATCAAAAATATCTTCAATCAGTTCACCTATCAAAGTGCAAGGAATTGTATGATTATCAATTTATAAGAGGGATGTCCAAGTATTCATTCACTTCCAGTTCCATGACATGAAAATTTATTTCATGCTGAATATGTATATCCATAAGTGGTCATGGCTAATTGTATTAGGCAACCCTTGATTGTCTTTTGATGAAAGATTGCACTGGTGGAAACTGGTAATGCATCGGTTTTTCCTCACGATAAGCTGAGATGTTAAAACCTTGGAGAACTGGAACGTGTTAAATGATATTGAGAAAGGAGTTTTGAGACTGTACAGCCTCTTGAGTTGTTCATAATCACGTGGTCAGCTTGGAATTAATAACCAGATACTTTTAAATGCATGTGCCGGTTATCCTGCTCAACAAATTCTTGTACCTTCCATTAGATGACTTCTCTGTCAGCATGCATAGATCAGAGGTCAGAAATCACCAGTCACCTTATTCTAAAGTGGCTACATTGCCGAATGATCATGATCTGGCAAAAGAGCTTTAGAACTACTTAAATTAGAATTCTTGCATGATTTGTAAATTTACAACACCATATAAAGCTATCTAGCAGCAGCTCATGTTTCTGTATAGAAAAGATATTGTGGAAGCATATCATGAAATGTAGTTTCATGTTTGTGCTTTTGATAATTGAACAGTGCCGTATCTTTCTATATTGCCATCGCATAATGGTTTGTACCTTCTACAACACCACAGGGTTATAAGTGACAAGAATAGCACATTTGAAGACATTGTGGATGGATATTTAGCGTACTTGCAGGTAACTTCCAAATTAGCTGCATGTTTGCTTCTCTTTTCAATGAAAATTTGCATTTTCCCCTGGTGGAAATTTGTCAGCTACTTAGCACCATTGAATCATTGTAGAAAATGAAGTTCTCTGATTATTCTTACTGAAGACATAGTAGCTGTTAGTCAATTGTTTGTTGAATGTCAGACATCTTACAGATTTTTCAAAATTTTTCCAGTGGAGCCCATTGTCCTTTCACACCCTTTTATTTGCTTGCAAAAAGCAATCGTATTGCAAATGGTGAAGATGGTAAAATTAGCCAGCTGAGTGCATAGGCTGAGTGCTTCTGTTAAGTTGCTGCATCCTTATTGTTTGTACAGGAGAAAGTATGTGCATTGCCTGGGTACATAAGTATTTAATGTGTTCAAACGCTATTATTTGTCTTCTGCTCTCCTGAGTATCAGTCTCCATTTAATTGGTTTACTGTTGGCAAATACAAACTTAATCAATCTGAATTAATCAGCTCCATGGAGGGTGTATGCTTTGGTCATTGATAAAATGATCAACTGATTAGTCTAGAGAGGCCACTTGTTGCCTATCATCCATGCTCTGGTTTTTGAGATAAATAGTTACATTTCAGGTTTGCAGCCAGCAATGAGATATAGATGTGAGTTTTTGTTTTTGTTGTTACAATATATGTTAGTTCTTCATTAGGACTAACCAGTAGTCAATATTCAGAAAATGTCTTAAGCTTCCTCATTCTGAAAGACTCTGGTGCCGCATTAAATGGTCTCTCAATTTTATTCAGCACAAGTACCTTCCTGTGCTATCAAAGAACTTGTTGAGCGTCTTCATCTATGTGATTTGGTGAGGGTATCATGTGCATTCTAGGATCTTTGCATTTTACCACCAACGATGGCAAATTGTATCAAATAGTTTTGCTTTGTAGTTTATCTGGGTTGTCTTTACTTAATTGAGTGTATTAGAAAAGTTATGCTCATTAGGTATATGAATGGTATCACCTCTACCATTTCAAGCTACCTATTTTCTGGTATACTGCATGACCGGGCACTTTATCCTATAATTCTTGTTAGATTACCACGGTGAATCCTGCAATGGATAAGGCTTTGAAGATACTTCAGAAGTTTGCTGCTGATGTGCATGTGGACAAATTCCAAAAGACAGACTCCGTTTTGGTGCTCCTTGGAGGCATCCTCCATCTGATGACAACCCTACACTGAGCTTGGAATGGGCAAAGCTTCAGCTTTTGGACTTTGTTCAATCCCTTGTTAATGCAGAATTTGGGGTACTCTTTTGTTCTGCACTTGGAACAGTTTTTTTTCTCATTTTCATGCATCTTCTCTCAAATATTTTTGAATAACGACATCACTATGTAGGTTCTGCCATTGATGTATGAGAAAATTAAATCACATCTACTGCAAGCTTTTCTAGTTTGCCTGGCAATTTTTTAAATTTTGCAAATGAAAATCACTTCGCATTGGCTGTACAGGTCAATTACTTTGCTGATTGTAGCCTTGAGATCTTTGACGATCCATCTGCTGTAGCATTAATCGAGGTACTTGTATTCTGCTTTCTTTACCAAAGATATTTATATTCAAGCGCACAGCCATTTTCTTGAAATGACTGACAAAATATTTGATTTTTGACCTTCCCAAATTTCATACCACTCTGGATAGTGAGTTATTGATGCTTCTTTTGGAATATTTCTTGTCTGCACACTTGGTTTAGAATCAAAGATATCTCCAATACTTTCTTTGGCTTTGTATCTTCTTTTAACCTCCTGTCAAGTATGGAAGGTAAAAGGCCTTTTCTTTTTCTTTGATTTTTTGTAGGTTGGCTTGCTCTATACACAAAGGGATCCTTCTTTCATTCGCCCTGTGTCACGAGGTATTCAGAGGTGTCTTGTGAGATGGTATGTGATGTATTTTCTTACATAAGACTACTAAAGAATATGAAACTGTTGTGAGTTCTGCATGCTCATTTTGAGTCACAGGCTTGTGCAGGAGCGAATGCAGTTGAGCATCCATAGCTCACTCAAGTACCTGTGGCAGCGAGTTTTCCGTGGTCGTAGTTATCGCCATTTGATGTTACAAGAAGGCTATAAGTGACTCCAATGTAAGTCTTAAGTGTCCATCCTTTCCATGTCATGTTTTGAAGTTAATTTGCACTCCAATATCTTGAAATTTAGCAGGCCGTTTTCCTCTTGGACTGTACACAAAGGTCATTGATATCTTTCTAATTTCTAGAAATCAAGAAGACTCTTAATATCATTTCATGCAAACTGAGGGAGCACTACTGAAATATAGTCAGTGCAGCATAATATTGTAGTGACGCTTTCACAGTTGTTGTACATGCTTGCAATGTCAACCTGGGTAATTTACAATTGTCCAGATAAAGTCTAGGGGGAACCTGTTGGAGCTGGGCTAAAATAAGAGTTTATTCTTGACATTTTACTTTGTTTTTTTGAGATTGTGGTTTAAACCAGTAATGAGGCGACCCCTTCTTGGGCAGAAGCAATTTATATGATGGTTGATTTTGCCTAATGAAGTCATTGGCTTACTTCTTTGTAAAACTTCTCAGGAATATATTGCTGGTTCATCCTTCTGTGCTCAGCATTCTCTTTGACAGTTGCAAAGAAATAAGGTACTTGCTACTAATCTACGATTATACAACACATAATAATGTTGATAACTCTATTTTGAATTTAACTACTTTCACAAGAGTTGTTGGATTGTGGTCTAAAATTTTGGTTTGGTTGCTGAAATTTGATCTGTCCGCTTCATTATATGCAGGGAAACAGAACAGCATGCTGAGAATGATTCTTTTGCTACTGGCACATTGGTAAGAGTTCCTTCTTATCCAGAATAACCGTGTCAGAAATTCGGTTGTGAATGCACTCATGCTTAGTCAAAGTATTATTTTTCATCAGTAAATAAAGATATCAGCACTTCCAAGCAGAACTAGGTTCATCTGATGGGAGCTGATTCCTCCATTTCTAAGTCCATTTATGTTATTAGCTTCATGTGGTATGAAGACAGCAGTGACATCTGTTTCTCTTCATGTAGATTGTGTCAAAGCGAGCCCTTGATTTGAGGTGCCTGCAAACAGGGGACCTTCCATTAACCTGTGTACACACGATTCCTTTTAAATTGAGTGTTTCTAGTTGGCAATGAAAATGGGTCTCTCCATCTGTGCCTGACGAAGGATCCCCTTATATTAACTTGGGAGACTGTGCCCACTGACGGCGACTAAGAATAAGTGAGTAGACAACTTGTAGCTGCACAAGTATTTCAATACAGCATTGATATTAGTATGATTAGCATGTCTATTGAGAATCGGAAAGTATATTCATTTGCAGAGAGCCAATGTCTTTTGCCATCATGGTTAGGTATCCAATCTACCTATCCAAGTTTTTGCAAATTGACATACTTGATGTTTGTACATTATACTATTCTTTTCAATTCCAGTTATGAGAGTTTGATGGTAAAGAGAATGTGTTTCTGCGTATCTCCACCAGATGGATTCTATACCATTGAGCACGCTCACCTTTGCTACATGACCATCCATGTCTCGGCTTCCTTAATTTCCCTGTTAGGGGCTGTCAGATCGGGTGTCTCGGCATCACTCAATCACGATTCTTTTATCAGTCGGTCTGTAGAAGCTGAAGTACTCAATGTGCTTTTCACTTTTGGCCAAAAGTGCTCATCTGCTGATTTGTTCCCCTCTTCATGGCGCAGTTTAAATTATACAACTACATAAAGCTCTGAACTACAACTATTTTTCTATGACATTTTATCTTTCTTGAAAAAAGGAAACACTTAGAAAAAAAAACGAAGAGGGAAATGCGTGCTAAGCTCTTTATTGACAATCTCCCCATCCCCCAGATGAGTCCAAAAATGGCCTGAACGAAAATCCAGATATCACATATATGCGCGTGTACGTTTGTTACCGTCGCCTCATTTTGTCAAGAAGTTCAACACCGGGTCGCAGCTAATTACGGGGCAATTAGAGGGCCGGATTTTATGGCTTTTTAGCTTGAATCACGTCTTGACTTTTTATCCCAAGCGATCCCACCCACGCAGGACGCATCATTGAATCGACAAACATAGTTCCTAGCCCGACAGTAGCTTGGGGGGTTAGAGGAAAATCGATTACATCGACTGGTAACCATGCACGTTTCGGGTCTATCCGAGCCGTTTGATCTGCCTAGATTCTATCGGCATGCATGCCGCAATTTCTCTTCTTGGAATAAGAAGAAAAGTTGAAATGATGTTTTAACCTCCATCTCTTCCACTGATGATGATGAGCCGAGGGTCGGAAAAAAAAGGGGGTGCTGTGCTTACTACAAATGGCTCTTCGCTCAAGGGCATAGGTCCCGAATCGCCATGATTAAACACGCGTCGTTCTCGATCTCTGTCGTTACCTTTTCCTCGTGGCTGCTGCATCGGTCAATCTCTTCTCAGTTTCCACTGCCTTAGACAACTTATAGCTTTGCACAGATCTTTCAGAAAGCTCGCCCTCCCGTGACGCACTCCGAAAGCTACGCCGTTTCGCCTCCCCAGGAGCTCGATCCCATGCAAACACAAGGGGTCGTGATCCGGCTCTAGTCGAGTAAAGTAAGCTCCCGCATCTTGCATCAACTTTCTCGTGCTCAGTACAGACGCTTCCTGCATTTTGGGTCCTTTCGTTTTCGTCTTCTGAACGTTCTCATCCCACGTTCCAACTCGTTCGTGCTCGGGCGGCAAAGCATGAGCACGCATTTTGATTCGTACGTCCGTTTCGTTGAATAAAAGAAAACACCCTTCATTCGCTTGTCCTTTCTCTCTCTCTCTCTATCTCTCTTCTTCGAGTTCGCAAGCCGACGAACAAAAGGAAAAGAAAACTATTCCTTTACGAAGAAAACCGTAAGAGACCCGCACTGATGCGACGTAGCAGCATGGGTTTACGCTCGAGAATTCGCCATATCATTCGCCCCGTAAACATGTCGTTAACGCTGTCACTCCAACTTTGCAGGGCCTGGCGTCGGAAAACCAGAGCGTTCGCTTTCTCGGAAGAAATTGTATATAGAGAGAGAGAGAGAGAGAGATGGACGGCGGGAATGGGAGCAGGATGTGGAAGACACTGAAGCAGCGGCTGGGAATCAAGCGCATGGGCTGCTGCGGCGCCCCCACGTGGACCCCACCGGCCCCACCATCCTCACCATCATCACCGAGCCGTCGTCGCCCGAAATGACGGACGACCCGGATGAAGGGCGCGGCCGCGATCGTCACGCCGCCGCCATGCACCCGAGCGACGTCCCGGCGGCGCGCGACGAGGAGGAGAGCGCGCTGCTGCACGCCCCGGCGCTCTCGGGCATGAACCTGGCGGCGGCGCTCGAGGCGGAGCGCAACCTGGGGCGGGGGCGGGGACCGGGCCCGTGAAGACGCTGATGAGGCTGATCGAGGAGACGGACGGGGTGGACCTGAAGCAGGGGCGGAGGAGGGACAAGGGGGCGGCGAGGAAGAGGAGCGGAGGCGGAGGCGGCGGTGGCGGCGGCGGCGCGGGGTGCGATTGGGTGTGCTGCGTGTGCATGGAGAGGAGCAAGGGCGCGGCCTTCATCCCGTGCGGCCACACGTTCTGCAGGGTGTGCTCGCGGGAGCTGTGGGTCAATCGCGGGTGCTGCCCCATTTGCAACCGTTCGATTCTTGAGATTCTTGACCTATTTTGAGGAATTCTTACTTCAGAAAGGTTCCCAATTTTTTGCTTGCAAAACATGCAGTCATGCACATATATGGGAGTCCTCTTGGGTAAGAAAGGACCCTGAATTTTTCTGGTGGTTGGAAGGAGTTTTTTTCCTACCCCAAACCTGAGAAAAAATTTGTTGAATGGTTGCCGGGTATGTCGCGTTAGCAATTGATATGATCTTCGTTAGATCATTTTATGAAATGTTGCATGTTATACCAAGTGAGATTCATCTCTCCATTAGTTGATTTTATAGTTTCTAATAACTTAAAACATTGTTCTAACCCAATGAAGGCTTTTGTCGATTTTAGAGATGGGAAGCATCTTGAAATAACCCAGGCAATGGATTTGAGCAAAACATTGATAAAATAGCCACTACAACCTCTTAGTCAGAAAAAGAAAATTTCATGAAATTAATGAAGCACTCAATTTTTGAATGTATGCATCTCGTTCAACATATCGAAGTATAGGTCACCAAATTTGACGAATTTCATGTTAAAACTAGTGGGACATAACATATTAATGCTGCATTGGCATTAGGGAGATTGTCAAAATAATCTTGTGATTAGAGGTGATAATTGGGTGGTAAATGAAGGCCATCCCCTTCAAATTGGCTTGAAAGACAAAGTGAGTGGCATCAGGAAAGTCTCTTTCTGGATGCTCGATCAGGGTCAACTTATAGTCCAATCAATTTTACCTAGGAGTTTGATATCATGAATAAGCCCACAAAAGGAATTTTAGCCTGGATACCCCACTCTACCAGTCCAAACTCATTCATTGATTGGGTTCACTTATGTCATTAATCCAGCAAACAACCAACTCTTTGATATTGGCTTCCATGTTAATTAAATTACAGACATGAACGGGTTCACTTACGTCATTAATCCAGAAACCAACCAACTCTTTGATATTGTCTTCCATGTTAATTAGATTACGGACATGAACGACATAAATCAAGTGAGGACTCATGGTCCGTTGACTAGCCCAAAGTGAGATTACGAAGGAGTTGTATGCGCCTAGAAGCGTATTGGTCAATTGCTAAGCCCATGATGTTCTAAGGATGCATGAATAATTTCATCAATCCCTCTTTATCATTACATGTCATCTGAGCAATTTTATAGTTAATGATGGATAATTTTCCTCTCAGAGCTATTGACTTGTGTTGTAACATTGTACTGGCATTGGCTGTTCATTAAATTTCCATGTTGTGGCCAAATATACATCGATGTTGTGAGAATATAAAATTTATTTTAGTTGAGTTGAAACATGTTAAGTCGTGTCAGTTTCATTTTCCCCTTGTTGAATCTTGCGGTGTTGTCCTCCAATTGGTTCGAGAATTAATGCTTCCTAAGGTCGTCGCTCTCCAATTCTGAGTTAAGTTGAGATGCCTGAGCCTGTCATCAAACTTTGGTGCTCATTTTCCATGGACTCGCTTCGGACGCAATCATCTTCAAGGAGAACATGCAGTCATGCACATTGCACATATATGGAAGACCTCTTGGGTAAGAAAGGACCGAATTTTTTGGTGGGTGGACGAAATTTCTTTCCTAAACCAAACTTGAGGGAAAAAGTGTCGAATGATCGTTATGTGTGTCGCGTTAGCAATTGACATGATATGTGTTAGATTATTTGTGAAATGTTGCATGTTATAGTAGGTGGAATTTGATCCATCCATTGGTTGGTTTTGTAGTATGTGATAACTTAAAACATCGTCCTAATGCAATAAAGGCTTCTGTTGATTATAAAGATGGGGGAGCACCACGAAAAATCAACAATGGGTTTGAGCAAAACATTAATAAAAGGGCCACTACAATCTCTTAATCAGAAAAAAAAAAAAAGAAACTTCATGAAATTAATGAAACACCCAATTTTTTAATGTATGCATCTCGTTTAACAAATCAGAGTATAAAGTCCTCAAATTTAGTGAATTTCATGTTAAAACTCGACAGGACATGACATATTAGTGATGCATTTGCATTAGGGTGATTGTCCCCCTCTCCCCCCCATTGAAAAGAAAATCAGCTTGAAGGACGAATTGTGCAATATCAAGCAAGGAAAATTCCTTTTGTCTGATTTCGGCCAATTTTACCTAGCAGTTTGATGTCATGATCGATACCACTTATGCCATAGTTCTAGAAACCGATTAACTCTTTGGTATTGACTTCCATGTTCATTAGATCTGACAAAAATGACATAGAACAAGAGATGACTCATGGTCCCTTGATTGGCCCAAAGTGAGACCAAATAGGAGTTTTATGGGCTTGGGAGTATATTGGGTCAATTGCCAAGCCCATGATGTTCTAAGGATGTTTCAATAATTCCACCACCTCTCTCTCTTTATCATCATGTCATTTGAGCAGTTTTACTATTAAAATGGATAATAATTTTCCCCTTAGAGTTGTCAACTCGTGTCGTATCATCACGATTGCATTGGTTATTTGTAAAATTTCCATATCATGACAAAAAATATTGATCTCATGAGAATAAAAAAATTATTCAAAATAAGTTGAAATATGTCAAGTTGTGTCAGTTTCTTTATTGAATCTTGCAGCATTGTCCTTTAGCTGGCCCGAGAATCGATGCTTCCTAAGCATGTCGCTTTCTAGTTCCGAGTTAAGTCAAGATGCCCAAGCCCATCACCAAACGTCGGTGCTCATTTTCCACCGACTTGCTTCTTGACACAATCTCTAAAACGTGCTGGTAATTTAGCTACTTGGAAGGGACCTCAACAGCATCGTGGACCGTCAAAATCATTTTGTCAATTCCTCATAAGACCAAAACAAAATGGTGAAAAATGGGGACAAAATCAAAATGAACGTGTTCCAAAATTCCGTCTCCATCTCGAATTAACTAGGATGTGAACGCAAATCGAATTCTTGGATTTGATCAAACGGGTAAACTCAAAGAAAAATTGGCCAATGGGTAAATTCAAAGACAAATTGCCACATTGGTAAGGACAATTGAATCAACCGTGATCGATGGGCTCATTGACTTAAAACTTATAATCACTATCTATCAAAAGTCTCTTTTTTTTTTGTTGGTATAAATCAATTAGTCATGTCAATTTGCTCTCACTCTTGAGAAAATTCCACCGTTGAATTGTAAGTCTTGATTGGCTCTTCTTGATCTCCACTGGCCTCTCCAGTCTCTCCATCTTACTTTGGTAATACTCATTTCCAAGATGGCCCATAAATATATTCTTTCCTAGAATTTTCCGGTACATGTTTTCCTAAAAAATGTCGGCTTCCAATTTTTCATCAAGAGGCAAGAAGAAAGATCTCACACGGGTAGAAAGGATGAGAAGAACAATCAAAGGTCCTAGTGCTTGAATTTGTGATTAAGCAAGCTTGTTTGATGGGGACTTGGGTTTCGTCCTTAAATGGTCAAATTGGGAGACATAAATTTATCTATAAAGGCCTTAAAAATAAGTTATGTAAAGAAAAATTATGTTACAATTGGCTATGTCAAGTAAGGTATATCTTTATTTAGAATTTTACTTGAATTTCAATCTCAAGAGATTTTAAGGAGGAGAAGGATTTTGCGAAATGCACATATTGTTACCATATATGAGAAGAACTTAGGTCGGAACACATGAGGATATCTCATGCTCATGATGTTCACTTACGTAATGTGTCGTCTTCGTCGATTTGCCAATCCTAATTGCATAGATCAAGAGAAAGATCAAACTTTGCGGTGCTTGCTCATCGCATCACGGGCCCCACCATTGAACTCTAAATTGTCTCGAGAAACCTGTCAAATCCCATGCTGACTAGACTTCGGTAGGGCTCCCCCTCCTTAGCTGTTCCGTTCTATATTTTCTCGTTCTTTGCAGAAGACTCGCAAGCTCGGGGTTTGACTGGAATTTTTTCTATAATTTCTGGTAAGAAACCACAAGGGATAAGAAAAAGGGCAATCACGCTCATTTTCCGAATCATGAGAATATGCTGCCCCTTCCCGGCCCCACAGAACGTAAACGACCCTCCATAGAAATATTACTCGCCAAATTGCGAGACCAAGACCTCTCCCTCACGGTCAAACTTCTTCTACAGTACTATTAAATCATCAACTGGAGTCCTAAAAGAAATTAGTTTCCACGTGGATAAAGCCAACATGAGTTGTAGCGATCTTTTACATAGCATTTACACCAATCGATTTAGCAATGGATTGACTTTTTGTAATTTCATTGTCTTTCCTCAATCTACATATTATGATGTATTTACAATTATTCTTTTAGTATTTTTATTCTTTCGGAGTAATCAAGAGCTAGTGGAAGCCGAAAAGTCAATTCTCTCTCTATCGTCTTCTTCAACCTTCAGCCATGGGGAAGATTTGAGCTAGCCTCACCCTCACCCTCACATCCCTCTTTTGTTGATTCTGTTTGCGTTTGTTCTTTTCTTGCTTTTTCTTCTCTTCCTTCCGATTTAGATTTGGGAGTTCCCTTCTCTGGGTCTAATTTTCCATTTGAGAGTTTGAATTATTCTAATCTAATTAGATGGGTGTTATTATTTCCCAAACTAAATTTGGAAGTTTAATAAATATACTTTTAAGGATTCGATACCCACCTGCTCTACTCATGTACAGGTTTTTTGCCTTCAGCTTCGTATCTTTGAATCACGACAATTTGCTCCTCCACATGTTAAATTTGTGTTTGTTCAACCTATTTCAGTTGTCTCTATACGGTGATGATGTAGAGAAAGCCGAATCTAAGTACGCATCACACATCACATTTATTGGAGAAGGAATTATCGGCATATGCCCATTATTGACAAAGACATGAGATCCAGTGGTCGATCATCGATTACTTTGCTTGATAGATTTGTTCTTGTGAAAAGAGTGTGTGCTTAACTTTACTAATGCTCCATTGATTCTTCTTCTTGTTCTTCCTTATATGTATAAAATGGTTTTGCTCTTTTGTATTTTTTCTTTGTTTTGATTTGTTTTGTCATGAAAATTACGTGCTTCTTATGTAATCTTTTGAGCAAAGTATATGATTTTCTTTCGATTAAAAAAAAAAAAATCAGGAGCATGTCACTCTTAGCAAATTGAGGTCAATGACAAGGAAAGTCTACTTCACGCCCGCAAATGATTCGACCGCTTGTTGCCAAGAGAAATTTCCTAGCAATTTAATGTAGAGCCTCTTTGAATTTTGTCTCTATGCAAGTTTGCATCGTCAGCTCATCACCATGAACAGGAATGGTCCTAATTAGAGGCGTGATTAATGAAGTTGAGCCTTGAATACATGAGACGAGCTTGTGGTGAACAGCTAAGCAAGTTTCGAAGTCCACTTTGATTAATTCGAAAAATCAGAATTGGCATCCTCCCCATTCTGCTGAAAAATCCCTTTGAATGGAAACATGACTCAAGACGATAGAATTGCAAACCGCCTTAAAAAAAATTTAGATGTTACAAATGGAAATCTTGGGAAAAAAAATAAAAAGCAGCTGATGCTAATAAACAAGGTTGCTTACATCATAGATTATCTAGTTACCTAAGAGCTTACAGTGTGAAAATTGCACGGTTCAAGTTGCCCTCATCCTAAACCCCAATAACATGCATGTGATGCAAAAGTTAGATCTTGTCTAGAATAGACCTGTTTGATTTGATAAGGGAAACCCTGGAAATTTAGGGGGTGTTTGTTTGTGTTCTTTTTTTTGTTTATGAACAAAAATTCTGTTTTTTTTGTTCCCGGGAACAAAAAAAACAGAAACACGTTTGTTTGCGTTTTTATTCCAAATTTGTTTTTTTGTTCCCTGAACAAAATTGGAAGAAAACAAGAAACAAGAAACAAGAAAAACTGTTTCTTGTTTCTGGAACAATTTTTAAGAAACATTTCTCTCCCATTTTGCTCTTTTCTTTCTTTTCTTCTTCTTTTTTCTTTGGCCGATGGCCGCCTCGCCATGGCCGGCAACCGCCGTGAGGGGGCGGCGACCTTGTCGGAGCGTCGCCGGCCCCCGGTGAGGCCGAGCATTGCTAGCCCCACCGCTGAGGCTCGGCCTCGCCTCGCCGGTGGGCGGGCGAGCTCGGCCTCGCCGGATCCGGCGAGGTCGAGCTTGCCCGGCCACCGGCGAGGCTCGAGCCTCGCGCCCGGCGATGCTCGGCCTCGCCTTGGCTAGGCGAGCTCCGAGCTCGCTCGCCCGGATCCGACGCCGCCGAGCTCGCCCGCCACCGGCGAGGCTCGACACCGACTCGCCGGATCTAGGCGAGCTCGAGCTCGCCCGGGGCCAAGGCGAGGCCGCCGCCGGGGCCGGCGAGCCTCGCCGTGGCCGGGCGAGGCCGTGGCCGAGGCCGACAACCGACCACAAGGAAGAAAAAAAGAAAAAAGAAAAAGAAAGAAAAAAATAAAAATAAAATAAAAATATTAAAAAAATAAAAAATTAAAAGAAACAAAAAAGAACACAAATTTACCAAACATTTTCTGTTCTTTTTTTAGTTCGAACAAGTTTACCAAACGCGTTCTTTTGTTCAAAAATTGTTCCTATAATAGAAATAGTTTTTTCTATTTCTGTTCCCTGGAACAATTTTTGAACAGAAACACAAACAAACGCACCCTTAGTCATAGATGCCATAATGCCAAATTTCTCTTTTTTGGGTTGTAGAAAAGTTTGACATACATGTATAGAGTTTATGAATAAATCATAACTTAAATAGACCTAACAGGTTAGTCTAAATTTAGGGGTTGAAGTCAATCAGCGCCGTGTATAACCTAAGCTATATTTAGCATGTTGACTACAAATGTTGCGTGTGCTCTATGCTTAAAAGGACCGGCTTAGAAAGTTGGTTTGCTAAGCAACGTGTCTGAGTAGGTTTATATTGCGCGGACCATATTAAAAACCAGTAGCTGTTTAATATATCACTAGTTTAGCTCTTTCTTGATACACATGTATATTTTCAATTAATACACTTAAGCTCTGTTTGTTTTGCGGAAAATAACTTTCAAGAAAATGGTCTTTGAATTATCCGATGTTCGTTTCACGGAAAATGAACCGGTTGAGGAAAACATTTTCCCCCTTCCTCACTCACTCTCTTATCTCATATCCCGTTAGCCCCCACTTCTTTATTTTTTAATTTTTCAATTTTTTTTTCTTCTTACTCGGTTGGTCACCGGCAATTGGCCACAGGTGAGCTTGAGACTCACTGACCTTGGGCCTCGCCAAATTGGCGAGACTTATTGAGGCGAGCGAGCTCGAGGCTTGCTGGAATCTAGCATGCCTTGAGCTTGTCGATTTCGAGCGAGCTTGAGCTCGCCTTTGGTTGGTGGCCAGCCATCATCGTGGTTGGCAACCAATTGAAGAAAAGGAGGAGGAAAAGAAAAAGCTGCAAGGAAAAAATTAAAAAAGGTAAAAGAATAAAGTAGAAAGAAAATAATAATTAAAAATTCATTTTTTAAAATAAAAATTATTAAAAGGAGTGCATAGAGGAAAATCAAATTGAATTTTCTATACCGAACGGTAGAAAATAGTTCATTTTCGAGTTCCAATTAAATGCTGAAAAATATTGTCATTTTTTTTGGAAATGTTAAAATGTCTTCTAGAAAACATCTTCTAGAAATATCATATTTTCTGTAAAATGAACGAAACCTTAGTTGCTACATAATATATCATTTGCTAGGTGTAGGATATATTTTGTTGAGCAGTGTATGACATCGACAAGTTGCTCTCTTTTTGGGATAGGATCGCGGTGCTTCGTTCCAATGTTGGATTAATTATCACCGAGCTATTAGCAAATTAATCTTTCTATTTTTTTTTTGGGCGGCACTATTTTCACCTCCTAAATGACTAAATTAACCAATTTTCACCAAAAAAACAAAATTGCCCTCTATCATTTAACTGAAATTTAAAATGGCGGTCCCAAATTTGTTTACTTGCTTTTCTTTTAGTATTTCTATATTTATGTATGACCTAGTGACCATAATTAAAATTTCTTATATTTAGTTTATGTTTATTATAGACTTCCCATGTATATTAGTAAAACTATTTTTTTTTAATTGTTAGAAATTACCTCCATAAAAATTTGTTTTGTCGAAAAGAGAAATTTCCAAAAAATCTAATTCTTTTCTACATTGTCGATCAAATTTTTGAATAAATTGTTAAGTAGATGAAATTTAATAAAAGCAAGACATTGCATAAAGTAATGACTTTTTTTTAAACAGCCAATGAAGTATCATTATGTTGGATTGACAAAACTTGATATCATTTATGAACTGTTCATGAAAAAATATGAATATATCTCATCGTGAACAATATTTTTAGACTAATAAAATTAATAAAAAGTTCACCAAGAAGATGAGCTTTTGATATAGGAGAAATGAAAAATAGATAGTTATTATAAGATCAATGATGAAGAAGACATCGTCTAGTTTTATGCTTTATCAAAAAGGTCTTTTTAACCTTATTATTACTGAGATAATTTATACCAAGCATATAAAACGTTACAGGAATATTCGAGAATGCATTTTTCTTTAATATACTAAAAACAAAATATTTGAAATGCGTAATTATGGTAACTATCCTAAAAAAAAAGGAAAAATTGAAAAAGAAAGAAAGAAAGAAAGAAAAGAGTTGGCCGTCATTTTAAACTACAATTGAAAGATTAAAGAGAATGTTATCTTTTTAGTGTAAATGGGGATGGACATGGTTATTTAGGGGTGGAGAATAAAATGTCTTGCTAGTTTGCCATAGCACCTCTTTAAGCATGGACACTCATGTGATTTCTTAAATATCAGGACATGCCATTTAGGGAAAAAAGATGCTTAGAGCGATTTTGTTTTGAAGAAAATTTCGTGATAATGGAAAAAGGGGACAAGTAAAACAACAGGCCATAAATTTCATATGATGCTCATTTGAGGGTCATTACTTTTTTTTTTCTGCTCACTTAAGTATCACATCATAGTAAAATCAATTATTTGAGTGTCATTTCCCGCAAATCGTCCAACAATTTTTTGCATTGATTTTTTTATTTTTAATTTTTTGTGGCGTTGGTCGTAAAGGCCTTGCCCTTGACCGGTGGGGTTGTGAAGGCCATGGGTGAGGCCATTGTCGGCTGTGATGGCATCGCCTAAGACCATGGCGGCCTCGCCTAAGGCAACCTTGCTAGTTGTAGGTGAGGTAGGTTGTGAGGGCCTTCGTGCCTCCGCCTGTGGCTAGCGAGGTCGCGATGGCCCAATGACAGATTTTCCAATGAGGTGATTACTTATGACATTTAAGTGATTGATTTTTAAAATTTGTGTCACTTAAGTGAATGAAAAAATTACAAAAATCTATCTACGTTGACGTTGGTAGTGCCGCGTAGGATGACTGGTGTCTACAAATAAATTGCCGATGGTATTTAAATGATCGAGTTTTCAAATTTGTGATGCTAAAGTGAGCGCAAAAAAAAAATTATGGGACTTGATTGACTACCGTACAAAAGTCATGGCACTCATTGTACTTGTCCTGGGAAAATGCATTTCGAGAAATCATATTTTCTCCATTTCAGGTTAGGAAATTCTTTTTCAACTTTAAATGTGCATATTTTCTTTAAACTTAGATGGTTTTCCGTTCACTGATATTTTCAATAAATTAAACGCATGAAAATAAAAAAAAAAAGCCTAATTCGTAGAAAATTTTTCATTCAAATAAACACACCCTTATTTAGACTCTAAATCAATAAAGATTTCAATTTAAGTAAAATCAAGGTATAGAGATAAGACCGACATCAAAATCCTTATTTTAAGTGTGAGAAAACAACAAAGCACCTTTATGAAAAGAAGAGAAGAAAGGAAAAGAAAGCGCGTTTCATCATTATCCAGCCCTTTCCAACGCAACCCCACCTCCCTCCCTCCTCTCTCACCGTTCCATTGCCGACATTCTCTCTCTAGTTCTTTTCAATATTTTCCCCTAGTAATAATCATCTTGAATATTTCGGAATTTTTTAATTTCGCTATTCGTTACTCATGTAGAATTACGTGAAACTTAGTTATGTTAATTCCGAAATACTCTTGCTTTATACATCTCGAGATATGTCGGAATAATGACAAGACCTGATATCATTCGAATGTTCAAAAATTTCAGCTTGGGGATTGCAGACTTTAATTGAATATAAAAGATGAAACGTGTCCGTCATTATGCATGTGATTCACAATGCTAAAATCTGTAAGAGAGGCTAATCGGACTCTGCCGAGCACCATTGCCAAATGGAGGAGTTCTTACACAACCCAAATTTGCTTGCCTTGAAGTACATAAAGAGACGTCCTCCCACGTGAAGCACGATTGCTTCGAGGTTAGCACGTAACATTCCACTTCGATTCTAGCTTTTTGCCAAATAAGTTGGTTCGGATGAAATCACTGATGACCAAACTCTCCAAGAATAGAGGAGAGGATGTCGGTAGTGCTTGGTGGGGCTTATGGAAAATGACCAAAGAAAGTTGGAAGATGACTTAAAACTGCCTCTTGCGGTCCATCTTTTCCACTGTTTTTCTACTCGTGCGCCGTAAATTTAGCAAAAAGAATATTCCCACCATGAGTTCTTTGGGGTCCCACTACACAGGCCAACAGGATCTCTTTTTTCCCCCTAGGGTTTTACCTAAAGAAGCCTGACTTTCAAACAAACCCATCATCATTTGCCCTCTTTGTAATTGGGATATCCCTATTATATCATAAATAACTTATGATAATTTCGCACTGGTGTTGTTTTCTTCTGATGTATGCTCCACTATGTTTTGGAGGATGTGCAATGCCGTGCTTAGAAGTGAATCCTGCTTGCATGCTATCTAGAATGTCTGTTGAATGTTGAAGGACAGTCGCATCACGCCTTTTGCTCTTTGTGAAGAACGGAATGGATCATTGAGGATAGTGTCCACAACCCTCATCCCAACCCTCATACAATTTCTATGTCTTGCGGTAGTTGTTATCAACATTTCCAACAAGTTTACACTTTTAAAGATAGGGAAGGTACATCTAAGAGATTATTACAAAACATTGTCATGTTGACAAGATCAAACACATCAACTCCTTGACTTCAACTTCTAGTTTTTGATCCCAAGTAGCTAGAGATACAATGTAGAATGCACATTAGATTGATTATAAAAACTATAGATCTATCGATGCGAAAGTATGCACAGTCGGCTGTAACCTTCATAAACTTTGGCAAGAAAAGCACTTTTGCAATTCATAGATAATATCTAGAGAATTACCACCCTCAACAGTCAATCAAATTAATGTATTTTGAAATGTTATTATTTTTTTTGAGATAAGTGTAACAAAATTTTTAAAACTTGTTATGAAAATATAATTGAGTACTAAAACTTTCAAAAATTGTAATCAAGTCTTAAACTTTGTCAAGTTAGTGTAATTAAGCCCTTCCATTAACTCCATCCAACTTGAGAAATGAAAAATGTTAACAAGTTTTAGAATTTAATTGCAATTTTTGAAAGAAGTCAATTGCACTTTCATATAATTTTAAATCTTTCATTACGCTTATCCCATTTCTTTCCATGCTCTCCGTTTAAAATCAATGTGGTAACACCTAACAATAAATTGGATGAAATCATGTCTCAAAAGTGTCCAACAATATCTCCGCTTCTTCATGGCTGCCTAACTAGGGTTCAATTGGACCAATTTATATAATATGATCTCATACCATAAGGATCGGATTTAATTAATTTTTTTTTGGCAAGACGATGCGATGAGCAAGATCATAAGTGGATCATCTAGCCATGGATCGAATCAACAACAATGAACATTTATCATACAGAATGCGATGTCAAATAGTAAAATGTGCACGAGTCACTTGCTTCTAAATTGGACTGAATCCCATATATATAACTGATGTCATGAAAACTTTGCTTAGAGCACACGGGCCATGGTGCTTAGCATGTCAATTATTTTCAGATTCACATGGATTGTTCTTAATAACCCCTGACTAAGATATGCAACACGTTAACGGGAAAAATGTCTAATCAATTATAAATTCAATGTACAAATATTAATTCAATTTTTAGACTTTCCAATTTAGCTAATTTAGTTTTAAACCTTTTTGCATGAAATTTTAATATAGTCATTTATGCCTTCATTGGAAATTGTTGATAATGTAGTATGCCACGCAAGATAGTCGGCGATGATTGGATTGTCGCGTTAGTATTTTTCGAAATGACTACCACGAAATTGAAAAGTATAGACTGAATTGACATACATGCATTATGTTTAAGACTAATTGAGTAATTTTCCCAAATGTAGAGTATGGTGGTAATATCTACAATTCGTTTGTGTATTTAGTTAATATTACCTAAGTCTCATGACTTGAAGTAGTAGAAATGATCCAACTTACACCATAGTGTACAAGATCATTCTTCAACCATGCTTTTTTGTCACAAGACCCACAACTTACATGCTCTAATTGCCAAATACAATGTGAAAAATTTTGTTTTACCTATCCTTTCGACACGTCATCGATGCTCAAAACGAAGGCATATAGGGACTCTGGTTAGTGCATGTTCATGGAAGGGTACTGCCGACTTTAGACTTTGGTCAAAAGGGGGTGAATAAAAAAATAAAGGTGGAAGGGAAGAGGGATCTTAGCCACCATCCAAAGTGGGGTCCAAAATCCAGAGAGCCGGAGAGATCCTTTTTTTTTTTTTTTCCTTCTTTTGATCCCTCCAGAGAGATGGTTGGCCGAGGCAGGTTGACCATGGCCACCGCCTTGGGGTTGGGCCACAGTGGAGGATTTTTGGGACCCACTGGATGCCATAATTTTACTAATTTTCCATCTTCTTCAATCGCCGCTCGACTCCATGGCCCATACGATACTCTGTACAAGCATGCGAACATGGAAAGTGATCAAGGAAATCCTCTCATGTGCAGTAGGAAAAATTACTATAAATAGCGAACCCACCAGGCACCCAATGCACAAGACATGCCAAGGCAAACAAGCAAGTGCATTATCTTCATTCCGTGAGAGAGAGAGAGAGAGAGAGAGAGAGAGAAAGCAACCAAAAGAGAAGCAAGGTTTCATTGCAATTTCTAGAGAGAGAAAATGGAGAGCTTCCCAGTGATCAACATGGAGAACTTGAATGGTGAGAAGAGAGCAATCACCATGGACAAGATCAAAGATGCCTGTGAGAACTGGGGCTTTTTTGAGGTACCCCTCTCTCTCTCTCTCTCTAACCTATATTTTATGTTTCAAAAGGTGGGTCTTACATTTTGGATTGTGATGCCATGGATAATGACCAAATGAAGCTGGTGAATCATGGGATTCCACCGGAGCTGATGGACACGGTCGAGAGAATGACAAAGGAACACTACAAGAAGTGCATGGAGCAGAGGTTCAGAGAGCTGGTGACGAGCAAGGGGCTTGAGTATGTCCAGACGGAGGTCCATGACTTGGACTGGGAAAGCACTTTCCATTTGAAGCACCTCCCCGTCTCCAACATCTCCCAAATCCTAGATCTCGATGATGATTATAGGTACTATGACGAGAATCGTCAACTTAGATGAAGAGCTACATTCCACTGCGCATCCATCGATGATGACCTTTTGCCGTTTGATGTGCAGGAAAGTCATGAAGGAGTTTGCAGTGAAATTGGAGAAGCTGGCGGAGGAGCTCATGGACTTGCTGTGTGAGAACCTGGGCCTGGAGAAAGGTTACTTGAAGAAGGCCTTCTACGGGTCCAACGGGCCAAACTTCGGTACCAAGGTCAGCAACTACCCACCGTGCCCGAAGCCCGACCTCATCAAGGGGCTCCGGGCCCACACCGACGCCGGTGGCATCATCTTGCTCTTCCAGGATGACAAGGTCAGCGGCCTGCAGCTCCTCAAGGATGGCCAGTGGGTCGACGTCCCCCCAATGCGCCACTCCATTGTCGTCAACCTTGGCGACCAAATCGAGGTAACATATATACTCACACTTGCAAACCCCTCCCCAAAAGAAAAAAAAGTAAGCTTTCTAACAATACAAGAGCATTCGAAATTATAAGAACGTTTCAAATTAAATGCAGGTGATAACTAATGGGAAGTACAAGAGTGTGCTGCACAGGGTGGTGGCCCAAACGGATGGTAACAGGATGTCCATAGCTTCATTCTACAACCCGGGCAGCGACTCCATGATCTATCCGGCACCGACGCTTGTGGAGAGCGAGGCAGAAGAGGCCGGCAAAGCAGCTTACCCGAAGTTTGTGTTCGAGGACTACATGAAACTGTATGCTGCTCTCAAGTTCCAAGCCAAAGAGCCAAGATTCCAAGCCATGAAAGCCGCGGAGTCGAGCCCCAATTTGGGCCCAATTGCAACCGCTTGATTTGGGAAAATTCTTGTCCAAAAAGGTCGCACTTCTTTATTGCAAAACATGCAGTCATGCACATGTGTGGGAGTCCTCTTTGGTAAGAAAGGACCGTGAATGTTTTAGCGATTGGAAGGAATTTTTTTACTACGCCAAGCTTGAGAAAAAATTATTGAATGGTTGCGTGTGTGTCCCGTTAGCAATTGACATGATATGTGTAAGATTATTTATGAAATATTGAATGATATAGCATGTGAAATTGATCCCTCCATTAGTTGGCTTTAAAGTATCTAATAACTTAAAACATTGTTCTAACCCCATGGAGATTTCTATTGATTATAAAGATGGCGAGTGTCTTGAAATAACTCAGCAATGAGCAAAACATTGATAAAATAGCTACCTTGACCGCTTAGTCAAAAGGAAAAAAGAAAAAAAAGAACTCTTGAAATTAATGAAGCACCCAATTTTTGAATGTATTCATCTCGTTTAACATATGGGAGTACAAATCGTAAAATTTGGTAGATTTGATGTCAAAACTTGGTGGGACATAACATATTAATGATGCTTTTGCATTAGGGGAATGCCAGAATAATCTTGTGATTATATGTAACAATTGGGTGATAGGTGAAGGCCATCCCCCCTCCCCAAATCGGTTTCGAAAGACAAAATGAGTAGTATCAGGCGAGGAAAATCCCTTTCTGAATGGTCCATCAGGGCCAACTTGAGTCCAGCCAATTTTATTTAGAAGTTTGATATGACGAATGAGCCTAAAAAAGATATTTTGGCTCGAATAGGTGAGCAGTTCCCTGTTTCGGTTCTGTTTGGAACCTGTAACCTACCATCGGGTACAGGTTCCTCATTTTTTGGAACCTGAAACTTACCCGTCAGAACCAAGAACCTGGAACCTACCTAGTAATAGGTTCCAGGGTCGGTTCCAGGTTCCAATAATTTTTTTTCTTTCATTTTTAGATTTGAACTATAATGAAGAAGGAAAGAGACAAACCAAAGCTTCTATAAAAAATAGTTCCTTGGGAGCATAAGCATCCAAAAAAAAAAAAAAAAAAGCACATTTCTGTCCCTATGACTAATGCCGCTCCATCAACAAACTGAATTTTCATAAATATAGCTTTATTCTTCATAGATTGCAAGGAGAAGATCTATCTCTTAGATGAAACAACAGGAAGAAAAAACAAGGGCAGAAAAAGGCAGCAACACAGTCAAAGTTCATATTAGCATGTCCATTTGTTGTTGAGGTGATGCAAATCTCAACTAAACTAGACAATCTTACCCTTCCTGTCCAATATAATGAAGAACGTGGCTCCCTGCACTCAACCACCAGGAACTTAAAGGGAAAAGTGTTAAAAAAGTTCTAAACCTTTTGCATTTGTGCCAATTTAGTCTTAAACCTTTTTTTGGTGTTAGTTAAGTCCTAAACCTTTTTACGTTATGCCAATTTAGTCCTTTCCGGCCAATTTTGGCTGGATTTTGCTGACTAGACGCCGTTCGGCTGACATGACTTGATCGGCACTAACGTGAACAACTTTTAATAATATTTTAATATTTTTGAATATTTTTTTTTATTTTTCTTTTTTCCTTCTTCCCCTTCTTCCTCCAAAGGCGACGGTTGGCGAGGTCGAGGTCGACCTCATCGGCCACCTCACCAATGCTGGTGAGGGCAGCCTCGCATTGGGCAGTGAGGCTCGCCCTTGCCAGATCTGGCGAGGGTTGAGCCTCCCCCATGGCTGGCGAGGGCGAGCGCGCCGGGCGGGCGAGGCTCGCCCTCGCTGCCTAGCGCGAGGCCACCCTTGTGGCCATTGGCAAGGAGGTCGGCGAGGTTGACCTCGACCTCGCCGGCCGTCGCCTCGGCGACCGGCTGGAGGAAGATGGGAAAAAAGAAAAAAGAAAAAGAAAAAAGAAAAAAGAAAAAAGAAAAAAGAAAAAGAAATTCAAAAATATTAAAATATTATTAAAATTTGTCCATGTCGGCGTCAATCAAGCCACGTTAGTTGACCGGCGTCCAGTCAGCAAAATCTGACCAAAATTGGCAGGAAAGGACTAAATTGGCAGAACGTAAAAAGGTTTAGGACTTAACTGGCACCAAAAAAAGGTTTATGACTAAATTGGCACAAATGCAAAAAGTTTAGAACTTTTTTAACACTTTTCCCGGTACTTAAACTCATGTAAAAATGTAGTTGCTTGAGAAAACCTAGAACCCTATAGAAAGGAATTCCACAATATCAGGTCTCAAGACAATAGACGAAAGGTTTGACTTTCTGATTTTCTTAGACTCTACTTCGTTGATCCGGCCGTCAAACAAAAAAATGAGATACATAAGTTCCCTCCTGACTCAATTTATTAATGAAAAGATGTCCAATAAGAATTTCCAACAATGGCAGATGCTTGTGCTTCATTGAAGAGAGATATCACCAAACTATTTGTCAGAAACTACTTTTCAGCGCATCATACGGTAAAGCAGTCCAAGAGAACTTTCAGTTGTGGCGTTGGTAGGAAAAAATAAAAGGAAATTCCAATGGTGGTAAATGTCTTAGTAAATTAAAGAGAGGCATCATTGACCACTTTCTTATCATCCTATATAACCAATCTTTAATAATTAGAAAAGAGAAGGGAACATTCAATGGTGTCAAATGTCTCACTTCATACAAGAGAGCCATCACCAAACTATTCTGAGTGTCTTATATCACCAATAACCAAATTTTAATCGTATCATATGCAACAAGATCTCTCATGGCGAGCATAAGACTCACTTAATGTTTATGGTTTCATAGCCAACTTGTTCAAAGCAGCATTTACTCTCTCTTCTGTGATCGATGTACATTTCTCATAGTAATCTAATATCTCCACTGCAGCAGCAAAAAAAAAAAAAAATCTAATATCTCCACCGCTATATTCTTCACTTGTTCATGAACACATCAGCTTGGTTTGTTAAAAAGTTAAAGAAACATTACACGAGAAATGACAACATCAAATTTGAGTTCTGGTTCTGGGGTAAGCCTTTCCTTTAGGCCGAGCTAAACACTTTTATTGCTTCTCTGCTAAGTAAGGCGTTATTCTCTGGGAAACAAAATATTCAAAGAATACCAATGGCATGGCCAGATATGCAATGAGCAGTTGATGCAGGCATTAAAGGTTCTGAGCCTTTTGACCACGCAACTTTAAGGGAGATCAGGAATATACGCATATCATTTATCAATTCACAGCAGCTTGTCAGAAATACAAGTAAACAGACAAAAAAAATCATGCCACTAAGATTTTAAGATTGATGCATAAGAGAATGCTTTTACACCATATTCCCCTTTCACATCTCTCCCAGAAACAATTTCAACTTATGAGTATCATGTTAGTCTGGCTACTCTTGAGTGAAAGGGCTACAACAAAGCAAACTCCACCTTGCATGACCAAGAGTTGAACTCATGCACACTAGAGTGCTGACTTTGAAACCGTTCACTAGCCACTCACTATCTATAATCTCTTAAAAAGGCAACTATTCTAGTATTCATAAAGACCTATAGCAAGAAAAAAGTAGCTAAGCAGAGATGGCAAATTTTAATGTCCCTTGGAAGCTTTAACTGAATTAACACGTCACTGAATCAAGTTGCCAGATTCAATGACCAGTTATAAATTCTTGAAACTTGGATGATGAGGACTTATTGTCAAGAAATACAACCAATGGGAAAGGGCATTTTTACCGACAACCAAATCCAAAACCTCAAGAAGAAGAAGCTATATATTTTCCTCTTAATTGCTGATAAAATTTTTTTGAGAAGTTTAATAACCTTGATTGACTAAGAGAAAATAAAGAAAGAAGAGGAATTACAAGAGAGTTGTGTAAAGACTAACTGAAGGTATATAAACATTCTTGATATCAGATTTGATAAGAATTGATGAAAGCCTAAGTAAAGCTTTCTTTATCTGTAAGCTGTTCTTTTAGATGAAAACATGCTCAAATTTTACCAGTCAATCTAAGGATTGAGAAAGAGAGTATTTCATACCACACTTGATTGTTCTCATCCAGATCAATCGAAAAGCTCTCTTCCCCAGTTTGCAGCAAAATGGAATGCCACATTATTATTTAAGAAGCCTTGATGTTCTATGAATAAAACTTGGTCATATGCCTAAAAACACATTTTCGTGGTACTGAATCCCCACTACAACTTGCAAATTAAGGTAACAGCTTCAAAACATATTGCACAGAAGAACAAAGAACCAAAATGAAAATTCAAGACATGCTTGTAAAAACAAAAACACTTTGAATAGAGCTGAACAAACGTAGTATTCTTGCAAACATGAATTTCCCCCCCTAAAGCTTATATACAAACCACATTTGTTCAAGAACATTAGGTCACCGGCTATAGCAAACAAAGGGAAACCAAGCAAATGAACAATAACAAGAGAGAGGGGGCAACATAAATTTCCGGCACAAAAGGCGAGCTACGAGCAGCGTCGGGGTAGCTGGCCGAACGACTTCGGGGGAGGCTGGGCGAGAGACATCGGCGGCGACTGGGCTAGCAGTGTCGGGGGTGGCTAGGCGAGTGGCGGTGGCGTCAAGGAGAGGTCAACAAGACAGAGGTCAACGGCGGTGGCGTCGAGGGCGAGCGGCGAGGCAGAGCTTAGCGGTGGTGGCGTCGAGCAGAGGTCAGCGAGCCAGAGGTCAGCGGTGGTGGCGTTGAGGGCAAGTAGTGATGGCGTTGAGCAGAGGTCAGTGACGGTGGCGTCGAGGGCGAGCGGCGGCGGTGTCCAGTAGAGGTGGAGATTGGGTGAAGAGAGAACTGTGAAACTGAAAGTGTTGTAATGTAAATGTCAATTTCTGATTTGGGGCTTTTTTGGAGCCCTAACCGGACCGGAACCGGGAACCACCGGTTCCCAAAAAAGGAGAACCGGAAATCGGAACTGGTCCATTTAGAACCAGGAATCGAATCGGAACCTTCGGTTCGGTTATCCGGTTTCCGATTTTACTCGGGAATCGCGCTCACCCCTACCGAATACCCCACTCTACCCCTCCGAACTCGATCTTTGATCAAGTCCATGTCATGATCTAGGAATCAATTAACTCTTTGGTATTGGCTTCCATGTTAATTAGATTTGCAAACATGAACAAGACAGATCAAGTGAGGAAAGTGAGGACTTATGGTCCGTTGACTGGCCCAAAGTAAGACCACAAATGAATTTTATGGCCCTGGAAGCGTATATGGTCAGTTGTTAAGCCCTTGATATTTAAGGATGCATGAATAATTCTACCGATCTTTCTTTCTCATCACATGTCATTTGAACAATTTTACTATCGCCGATGGATAATTTTCCCTTTAGAGCTGTCGACTCTTGTTGTAACATCATAGTCACATTGGCTATTCGTGAAATTTCCATATCATGACCAAAAATACATCAATATCGTGAGGATGAAAAATTTATTTAAGATAAGTTGAAACGTGTCAAATCGTGTCGGTTTCCTTTCTCATCGTTGAATCTTGTAGCATTGTACTCCAATTGGCCTGAGAATCAACACTTCCTAAGCTCGTCCCTCTATAGTTCCGAGTTAAGCTGAGATGCCCGAGCTTGTCATCAAACCTTGGTGCTTATTTTCCGCGGACTTGCTTCTGACACAATCTCTAAAATGGACTTTGTAATTTAGCAGCTTGGAAGGACCTCGACAGCATCGTGGACCGTCAAATCATGCTGTCAATTACCCCATAAGACCAAAACAAAATGGGGAAACAAAAGGGGAACGAAATCAAGATGAACGTGATCCAAAATTCCATCTCCATCTATAATAAATTTGAATGCGAACGCAAATCAGATTCGTTGTTTCGATCAAACGGGCCAAAGACAAGTTAGGCCACACTTTGGTACAGATAATTGAATGCTTGGCTGGTCTGCTAGAAACTGTCATCGACGGGCTCACTTACCCAAACCTTATAATTACTATCTATCAAAATGTTTTTTTATTTTTTTTATTTAAGTCAACAAGACGTGTCAATTCATTCACTATTAAGAAAATTCCACCGTTAAATTGCAAGTCTTAATTGGCTCTTTCTGGTCTCCAATGGCCTCTTCAGTCTGTCCATCTGCTTTGTCAATGCCCATTTCTAGTCTCTTCATCTGCTTTGTCAATGCCCGTTTCCAAGATGGATCATAAGACTCTCCAGTCTCTCCATTTGCTTTGTCAATGCCTGTTTCCAAGATGGGTCATAAGACGTTCTTTCCTAGAATTTGCCAGTTCATGCTTTCTTTGAGAATGTCGGCTCCCAATTTTCCATCATGAGGCAAGAAGAAAGATCTCACATAGGTCGAAAGGATAAGAAGAACAAATAAGGTCCCAATACTTGAATTTGTGATTATGCAAGCTTGTTTCATAGAGACTTGGTTTCGTCCTTAGAAGGTCAAAGTGGGCAACTTGAATCCATCCAGTTAAAAGGTCTTGAAAATAAGCTATGTTGAAAACAAAGCTCTGTTGCTACTGGATGTATCAAGTAGGATATATCTTTGCTTACTAGAATTTTTTGCTCAAATTTTAATCATGGGAAATTTTAAAGGAGGAGAAAATGCATGGCATTCATATCAGATTTTGAAAAAAATATACATATCGTTGCTACTTATGAGAAAAACTTCTAGTCGATTGAGATATAACCACATTAGAATATCTCATGCACATGATGTCCACGTATGTAATGTGTCATCTTTGCACAAATCATATGGTGATTTTGCTTGATTTGCTCCTCCTAATTGCATTGATCAAGAGAAAATTAAACTTTGCTAAAAATGCTCAAATGCTTTTGTCACGGTCCGTGATTCTACTGTATTTGGGAACCCTCGTGAGTAGAAGTTGGAGTTATTGAGAGAAGAGTGAGAATATAGAGATAATGAACATAACTGGTCCGTTGGGGTGGCGTCAAGTCGGTTGGTACTAATAGTTGTAGGATAGAAGGATTATCTTACTTAAGAGCACTGGAGGCAGGGTTGGCCTTCCGTACATAAGCTAGTTGAGCTAATGCCGCTCTCCTGATAAGATCATGACAAGTCGAGATCAGTTATCGAGCCTAAAGAGGAGAATTACCAAAAAAGTTCTAAACCTATTACAATTGTGCCAATTCAATCAATCCGGCCAAAATTGGCCGGCCGCGCTGACGTGGACGTCGGTCGGCTGGCGAACGATTTTTTAATATTTTTTTTCGAATTTTTAATTTTTAATTTTTTTTCTTTTTTTTTCTTTTTTTTCCCCACCTTCTTCTTCCTCTGGCCGGTGAGGCTCGCCCTCGCCGGCCACTGGCGAAGGCGAGCCTCACCCGGCGACGGCGAGGCCGTTGTCGCCCAACCAAGGTGAGGCTCGCCTTCGCCAGTGGCCTGCGGGGGCGAGCCTCGCCAGCCCTCGCCTTTGGCCGGCCGGCCGGCGCCGGCCAGAGGAAGAAGATGGTGGAAAAAAAAGAAGAAAAAAATTAAAATAAAAAATAAAATATTCCAAAAAAAATATTAAAAAATTGTTCACCTGGCCAACTGTCCCCGATTGGCATCCACGTCAGCGCCGGCCAGCCAATTTTGGACAGATGGATTGAATTGGCATAATTGTTAGGACTAAATTGGCCAAAAAAAAAAAGTTTATGACTGAATTGACACAATTGCAATAGATTTAGGATTTTTGGTAATTCTCCCAAATGTGATTTGCTATCTAACTTGATGGATTAGATGCCCGAGCTAAATTGGACATGATACAATCTCGTATAAGGAAACTATTCATCATTTTATTCTCTGGAACAACAATTGAACAACGGTTGGCCTGGTGAATTCCACCTGCCAAGCGCACAGATTGTTTTGTGGCCAAGTAACTGTCGGCTAATGACACTTTGCTCATGTCATCACCGGCCACCACCATTGAAATCTGAATTGTCTTGGGAACCATTCAAATCCCATGATCACTAGGCTTCCGTGCTCACCCCAACCATTGAAGTCGAATTGTCTTGGCAACCATTCATTGGAGTCTGAATTCTCTTGGGGCGCCTTCACAGATCCGTTGTTTGTACAAGACTCGCGAGGTCGGGTTTGACTGAAATTCCATTGGTCGTCAACATCTTTGGTTTCTCTTTGCGGGCCCCATTGTACATGGGCCGTAACCCTTCGACGGGTTCAGGAATTTCTGGTAAGAAACCGCAAAGGATAATGAAAAAAGAACATCACGTTCATTTTCTAAATCATGAGAACATGCTGCCCTCTCCCGCCCCAGTGAACCGTAAACGACCCTCAAGTTGCAAAACCAAGACTCTCTCGCGGTCAAAGTTCTTCTATAGTACTATTACATCATCAATTAGAGTCCTAATCGAAATTAATTTTCTAGCAGATGTAACCGATATGAGTTGTAGTGGTCTTCTGTGTAATACAGACATTAGTCGATTCAGCTGACGATCTTCTGAAGCAATGGACTGAATTTTTGTAATTTCATCGTCGTTAATCTATACGGTAGGAAGTATTTACATCAAAATAGTTACACTATATATTATTATTTTTAGTACTTGTGATCTTTTGGAGTAATCAACACGCTCTTGGCAAATTGAGGTCAATGACAAGGAAAGGTCTACTTCACTCCTAAAAATGATTCGACCGCTTGTTGATAAGAGAAATTTCCTAGCAGTTAAATGCAGAGCCTCCTTGAATTTCATCCCTACGCATGCTTGCATCGTTAGCTATTATCACGAATAGGAATCGTCCTAATTAGAGACGTGATTAAGTCATTGATGATAAATGAAGTCAAGCCTTGTATACATGAGCAAATTTTGAAATTTACTTCGATTAATTCAAAAAATCAGAATAGGCATCCTCCCCATTCTGCTGAGGAAATCCCTTTGAATGGAGAACCGACTTGAGATGATGGAATTGCAAGCCGCCTCATGAAACAATTTCAAGGTTGCTTATCTCATAAATTATTTAGTAAACTAGGAGATTACGGTGTGAGAATTGCATGGTCCAAGTTGCCCTCATCCTATATCCCAATAACATGCAATTTATGCACAAGTTAAATCTTGTCTAGAATAGACTTGTTTGATTTGATAAGGGAAACCTTGGAAATTTTGTCTTAGGTGCCGTAATGCTAAATTTCTCTTTTACGGGTCGTAGAAAAGTTTGACATACACGTACATAGTCTACGAATACATCATAACATAAATAGACTTAACAGGTTAGTCTAAGATTAGGGGCCAAAGTTAGTCCACCTCACATATAACCTAAGCTATATTTAGCACGTCAACTACAAATGTTGTGTGTGCTTTGCGCTTACAACGACCAGTTTTGAAAGTTGGTTTGTTAACAATGTGTCTGAGTGGGTTTATATTGAGCAGACCATATTCAAGGATCAATAGCAATCACTTTCTCAACTTTCTCAACACACATGATAATTTTTTAATTAATACAATTAGTTGATATATAATATATCATTTGTGGGTAAATTATCTAAAAAGTCCTAAATTATTGCACTTTTGCCAATTCAGCCATAAATATTTTTATAGTGCCAATTGATAAGCATTCCAATCTAACCAAAATCATCATGTAGCGATAAGACCAACATCAAAACCCTATTTTTTATGAGTGTGTGAAAACAACAAAGTGCCTTCAATAACAGTGGAACGAGCACAGATTTAAGTGTGGGTGTCGACTTCAATTTTTGGCAGAGAATGGGACACGCAAGTTCATCAAGGGGTCTAACATGTGAATATGGCATGGCATGTGCCGAATACATCTATTTGCATCTAATACACTTCCAAGAAAAAGAATAGACGAAGGAAAAAAGAAAGTGCATTTTATCCTTATCGAACCCTTTCCAATGTAACCCCACCATCCCACTCTCTCTCCCCATTCCATTGCCGACATTCTCTCTCTAATTCTTTTCAATACTTATCCGTTGTAGTAATCATCTTGTGTAATTCTTTTCAATACTTTCCATTTTAAATGTCATGAATATGTTTGTATGTTCTTTTCTTAAAATCATTGTGGTGCCACCTAACAATTGAATTGGATGATCTTGTCTCCAAAGCATCCAACGATATCTCCGCTTCTTCATAGCTACCTAACTAGTGTTCAGTTGATCCATTTATATAATATGATCTCTTAATCTAATCACAAGGATCGGATTTAAATAAATTTTTTATTGGCAAGACGATGTGGATTAGCGAGATCATATGTGGACCATCTAGCCATGCAACCAATTAATAGCAACGACCGTTTATCATACAAATTGCGACGTTAAATATTAAAATGCGCATGAGCCACTCCCTTCTAAATAAGGACCGAATCCCATTTATTTAGCTGGTGTCAGGAAAAGCTTTGCTTTAGAGCACTCGAGCCATGGGCTTAGCATGTCGATTATTTTGGGATTCACATGGATTATTCTTAATAACCCAAAATTAAGTTATGCAAAATGATAACAGAGAAGTTGTCTAATGTTATAGATCTATTGTATGGATGTCAATTTAGTCTTTAAATTTTCAAAGTCTGCCAATTTAGTCCTAGATCTTTGCGCGATAATCCATCGTAGTCATTCTTGTCAATTTTCGCTGAAAGCCGCTAACATGACAATATGCCACGTAGGATGGCTAGCAATGGTTAGACCGCCATTCAGTGATTTTCGAATGGCTGAAATTTTGTGTAAAGATTTAGGACTAAATTGATGAGTTAAAAGTATGAGACTGAATTGTTATCCATATAATAGATTTACAATCGAATGGTTAATTTTCCCAAATGTAGACTATAAAAGGTAATACCTACAATTCATTAGCGTATGTAGATGATATTGCCTAAGTCTCATGGCTTGTTGAACATGTTTTTATTTCACAAGACCCACAACTTACACGCTCTAATTGCCATGTGCCTTGTGAAAAACTTGTTTTACCTGACTTTTCGGCGCGTCATCCACGCTCAAAAGGAAGGCACGTCGAATCTAGGTTAGTGCATGTTCATGGAAGGTCACTGTGGAAGAGGGATCTTAGCTACCATCCAAAGTGGGTCCAAAATCAAGAGAGCAAGAGAGATGGTTGGACAAGGCAGGCTGTCTATGGCCACCACCTTGGGGTTGGCCCTCCATGGAGGATTTTTGGGACCCACCGGATGTCATTATTTTACAAATTTTCCGTCTTCTTCAATCGTCGTTCGACTCAATGGCCCATACAATACTCTGTACAAGCATGTGAACATAGAAAGTGATCAAGGAAATTCTCTCTTGTGCATTAGGAAAAACTCTATAAATAGCGAACCCACCAGGCATCCAAGGCACAAGACAAGTCGAGGCAAACAAGCAAGTGCATTATCTTCATTCGGAGAGAGAGAGAGAGAGAGAGAGAGAGAGAGAGAGAGAGCAGCCAAAAGAGAAGCAAGGTTTCACTGCAATTTCTAGAGAGAGAAAATGGAGAGCTTCCCAGTGATCAACATGGAGAACTTGAATGGTGAGAAGAGAGCAATCACCATGGACAAGATCAAAGATGCCTGTGAGAACTGGGGCTTCTTTGAGGTACAACTCTCTCTCTCTCTCTGTAACCTATATTTTATGTAAAGGAAAAATGTGGGTCTAACATTTTGGATTGTGACCAAATGAAGCTGGTGAATCATGGGATTCCACCGGAGCTGATGGACACGGTCGAGAGAATGACAAAGGAACACTACAAGAAGTGCATGGAGCAAAGGTTTAGAGAGCTGGTGGCGAGCAAGGGGCTCGAATATGTCCAGACGGAGGTCCATGACTTGGACTGGGAAAGCACTTTCCATTTGAAGCACCTCCCCGTCTCCAACATCACCCAAATCCCTGACCTCGATGATGACTACAGGTAACCGATGATGAGAATTGTCAACCTAGATGAAAAGCTACATTCCACTCCGCATCCATCGATGATGACCTTCCACTGTTTGATGTGCAGGAAAGTCATGAAGGAGTTTGCAGTGAAATTGGAGAAGCTGGCGGAGGAGCTCATGGACTTGCTGTGTGAGAACCTGGGCCTGGAGAAAGGTTACTTGAAGAAGGCGTTCTATGGGTCCAACGGGCCGAACTTCGGCACCAAGGTCAGCAACTATCCGCCGTGCCCAAAGCCTGAACTGATCAAGGGGCTTCGGGCCCACACCGACGCTGGCGGCGTCATCCTGCTCTTCCAGGATGACAAGGTCAGCGGCCTACAGCTCCTCAAGGACGACCAGTGGGTCGACGTTCCCCCTATGCGCCACTCCATCGTCATCAACCTAGGCGACCAAATCGAGGTAGCATGCATACTCGCACTCACAATAAAAAAGAAAAAAAGAAAAAGAAAAAAAAGCTTCTCAACGAGTTGGTCACACTGCTGCTTACATAGTACAGCGCAACCATTACCTTTTAATATATGAAGGTCACATTCAGCATTTGAAAGATCATTTGAAATCAAATGCAGGTGATAACCAATGGAAAATATAAGAGCGTGTTGCACAGGGTGGTGGCCCAGACCGATGGGAACAGGATGTCCGTAGCTTCATTCTACAACCCGGGCAATGACGCCGTGATCTATCCGGCACCGGCACTTGCACAGAGCAAGGCAGAGGAGGCCGATGAAGCAGCATATCCGAAGTTCGTGTTTGAGGACTACATGAAACTGTATGCTGCTCTCAAGTTTCAAGCCAAAGAGCCAAGATTCCAAGCCATGAAAGCCATAAAGTCGAGCCCCAACTTGGGCCCAATTGCAACCGCTTGATTTGGGGAGTTTGGGGAATTCTTCATCAAATCTTTGCTTGCAAAACATGCCGTCGTGCATCTTAATAAAGGAATGGCACCTTAATAAAGGAATTTGAATTTTTTAGTGGTTGAAGGAATTTTTTTTCATACCCAGAACTTAAGAAAAATTGTCGTTTGTGTTGTCTTAGCAATTGACGCGATATGTGTCAAATTATATATGAAATATTGCCTGTTATATTGTGTATCTCTCCATTAGTTGGTTTTATAGTATTTAATAACTTAAAATATCGTTCTAACCCAACGAAGGCTTATGTTGATTATAAAGATGGGGAGCATCTCGAAATAACTCAACAATGTGCTTGAGCAAAACATTAGCAAATACAATCTCTTGATCAATAAAATAAAAAACTTCATGGAATTAATGAAGCGCTTAGCTTTTGAATGTATGCATTTCATTTAACATATCACAGTATAAATCGTCAAATTTGGTGGATTATGAGCCTACAAAAGAAATTTTAGCTTGGATACCCCACTCTACCATTTCAAACTCGCTCATTGATCAAGTCCACTAATGTCATGTATCCAGGAATCAACCAACTCTTTGGTATTGGCTTCTATGTTAATTATATTTGCGGACATGAACGACACAAATCGAGTGACAAGTCATGTCCATTGATTGGCCCAAATTAGGACTATAAAGGAACTTTATGGGCCCGCAAGCATATTGGATCAATTACTAAGCTTAATAATTCCACCAATCCCTCTTCATCACATGTCATCCCAGCAATTTCACTATTACATATGGATAATTCCTGGAGCTATCGGCTCATGTCATAACATTATAGTTGCATTGGCTATTCATGAAATTTCCACATTGTTGTGAAAAATACATCAATGGTGCGAGAATATAAATCCATTAAGATGAGTTGAAATGTATTTGAGTCGTGTCAGTTTTCTTTCCCTCGTTGAATCTCACAGTGTTGTCCTCCAATTGGCTTGAGAATCGGCACTCTCCAAGCTCATCTCTCTCTAGTTCTGAATTAAGCCGAGATGCTCAAGCCCATCATCAAACTTTAGTGCTCATTTTCCGTGGAACACAAGGCAATTTTTTTACATGGAAAACCTCCTTAGTGTGAGGAAATAAAAAATCACGGGATCGGATTCCACTCAAAATCTTCACTCTCAACAAAATCAGGTGAACAAAGTTCTTCTCTAGTAAATACTAAAGGTACATAGTAGTAAAGATATCAAGAATATCATTTTTAATAATACACATAAATTTCACAAGAGATTAAGGATAAATCTCATAAAAAGCATAGGTCCTGTTCAACCTACAGAAAACTTGAGGTAGGGAGTTCAAGTGAATCAAACTGTTCAGATTTGAAAAGAGTGTGTCACGAATACGCTAATAAAATTTCAGCTCAATCGGACCATAAATTGACGTCAGCTTGATGAAAATATGATACTATCTTGAATTTAGATTTTCTACTCTCTCATTCTCTCTTGTTTCCACGTTTTAACCAACATTTTTTGCGATAGTGAGAAATCCTATTTCTTCATATTAATTATCATATGGGCTTAAACTTTTGGTCTTACAATTCATAGGGCTTCCTACATATGAGAGTAAACTCAGCCAACATAAATGTGTCAAATCGTGTTATTTTCCTTCCTTCTTGTTGAATTTTGTAGCGTTTTTCTCTAATTAGCCCGAGAATTGACGCTTCATATGCGTGTCGCCCTTCAGTTCCGAGTTAAACCGAGATGCCCGAGCCCGAGACCAGACTTTGGTGCTTGTAATTTAGCTGCTTGGAAGGGACCTGAACAGCATCGTGGGCCGCCAAGGGGACACAATCAAGATGAACGTGCTCCGAAATTCCATCTCCATTTATCTTGGATGTGACCGCAAATCTAATGGAAGATAAATTGGCCACGCATTGGTACGGACAATTGAAACCAAAGCTGGTCCACTAGAAACCGACAGACTCATTGACCCGAAACTTATATAATTACCATCTACCGAAAGTCTCTTTTTTTTTGGGTGCGGGTGGGGTGGGGTAGAATAAATAATAACTCATGTCAATTCGCTCTCGCTCTCGAGAAAATTCCACCGTTGAATTGCAAGTCTCGATTGTCTCTTTCTGATCTCCACTGGCCTCTCCAGTCTCTCCATCTGCCTTGTCAATGCTCGTTTCCAGGATGGCCCATATAATGTTCTTTCCAAGAATTTGCCGGTTCATGCTTTCTTTGATAAGGTTGGCTCTCAATTTTTCTACAAGAGGCAAGAAGAAAGATCTCACATGGGTGGACAGCATAAGAAGAACAATCAAAGGTCTTAATGCTTAAATCCGTGATTAAGCAAGCTTGTTTGATGGGGACTTGGTTTCGTTCTCGGACGGTCATATTGAATGACGTAGATTAATCTAGTTAAAGGCCTTAAAAATAAGTTATGGTAAAGAAAAACTATGTTACAATTGGCTATATCAAGTAAGGTATATCTCCATTTACTAGAATTTCTCACTCAAATTTCAATCTCAAAAGATTTCAACAACAAGAAAATGTGCAATGTTCATAGCAAATTTTGAGAACGTACATATGTATGGTTGCTATTTATAAGAAGAACTTTAAGTCGATTGAGGTCGGACCACATTAGAATATCTCATGCTCACGATGTTCACATACATAACGTGTCATTTTGAATTGAATCATGTGATCATTTCGTTTGATCTGCTCCTCCTAATTGATAGACCAAGAGAAAAATCAAACTTCGTTAAAAAGCACATGCTTTGCCCGTAGCATCACGGGGCCCCACCATTGAACTCTAAATTGTTTCGTGAAACCATTCAAATCCCATGATGACAGGACTTCGGCGGGGCCTCCCGCCTTCGCTGTTCTGTTCTTTGTAGAAGACTCGCAAGCTCGGGGTTTGACTGGAATTCCGTGTGGCCCTTCGGTGGTTCAAGAATTTCTGGTAAGAAACCACAAAGGAAAAAGAAAAAAACAAAAATCACGTGCATTTTCCAAATCATGAGAATATGCTGTTTCACTGCCCCATGAACCGTCAACGACACTCCGTAGAAAAATTTCTCCTCAGGTTGCGAGACCGAGACCACTCTCACGGTCAAAGTTCTACAGTACTATTAAACCATCAACTAGACTCTTCATCGAAACTACCTTTCACACGCATACAGCCGATACGAAATGTAGCGATCTTATGTATAACATCTATGCCGATTGATTTAGCTGACGATCTTATGAAGCAATTGGACCGATTTTTTGTATTTCCATCTTTCGTTAATCTACACATTAGCATGTTTTTACATTAAAATAAGTACATTTTAATTATGGTATTTATCCAATTTAATTGAAACTAATGAATAGTAAATATACCAGTTTGGGATTTCTTGTAGTCAAAAAATTAGTTTTAGATAAATTTATCATATATGTACCGATTTTGGATTCTCGTGGTATTAATCCTGGAAATTATTGTTTTAGTACTTGTAATCTTTTGGAGAAATCAAGAGCGTGTCTCTTGGCAAATTGAGGTCAATGACAAGGAAAGTTCTACTTCTCCTCCACAAATAATACGACTGCATGTTGCCAAGGGAAATTTCCAAGCAGTTTAATGCGGAGCCTCCTTGAATTTTGTCCCTATGCATGCTTGCATCATCAACTCATCATCACAAACAGGAATGGTCCTAATTAAAGGCGTGATTAAGAAGTTAAAGATAAATGAAGTCAGGCCATGTCCACATGATCAAATTTTGAAATCCACGATGACTAATTCAAAAAATCAGAATTGGCATCCTCCCCATTCTGCTGAAGAAATCCCTTTGAATGGAGAAATGACTTGAGATGATAAAATTGCAAGTTGTCTTGTGAAATAATTTCAAGATTGCTTACGTCATAAATTATTTAGTTACCTAGGAGCTTGCCGCATGAGAATTGCATGGTTGAAGTTGCCCTTATCCTATATCCTAATAACATGCATTTGGTGCACCAGTTGGATCTTGTCTAGAATAAACCTGTTTGAATTGATAAGGGAAACCCTGGAAATTTTTTCTTAGGTGCCGTAATGCCAAATTTCTCTTTTTTGGGTCATAGAAAAGTTTGACATACAAGTACATAGTGTACCAATACATCATAACTTAAACAGACTTAAGAGGTTAGTCTAAGATTAGGGGCCAAAGTCAGTCCATGTCACATATAATCTCAGCTTTATTTAGCACGTCGACTACAAATGTTGCGTGCGCTGTACGCTACAAAGACTGGTTTAGAAAGTTGTTTGTTAAACACTGTGTGTCTAAGTGGGTTTATATTGAGCAGACCATATCCAAAAACTAATAATAATTTAATATATCACATATTTAGCTAATTTCACTTAATACACTTAGTTGATACATAATATATCATTTGCGGAAAAATTGTCTAAAAAGTAATAAATTATTGCACTTTTTGTCAATTTAATCCAAAACCTTTTAATTGTACTAATTGATAATTGTTCCAATTTGACCAAAATCATCACATAGTGATAAGACCGACATTTAAACCCTTATTTTAAGTGTGTGTAGAAACAACAAAGCGCCTTCAATAACATTCGAACGAGCACACATTCATATGTTGGTGGTGTTGATTTCAATTTTTGGCAAACAGAATGGGACACCCAAGTTCATCAAGTGATCTAACATGTGAACATGGCATCGCATGTGCCGTATACATCTACGTGCATCTATACACTTCCAAGAAAAGAGTAGACGAAGGAAAACGAAAGTGCATTTTGTCCTTATCGAACCCTTTCCAATGCAACCCCACCATCCCACTCTTTCTCGCCATTCCATCACCGACATTCTCTCTCCAATCCTTTTCAATACTTTCCCATTGTAATTTTTAGAATATTTAAGTAATAAATAATGGGTTCATTTAAAAACTTAAAATTTTAGAGAAACAGGCAATGATACCATAAATTCTCACATGGTATCAAAGCTAGATATCTTAAGGTTTAATCTTTTCATGTCCCATTTGTCTCCCCATTTAAATTTTCACACTTAGTTTTAGGCCAAAAAATCAAAATAAGCATGAAAAGGAGTGTTAGATTTTTAAATAATAAACTACCCCTTTATCTAATAGTTTAAATTTTTAGAATAGTTAACGGTGGTCTCACTAAAATCTCACGTGTAATCAAAGCTTGAGGTTTTAATACTACTTAAAAGACCATAATAAGAGTGAGAGAAAATGTTAGAATATTTAAATAAAAAATCATGCATAAGCTTTTTACACATATGACAACTTTACACGTCTTGAAAAGCACATGATGTCGAATATGTTTCTTGATGCTGCTAGTCACAATCATGAAAGGCGTGATATTATCAAATGTTTAGTAATCCTATCATAGGGTTTGCCGGCTTTGGTTGAATATGAAAAGATGAAACGTGTCTAATTTTTATGTTATTATGCACATGATTAATAATGTTAAAACACGGCGGAACACGTAAAAAAGGCTAATCAAACCATCGCCAAACGGAGGAGTTCGTACATGAGAATCAAAGATGTCCAGCATCATGTTCCAACCCAAATTCGCTTGGCCTTCTTGCAGAAAGTACATAAAGAGGCATACTCCACGCAAAGCACGATTGCTTCGAGGTTAGCAAGTAAAATTCCCCTTCAATTCTAGCTTTTAGCTAAATGAGTAAGTTGCGGTCAAATCACCGACGGCCAAACTCTCCAAGAAAAGAGAAGAGGATGTCGTTGGTGGGGATTATGGAAAATGACCAAAAAGTAGCTGGAACATGACTTAAATTGCCTTTACAGTCCATTTTCTCAACTGTTTTTTCTACTCGTGCACCTTAACTTTAGCAAAGAATATTATTCCCACTTCAAGTTCTTTGGAATCCCATAGGCCAAAAGGAGCTCTCTCTCTCTCTCTCTCTCTCTCTCTCTCATATTTTTATTTTATTATTATTATAGGATTTTTTCCCAAAGAAGCATGACTTTCAAACAAACCCATCATCATTCCCCCTTTGCAATCGAGATATCCCTCTTATAGCATCGATAACTAACTATAATTCCACGTTGGGTATTATTTTCTTATGGGCATGCACTCTGCTATGTTTGGAACAAGTGGAATGCCATGCTTAGAAGCGAATCGCGCTTGCACTCTACCTAGAATGTTTGTTAAATGTTGAAGGACAATCACGTCGCACCATTTGCACTCTGTGAAGAACGAGCCCTCAAACAATTTCTACATCTTGTGGCAGTTGTTATTGACATTTCTAACAAGTACGTTACACTTTTAAAGATAGGGTAGATGCATTTAAGAGATTGCTACGAAATATTCAAATACATTGGCTTCTTGACTTCAACTTCTAGCTTTGACCTCAAAGAGCTAGAGATGTATAATGTAGAATGCGCATTAGATCGATTACAAAAACTATAGATCTACCGATGTGAAAATATTCACAGCTGGCCATAAGTTTTCATAAACTTTGACAAGAAAATCACCTTTGAAATTCAAAGTTAAAATCTAGAGAATTACCCTCAACAATCAATCAAACTAGTTTTTTTTTTTTTTTTAAATGTCATGAATATCTTTTTATATTCTTCTCTTAAAATCCATGTGGTGACACCTAACAATTGAATTGGATAATCATGTCTCAAAAACATCGAACAATATTTCTGTTTTGTCATAGCTACCTAATTAGTGTTCAATTGACCCATTTATTAATCTTATCATAAGGATCGGATTTAATTAAATCTTTTCTTGGCAAAACGATGTGGATGAGCGAGATCATATGTGGACCATCTAGCCACGGAACCAATCAACAGCAACGATAGTTTGTCATACAGATTGCAATTTCAATTAGTAAAACGTGCACGAGCCACTTGCTTCTAAATAAGGACCGAATCCCATTTATTTAGCTGATGTCATGGAAAAACATTGCTTAGAGCACACCTGCCATGGTGCTCAGCATGTTGATTATTTTGGGATTCACATGGATCTTTCTTGATAATCCATGATTAGATACGCAAAGTGTTTACGAGGAATTTGTCTAATAAGTCGTAAATCTATTATTATATGGATATCAATTCAGTCATTAAACTTTTAAATTTTACTAATTACAACATTGTCTTTCCTAACAACTTTCGCCAAAAAATCAGTAACATAATAGTATGCCACATAGGATCGCAGTGATAATTGACTGCCACATCAGCAATTTCGACAAAATTAATGAGGAAGGATTATATTGGAATTACATGCAAAAGTTTGGAACTAAATTGATAAATTCGTAAATTTATGACTGAATTGACATCTATAGAATAAGCTTGTGATTGATTGGATAATTTGTCCAGATATTAACTATGGTGGTAACATCTGCAATTCATTTGTGTATCTAGATGATATTACCTAAATCTCATGGCTTGTTGAACTAGTCAAATTTTGAAGATACAAATACAACTTCAACGATAGTGCACAAGATCTTAAATCAAATATATATATATTGTAAAAAGACCCACAACTTACATGCTCTAATTGCCACGCACCTTGTGGAAAACTCAACCTATCTTATCGACACGTTATCTTATCGACAAAAGGAAGGCATATAGATTGTAGGGTCTAGTTTAGTGCACGTTCATGGAAGGTCACTGTCGAGTTTAAACTTTAGTCAAAAGGGTGTGAAAAATAAATAAATAAATAAATAAATAAATGCGAAAGGGGAGAGAAGGATCTTAGCCACCAGCCAAAGTGGGTCCAAAATCCAGAGATCAAGAGAGCTGGTTGGACAAGGCAGGCTGACCATAGCCACCGCCTTTGGTCCTCGTTTGACTCTATGGCCCATAGCCCATAAGACACTCTGTACAAGCATGTGAACATGGAAAGTGGTCAAGGAAATCCTCTCTTGTGCATAAGGCAAAAACTACTATAAATAGCGAACCCACGAGACACCCAATGCACAAGACAAGGCAAACAAGCAAGTGCATTATCTTCTTTCTAAGAGAGAGAGAGAGACCAAAAGAGAAACAAGGTTTCACTGCAATTTCTGAAGAGAGAAAATGGAGAGCTTCCCAGTGATCAACATGGAAAACCTGAATGGTGAGAAGAGAGCAATCACCATGGACAAGATCAAAGATGCCTGTGAGAACTGGGGCTTCTTTGAGGTACAATCTCTCTCTCTCTCTCTCTCTCTCTCTCTCTCTCTCTCTCTCTATGTAACCTATATTTTATGTAAAAGAGTGGGTCTAACATTTTGGATTGTAATGCCTTGGGAAATGACCAAATGAAGCTGGTGAATCATGGGATTCCGCCCGAGTTCATGGACACGGTCGAGAGAATGACCAAGGGGCACTACAGGAAGTGCATGGACCAGAGGTTCAGAGAGCTGGTGGCGAGCAAGGGGCTCGAGAATGTCCAGACGGAGGTCCATGACTTGGACTGGGAAAGCACCTTCCACTTGAAGCACCTCCCCCTATCCAACATCTCCCAAATCCCTGATCTCGAAGATGACTACAGGTAACTGATGACGAGAATTTATCAATTTAGATGAAAAGTTGCATTCCACTCTGCATCTATCGATGGTGACCTTTCACCGTTTGATGTGCAGGAAAGTCATGAAGGAGTTTGCAGTGAAGTTGGAGAAGCTAGCAGAGGAGCTCATGGACTTGCTGTGTGAGAACCTGGGCCTGGAGAAAGGTTACTTGAAGAAGGCCTTCCACGGGTCCAACGGGCCGACCTTCGGCACCAAGGTCAGCAACTACCCGCCGTGCCCCAAGCCCGAACTGATCAAGGGGCTTCGGGCGCACACCGACGCTGGCGGTGTCATCCTGCTCTTCCAGGATGACAAGGTCAGCGGCCTACAGCTCCTTAAGGACGGCCAGTGGGTTGACGTCCCCCCGATGCGCCACTCCATCGTAGTCAACCTCGGCGACCAAATCGAGGTAACATATATACTCCGACTGTTGCTTACGCAGTATAGCGAAACCATTACCTTTTAATAGAAGAATATTGCATTCGGCATTTGAAATTGAAAGATCGTTTCAAATCAAATGCAGGTGATAACCAATGGGAAGTACAAGAGCGTGCTGCATAGGGTGGTGGCCCAAACTGACGGGAACAGGATGTCCATAGCTTCATTTTACAACCCGGGCAGCGAGGCCGTGATCTATCCGGCACCGGCACTCATGGAGAGCAAGGCAGAGGAGGTCGGCGAAGCAGCTTATCCGAAGTTTGTGTTCGAGGACTACATGAAACTGTATGCTGCCCTCAAGTTCCAAGCCAAAGAGCCAAGATTCCAAGCCATGAAAGCCATGGAGTCGAGCCCCAATTTGGAGCCTATTGCAACCGCTTGATTTGGGAAATTCTTCTTTGCAATTCTTTGCTTGCAAAAGATTTAGTCATACACATTATGGAAGTCCTCTAGGGTTAGAAAGGACTCTGAATTTTTTGGTGGTGGAAGGAAATTTTTTCCTACCCCAAACTTGATAATAATTGTCGTGTGACTCGTGTTAGTATCTGACATGATACATGTTAAATTATTTATGAAATATTGCATGTTATAGTCAATTGATCTCTCCATTAGTTGGTTTTCATAGTATCTAATAACTTAAAACATTGTTCTAACGCGGTGAAGGCTTTTGTTGATTATAAAGATGGCAAGTGGCTCAAAATAACTCGACAATATGCTTGTGCAAAATATCGATAAAATAGCTACTACAACCTCTTAATCAGGAAAAAAAGCTTCATGAAATTAAGGAAGCACCCAACTTTTGAATGGATACATCTTGTTTAGCATATTGTAATATAAATCGTCAAATTTGGTGGATTAAAAGCTTACAAAAAATTTCAGCCTGGATACCCCAATTGACCAATCCAAAGTTGCTCAATGATCAGGTTCACTTATATAATATATCTAGGAACCAACCAACTCTTTGGTATCGGCTTCCATGTTAATTAGATTTGCGGACATGAACGATACAAATCAAGTGACGACTCAAGGTCCATTGACTGGCGCAAAGTGAGACCATAGAGGAATATTCTAGGCTGGAAGAATGTTGGGTCAATTACCAAACCCATGATGTTAAGGGTGTCTAACTAATTCCACTCATCATTCTTTATCATGTGTCATCTAAACAATTTCACTATTATAGATAGATAATTTTCCCCCTAAAGCTATCGACACATGTCATAACATTGCAATAGCATTGGCTATTGGTGAAATTTCCATATCGTTGTAAAAAATATATTGATAATACGAGAATGAAAAATCTATTCAAGATGAGCCGAAACGTGTCAAGTTATGTAAGTTTTCTTTCCCTTGTTGAAAGATGCAATGTTGTCCTCTAATTGCCTAAGAATCAATATTTTTGAAGCTCGGAGATGGCCAAGCCTGTCATCAAACTCCGGTGCTCATTTTCGCCGACTTGCTTCTGACACAATCTCTAAAACGTGCTTGTAATTTAGCAGCTTGGAAGGACCTCGACAGCATCTTGGACCGTCAAAATCATCCTGTCAATTCCCCCACTAGACCAAAACAAAATGGGAAAAAAAGAGGTGGGGACAGAATCAAGATGAACGTGTTCCCAAATTCCATCTCCATCTCCAATTAACTTGGATGTAAACGCAAATCTAATTCCTTGATTCGATCAAGGGGGTGAATTCAAATTCAAACTGGCCACGCATTGGTGCGGGCAATCGAATCATGGGCTGGTCCACTAAAAACCGTGATCGACGGGCTCACCGCCCCAAAACTTATAATTATATCTATCAAAAGTCTGATTTTTTCCCCGCGGGGGGTGAGCGCGTGGTTTATAAAATGTTCTTTCCTAGAATTTGCCTGTTTATGTCTTCTTTGAGAATGTCGGCTCCCAATTTTTCATCAAGAGGCAAAAAGAAAGATTTCGCAGGGTAGAAAGGAGAAGAAGAACAATCAAAGGTCCCAATGCTCAAATCCGTGATTATGCAAACTTGTTCAATAGGGGCTTGGTTTCATTCTCAGATAGCCAAATTGGACGACATGGATTGATTTAGAAATAAGTTATCATAAAGAAAAACTATGTTACGAATGGTTGTATCAAGTAAGGTATATCTCCATTTACTAGAATTTCTCACTAGAATTTCCGTCTAAAGGGATTTCAAGGAGGAGAAAATGTACAACATTCATAACAAATTTGGAAAACACACATACACTTTGTTGCTATTTATAAGAACTTTTAGTTGATGGAGCTTAGATCACATTAGAATATTTCCTGCTTATGGTGTTCACGTATGTAACATGTCATTTTGAATCGAATCATGTGACGATTTTGCTTGACTAGCTCATCTTAATTGCTTATAGCTAGAGAAAAATCAAACTTCGTTAAAAATGCTGAAATGCTTTGCTCATAGCATCACAGGGCCCCACATTGAACTCTAAGGGCTTGTTTAATAACCATTTTGGTCCTGAAAATAATTTTCTCTTAAAAATAAATTTTCCCAATTTTGTTAAATAAACGACTTTTTAGACATTTGAAGCTATTTGGTAACTATACAGAATTTTTATGTTGAAATACATTTCATCCGACCCTCAAAATTTTTTTTTTGTGATTTAGAAAATTTTTAATTTTTAAAATAATTTTATTATATTTCTCTCTTTTCTTCTTTTCTTTTTTCCTCTTCTTCTTGGTCGCCGGCCTTGAGTGAGCCTTATTGGCCCGAGCCTCACCCGAGGCTGGCGAGGTTGTCGGCTCTTATCTAGCCGGTCACCAGCCATCACGAAGACGAAGAAAAGAAAAAGGAGAAAAGAAAGAAAAGGAAAAACAAATTGCTCTATTCTTAAGTTGTTCCCAAGAATAGATAAGTAGTTTTTTTCTACTTTCTGATTTAAGTACCAAGAATAAAAAAAATTAGCTAACCTTATCAAATGGTTTTTTTTTATTTCGAAAAACAAAAATATAGAAATAATAATTGTTTGAGTGGTTATCGAATAGAACTTAAATTGCCTCGTCAAACTTTTCAAAACCCATCATGACTGGACTTCGGTGGGCCCCCGCGCCTTCGCTATTCTGTTGTTTGTCGAGGACTTGCGAGATTGGGGTTTGATTGGAATTCCGTGTAGCCTTTGGACGGTTTCAAGAATTTCAGGTAAGAAACCACGAAGGAAAAAGAAAAAAGAACATCACGTGCATTTTCCAAATCATGAAAAAATGCTGACCCCTCCCGGCCCCATGAACCGTAAACGACCCTCATTAGAAAAGTAACTCGTCAAGTTGCAAGACCAAGACCATTCGCGCGGTCAAAGTTCTTCTGTATTACTATCAAATCACCAACTAGAATCCTAATCAAAACTACTTTTCACACGGATGCAACCAACACAAGTTGTATTGATCTTTTGCGTTACACCTGCACCAATCGATTTAGCTGACGATCTTCTTAAGCAACTAGACCCTTTTTTTGTAATTTCATTATCTTCCCTTAATTTACAAATCAGGAAGTATTTACATGAATATAAGTTCATTTTAAATTATTCTTTTTAGTGCTTGTATTATTTTGGAGTAATCAAGAGCATGTCGCCCTTAGCAAATTGAGGTCAATGACAAGGAAATGTCTACTTTGCTCCATAAATGATTCGACTGCTCATTGCCAAGAGAAATTTCCTAGCAATTTACTGTAGAGCCTCCTTGAATTTCGTCTTTACAATTGCTTGCATCGTTAGCTCATCATCACAAACAGGAATGGTCCTAATTAGAAACGTGATTAAGTTGAGTCTTGTATACATGAGCAAATTTTGAGATCCACTTTGATTAATTCGAAAAATCAGGATTGGCATCCTCTCCATTCTGCTGAAGAAATCCTTTATATGGAGAAAAGAAATGATAGGATTGCAAGCTGTCTCAGGAAAAAAACTCATATATTACAAATGGAAATCTTGGGGAAAAAAATTAAGAATAGTTGATGCTACAGAAACAAGGTTGCTTACGTCATAAATTGTTTAGTTACCTAGGAGCTTACGATGTGAGAATTGCATGGTTCAAGTTGCTCTCGTCCTAAATCCTAATAATACGCATTTGATGCACAAGGTGGATCTGGTATAGAATAGACCTATTTGATTTGACAAGGGAAACCCTGGAAATTTTGTGACAGGTGCCGTAATGCCAAATTTCTATTTTTTAGGTCATAGAAAAGTTTGACATACACTTACATAGTCTATGAATACATCACAGCTTAAATAGAGATCAGTTAGAAAGTTGGTTTGCTAAGCAATGTGCCAGAGTAGGTTCATATCGAGCGCATCATATTTAAGAACCTATAATAGTTTAATATATTATTCAAGACATAATCTATGATTTGCTAGGTGTAGAAATATATTTTGTCAAATGACATCGACAAGTCGTTCTCTTGTTGGGATGATTGAAATGAGTTTTTCCTTAGTAGCATCGCAGTGCAACCTTCCATGGTCAGATTGATCTTGTTAGTTTTCTTTTCGGCCATTAATATCTCGCTAGTTTTTCATAGCAACTCTTCAAGCATAGACACTATTGGTTTCTTTCATTTAAATGCCGGAACATTCCATTCAGAGAAAAAAGATTCTTAGAGTGTGTTTGTTTTGAAGAAGATTTCATAATAATGAAAAATGCATTTCGAGGAATAATGTTTTTCTCTTTTCAGATTAGGGAATTCATTTTCCAGACTTTAGATGTACATATTTTCTTTGACCGTAAATGGTTTTCCGTTAACTGATCATTTTCAACAAATCAAATGCATGAAACTCTAGAAAACTAATTCACAAAAGATTATTTCACTCAAATATTAATACACACCCTGTTAGACTCTAAATTAATAAGCATTTCAATCTAACCAAAATCATCATATAGTGAAAAGACTGACATCAAAACCCTTATTTTTAAGTGTGTAGAAACAACAGAATGCCTTCATAACAGCCGAACGAGCGCACATTCACATGTTGGTGTTGATTTCAATTTTTGGCAGATAGAATAGGACACGCAATTTCATCAAGTGGTCTAACATGTGAACATGGCATCACATGTGCCGTATACATCTTCGTGCATCTATACACTTCCAAGAAAAGAACAGACGAAAGAAAAAGAAAGTGCTTTTTATCCTTATCAAACCCTTTCCAATGCAACCCCACCATCACACACACTCTCTCTCTCGTCATTCCGTTGCCTACATTCTTTCTCTAATTCTTTTCAATAATTTCCCGTTGTAATAATCATCTTGAATATTTGGGAATTGTTTGATTTCACCATTCATTACTTGCTTAGATGTTAGGCATCCAAAGTTGCCCGTACTGTCATGTGCCGATTACAATGATAAATGTAGTGACAAATCACATGCTAGTCACAATGGCAAGCAAAAGTTAGGACGCACAAGGATATTTGGTTAAGTGTTGATGAGCTTATGAATGGAAATATGTGATTTGATGGTAAGGAAAAGAGCTATCACGTGTCTAGATATCAGAATAATACCATGTATACAAAATTCGAGTAGTGTGGACATCACAATTTTAGTGGAAATAATTGAATATGCAAAAGACTGCTCAGAGTTAAGGAATAGTCGTTGTTTAGTGATCAAATCATGCAACTGTTGTCGACAAATCAAAGAAGCGGTACTGCATGATTGAGGCAATTATGGAGAAAAGTAGGAAGGCAAAGCAATGTGCAAAAAGGTCATAGGTGATTACCAAAGAAGGAGTAACTGTTCGACGGTTACCAAATTGCTTTATAAATACCACGAGTCATCCAGCGAAAAGTTCCCCTAAACAACACATCAAATGCCTTTACTTTATCTTTATTTTATCGCACTTTAATTTTCATAGCTGGAGTTTCAAATTCATGTCATTGATTAGATTCTGGCGAGTATCTACATCTGGTGCAGTGTCGTTGATTAAATTCCAATATTGTACCACAAGTTCAATGTCATCGATTAAGTTCCTATCCAAGGGCATTGATGTTAATTAGATTACAATTTTGTGCCAAACTATCTCAAGGCTGTGTCATTGATTAAATTCCGGTATAGTTTAGACACAAAGATGGAAGTTAGCGAATCGTCGATCTTCAAGATTGTAATATATAGATTGGAAATAACATTTGTCTTTTGATATCCTCTGTCTAGATTAGCACAAAACTTGTGTCTCCTTTAATAAAACCAAAATATATCATTTGGTGCAAGATTTTTTGTTGTGGAAACAAGACTGGCGAAACAGTAGAATTACGTGAAAGTTAGCCATGCTGGTTGTGAAATACTATTGTTTCATACGTCTCAAGAAGTGCGGGATGTCGAATTTGTTTAGCTAGTGCTACCTGTCGAAATCTCGATGCAGGGCTTTGGTTGAATAAAAAAGGCGAAACGTGTCCAATTTTTATGTCATTATGCACGTGATTCATTATGTAAAACGCATGGCGGAACGTGTGAGAGAGACTAATCAGACCATTGCCAAATGGAAGAGTTCACACATGAGAATCAAAAAAGATGTCCAGCATCATGTTCCAACCCAAATTTGCTTGGCCTTCTTGCAGAAAGTACATAAAGAGACATCCTCCCACGCAAAGCACGGTTGCTTCAAATCACTGATGACCAAACTCTCTAAGAAAATAGAAGAGGATATCGTTGGTGGGGCTTATGGAAAATGACCAAAAGTAGCTGGAACATGACTCAACTTGCCTTTGCAGTCCATTTTCTCCTCTGCTTTTCTACCCGTGCACCGTAACTTTAGCAAAGAACATTATTCCCACTTCGAGATCTTTGCAGTCCCACTACACAGGCCAAAAAGAGTTCTCTCTTTTTTCTTTTTTCTTTCTTTGTTCTCTCTTTTTTCTTTTTTCTCTCTTTTTTTTTCATAGAGTTTTACCTAAAGAAGCATGACTTTCAAGCAAACCCATCATCATTTGCCCCCTTTGCAATCATGGTATCCCTCTTATATCATCAATTACTGACGATAATTCCGCACTAGGTATTGCTTTCTTATGGTGTGTACTCCCCTATGTTTTGGAGGTCGTGGGACGCCGTGCTTAGGAGTGAATCCCAATTGCACACTATTTGGAATGTATATTATATGTCAAAGGACAGTCGCGTCACACTTTTTGTATTTTGTGAAGAATGGAACATATCGTTAATGATAGTGTCTACAAGCCACAAACAATTTCTACATCTTGCAGTAGTTGTTATCGACATTTCCACCAAGTATATTGCACTTTTAAAGATTGGGTAGGTGATCCAAGAGATTGTTACAAAACATCGTCGTGCTAACAATTGAATTGGATGAAATCATGTCTCAAAAGCATCCAATAATATCTCCATTTCTTCATAGCCACCTAACTAGAGTTCATAATATGATCACATACCATAAGGATCGGATTTAATTAATTTTTTTTTTTTTGGCAGGACGATGCGGATGAGCGAGATCATATGTGGACCATCTAGCCATGAAACCAACCAACAGCAACGAACGTTTATCATACAGAATGTGACGGCAAACAGGAAAATGTGCACGAGCCACGCACTTCTAACCAAGAACCGAATATTATTTATTTAGCTGATGTCATGAAAAAAATTGCTTAGAGCACACGGGCTATGGTGCTTAGCATGTTGATTATTTTGGGATTCACATGGATCTTTCTTGACAAACCACGATTAAGCTACGCAAAACGTTAATAAGAAATTTGTCTAATAAGTCATAAATCTATTATATGGATGTTAATTTAGTCATTAAACTTTCCAAATTCGCCAATTCCAACATTGTTTTTCCGATCAACTTTCTCCAGAGAATCTCCAACATGATAATACACCGCATAGGATTTCTGGTGATGATTGGATTACCACATTGGCAATTTTGACAAAATTAACGAGATAGGATTAAAAATTGGATTACATGCAAAAATTTGAAAATAAATTGGGAAATTCATAAGTTTAGAATAAGTTTATGATTGATAGGGTAATTTGTCTAGATATCTACTATGGTGGTAACATCTGCAATTCATTTGTGTATCTAGATGATATTACCTGAGTCTCCTGACTAGTTGAACTAGTCGCATTTTCAAGATACAAATGCAACTTGAACGATAGTGTACAATATCATAAATCAAGCATGTTTTTTTTGTCACAAGACCCACAACTTACATGCTCTAATTGCCACCCACCTTGTGAAAAACACGTTTAACCTATCCTATCGACACGTCATCGATGCTCAAAAGGAAGGCAGGTAGATTGTAGGGTCTAGTTTAGTGCACCTTCTTTTTTTCTTTTTTTTTTTTTGATCGGTTAGTGCACCTTCATGAAAGGTCACTGTGGAGTTTAAACTTTAGTCAAAAGGGAGTGAAAACAAAAAAATAAATAAAGGCGAAAGGGAAGGGAAGGATCTTAGCCCAGGCTGACCACAGCCACCACCTTTGGGACCCACCGGATGTCATAATTTTAGTAATTTTCCATCTTCTTTAATCCTCGTTTAACTCAATGGCCCATACAGTACTCAGAACAAGCATGTGAACATAGAAAGTGGTCAAGGAAATCCTCTCTCGTGCAGTGGGAAAAAACTACTATAAATAGCGAACCCACGAAACACCTAATGCACAAGACAAGGCAAGGCAAACAAGCAAGTGCATTATCTTCATTCGGGGAGAGAGAGGGGGAGAGAGAGAGAGAGAGAGAAACCCAAAGAGAAGCAAGGTTTCACTGCAATTTCTAGAGAGAGATAATGGAGAGCTTCCCAGTGATCAACATGGAGAACCTGAATGGTGAGAAGAGAGCAATCACCATGGACAAGATCAAAGATGCCTGTGAGAACTGGGGCTTCTTTGAGGTACACATCCCTCTCTCTCTCTCTCTCTCTCTCTCTCTCTCTCTCTCTCTCTGTTTGTGTGTGTAACCTATGTTCATGTTCGATAAAGTGGGTCTGACATTTTGGATTGTGATGCCTTGGGAAATAACCAAATGAAGCTGGTGAATCATGGGATTCCACCGGAGCTGATGGACACGGTCGAGAGAATGACAAAGGAACACTACAAGAAGTGCCTGGAGCAAAGGTTCAGAGAGCTGGTGGCGAGCAAGGGGCTCGAGTATGTCCAGACGGAGGTCCATGACTTGGACTGGGAAAGCACTTTCCATTTGAAGCACCTCCCTGTCTCCAACATCACCCAAATCCCTGACCTCGATGATGACTACCGGTAACCGATGATGAGAATTGTCAACCTAGATGAGAAGCTACATTCCACTTCACATCCATCGATGATGACCTTCCACTGTTTGATGTGCAGGAAAGTCATGAAGGAGTTTGCACTAGAATTGGAGAAGTTGGCAGAGGAGCTCATGGATCTGCTATGTGAGAACCTGGGCCTGGAGAAAGGTTATTTGAAGAAGGCATTCTATGGGTCCAACGGGCCGAACTTCGGCACCAAGGTCAGCAACTACCCACCGTGCCCGAAGCCCGACCTGATCAAGGGGCTCCGGGCCCACACCGACGCTGGCGGCATCATCCTGCTCTTCCAAGACGACGAGGTCAGCGGCCTACAGCTCCTCAAGGACGGTCAATGGGTCGACGTCCCCCCAATGCGCCACTCTATCGTCGTCAACCTCGGCGACCAAATCGAGGTAACATATATACTCGCACTTGTGACCTGAAAAAAAAAAAAATTTTCTCAATACGTTGGTCACACTGCTGCTTATGCGGTACAATGAAACCATCGCTTTTTAATATAAGAATATCACATTTGGCATTTGAAATTCAAAGAACTTTTCAAATCAAATGTAGGTGATAACCAATGGAAAGTACAAGAGCGTGCTGCACAGGGTGGTGGCTCAGACCGATGGGAACAGGATGTCCATAGCTTCATTCTACAACCCAGGCAGCGACGCCGTGATCTATCCGGCACCGGCACTTGTGGAGAGCGAGGCAGAGGAGGCCGGCGAAGCAACTTATCCAAAGTTCGTGTTTGAGGACTACATGAAACTGTATGCTGCTCTCAAGTTCCAAGCCAAAGAGCCAAGGTTCCAAGCCATGAAAGCCATGGAGTCGAGCCCCAATTTGGAGCCAATTGCAACCGCTTGATGTGGGAAATTTGGGGAATTCTTCTTCTTCCAAAAGGTTGCAATTATTTGATTGCAAAACATGCACTCATGCAAATATATGGGAGTCCTCTTTGATAAGAAAGGACTGAATTTTTCGATGGTTGGAAGGATTTTTTTTTCCTTAGAAAAAATTATTGAATGATCGCCCTATGTGTCACGTTACCAATTATAATGATATGTGTAAGATTATTTATGAAATGTTGAATATTATGGCATGTGAAAATGATCCCTCCATTAGTTGGCTTTATACTATCTAATAACTTAAAACATTGTTTTAACCCAAAGAAGGTTCTATTGATTATAAGGATGGTGAGCGTCATGACATAACTTAGCAATGAGTAAAACATTGATAAAATAGCAAACTCAACTGCTTAGTCAAAAGGGGGAAAAAAACCCTTGAAATTAATGAAGCACCCAACTTTTGAATGTATGCATCTCATTTAACATATTGAAGTATAAATCGTTAAATTTGGTGGATTTCATGTCGAAACTCTAAGCGACATAACGTATTAATGATGCATTTGCATTAGGGGGATTGTTAGAATAATCTCATAATTATAGGTAACAACCGGGTGATAGGTGAAGGTCATTCCCCCCTCCCCACATCGATTCAAAAGACAAAATGATCGGTATTAGGCGAGAAAAATCCCTTTTCAAGCATTACATCAAGGCCGACCCGAGTCTGATCAATTTAATCTAGAAGTTGGATTCACGAACGAGCTTGCAAAAGAAATTTTTGCCCAGATACCCCACTCTACCCCTCAAAACTCAATCTTTGATCAAGTCCAATTATGTCATGATCCATGAACCAGCCAACTCTTTGGTATTGACTTCCATGTTAATTAGATTTGTAGACATGAACGAGACAGATCAAGTGATGACTCATGGTCTGTTGACTGGTTTAAAGTAAGACCACAAAGGAATTTTTGGGCTTTGAAGCGTATTGAGTCAATTGTCAAGCCCATGATGTTCTAAAGATGCCTAAATAGTTCCACCAATCACTCTTTATCATCATATGTCATATGAACGATTTTACTGCTATTGATTAAAAATTTTCTCCTTAAAGCTGTCGACTTGTGTTGTAACATCATAGTTGCGTTGGCTACTCATGAAATTTCCATATAGTGGCCATAAATATATTAATGTTGTGAGAATGAAAAATCCATTTAAAATTAGGCAAAATGTGTTGAGTCGTGTAAGTTTTTTTCCTCATCATTGAATCATATAACGTTGCTCTCCAATCTGCCTGAGAATTAATGCTTCTTAAGCTTGTTGATCTCCAGTTACGAGTTAAGCCAAGATGCCTGAGCCTATCAGCAAACTTTGGTGGTCATTTTCCACGGACTTACGATAGAAAAAGATCCATTTTGCATCATATTTGCGAGATTCTTTGGTTTGGGCCGCTTCCAACACAATTTCTAAGACGTGCTTTGTAATTTAGCGGGTAGGAAGGACCTTGATAGCATTGTGGACTGTCAAATCATGCTATCAATTCTCCCACAAGACCAGAACAACATGGGGAAACAAAAGGGGACAAAATCAAGATGAACTTGTTCCAAAATTCCATCTCCATCATCAATTAATTTGGTTGTGAACGCGAATCGGATTCGTTGATTCGATCAAGCGGGTCAAAGACATTGTATTGTAAGTTCTGATTGGCTCTTTCTAGTCTCTACTAGCCTCTCTAGTCTCTCCATCTGCTCATTTACAAGATGGCCCATGAATATGTTCTTTCCTAGAATTTGCCGATTCATGTTTTCTTTGAGAATGTCAGCTCCCAATTTTTCATCTAGAGGCAAGAAGAAGGGTAGAAAGAATAAGAAGAACCATCAGGGTCATCAAGCTTGAATTCGCAGCTAGACAAGCTTGTTTCATAGAGAATTGGTTCCGTTCTTAGAAGGTTGAAGTGGGTGACTTAGATTAATCCGGTTAAAAGGTCTTGAAAATAAGCAATGATGAAAACAAAGCTCTGTTGCTATTGAATGTATCTAAGTAAGATATGTCTCTATTTACTAGAATTTTTCACTCGAATTTTAATCTTAAAATGGTCAACAATCGTGGCATATTTTGAGAAAACATAAATATTGTTGCTACTTATGAGAAGAATTTCTAGTTGATCAAGGTCAGACCACATTATAATATCTTATGCACACAATATTCACGTATGTAACATGTCATCTCTAATCGAATCTCCTTGATTTTTCTTCTACTCATCTTAGCAGGCAAAGTATAACACAAGTGTCAAAACTTGGTACAATTGGATACTTAAGTGTCAAAAGTTCTAAAATGTACACGTAAGTGCCACTTTTTGAAAATTGAGACACTTAGGGCACAAATAATAACTATTCTAGCTAAAAATTGATTTTTGAAAGAGAAATAGATTTTCCACTTCAATTCTTGGATGAGTTTCTAAGTGATAATACCCGTTTGATAACTATGCAAAATTTGTATTCCCGAAATAGAAATTCCATTGATAACGATACAAAATTTCTTCCTCTCGAATGGTGAAAGACAACACCTAGCAACCGATAGATGGTAGGCGTGCAGTGGCAACGACAATGGGTGGGCGATGGTAGTGACGAATGGCAGGCGGGTGGGCAAGCAGCGGTGACAGATGGCAGAGGGCTACTAGCGAGGATGAATGATGAAAATAGTTTTTATTTATCATTTATGTTCTAGAAATATAGAAGTAAAATTTACTTCTGATTTTTATTCCAAAACTATTTCTGAGTAAAAATCTATTCTAGAAATAGAAAAATGAAATAATTTCACCAAACAAATTTATATTCCAAAAATAAATCTAGAACAAAAAAATAGTTGTTGAATATGAATAAAATTATTATCATACGCGCCCTTAAATGCCAACTCCAAAGAAGGATAGTCGGAAATCCGATGTCTTATTTTCAGATTCAATGTGGTCAACATGGCTCGTTGAAATTGTCTACTCAGCAATCGATGTGCAAAACAATGTCATTTAGCCCGAAAAATTCCCACTGAATGCTGCCCCTTCCCTTTTTAATTTAGTTTTTTTAATTTAATTTAATTAATATTTATATTAAAAATCAATTTTTGGGGGCAAAATGACATTGTTTTGGGACAAGCTAGCCACGTGGACATTTTTTTAAAAAATAATAAAAGTTGCCACAAAATGCTACGTTAGCATTTTAGCTTAAATTTCTCACCGTTGATGCTTTAGTCTCCATTTCTTCTCTAATTTTAGCACATAAGGCTGCGTTTGGCGGTTGAATTAAAATTCAAATTAGGATAAAACTTATCATATCATGTGCTTGGTGCCTACAAGATAGATATAAAGGGGATATAGACTGAATAAAGTTGTCACACGGGAGGTGGAATAAAGGTGGATGAGATTTATAATATCCATTATAAGAAAGTTTTTTATCAAATAAAAACCTCTTGAAGTAACAAATTTAAAATTATAGTCCAATATAAATAATATTTGAATTATAATATAAGAAATTAAAAAATATAGTTTTTAAATGTAATCTTATTTTATTTATATACTCAAATTTAATTCTATCTTATAATATAAATTCAATATATACATATTAATTTATTACATAATTTGTGTGTTTTAATATTTTAGGTATATTAGTACATTTTTCTATTTAATAAAATTTTATAAGAGAATGATGGAAGGGAAAGAAAAAATAAAAAAGAAATTGATAAAAAAAAAGAGAGGAATATAAAATAAAAAAAGTAAATATAAATAAAGTAGATAAGAGTGTTGTGAGAGATTTTTACCATCTCCGTTTGGAAAATTTGTGATTCATTTATATTGATATGTCGTTTATATCAAATAATATATATGATATGATGTGAATATATACGATTTTGATAGGATATAATAAAATCCCATGAATGTGATATCTTATTATATTCAATTTTATCCTGATTAGAAACTCAAATGGTTAAATGTAACTTTAGTGTACCTTTTGAAGGTTTTGGAAATTAAATATTCACCCGTGTTAAGTTTTGGCACTTAGGATGCCGGCACTCCATCTTAGCTCCTCCTAATTGCATAGATCAAGAGAAAAATCAAACTTTCCTAAAAATACTCACATGCTTTGCTCATTGCATCACGGGCCACCACCATTGAACTCTAAATCACCGACCAAAAAAAAAAAAAAGCCCTAAATAATCTGTTAAACCCTTCAAATCCCATGATGACTAGACTTCGGCGGGGGCCCGTCGCCTTCGCTGTTTTGTTCTTCGTAAAAGACTCGCGAGCTCGGGGTTTGACTGAAATTCCATTGGTCGTCAACATCTTTGGTTTCTCTTTGCGGCCCCATTGTTCATGGGCCGTAACCTTTGGACGGTTTCAAGAATTTCTGGTAAGAAACCACAAGGGATAGGAAAAAGGAAAATCACGTGCTTCTTCCAAATCACGAGAATATGCTGCCTCACAGCCCCATACATGAACCGTAAACGACCCTCAATAGACAAAAAAACTCGTCAAGTTGCAAGACCAAGACCTCTCTCTCACGGTCAAAGTTCTATAGTAATACTGTTAAATCATTAACTAGACTCATAATCAAAATTATTTTTCGATGTAATTAGACCAATTGTTTTGTAATTTCATCATCTTCTATTAATATACACATTAGTAAGTACATTATAGATCATTTTTTTTAGTTCTTGTAATCTTTTGGAGTAATCAAGAGCTTGTCACTCTTACCAAATTGAGGTGAATGACAAGGAAAGGTCTACTTTACCCCCCACAAATGATTCGACCACATGTTGACAAGAGAACTTTCCTAGAATTTAATGCAGAGCCCCCTTGAATTTTGTCCCTATGCATGCTTGCATCGTAGCAATGGTCCTAGTTTTTTTTTTTTTTTGGTCGGTGTAGCAATGGTCCTAGAGGCGAGATTAAGTCATTAATGACAAATGAAGTCGAGCCTTGTATACATAAGCAAATTTTGAAATCCACTTTGATTAATTGGAAAAAACAAAATTGGCATTCTTCTGAAGAAATCCTTTTGAATGGAGAGACGACTTGAGATGATAAAATTGCAAGCCGCTCCTGAAAAAAATTCAAGGTTGCTTACTTAATAAATTATTTATTTATCTAGGAGCTTATGGTGTAAGAATTGCATGGCTCAAGTTGCCCTCATCCTAAATCCCAATAACATACATGTGACGCATAAGTTGGATCTTGTTTAGAATATATTTGATTTGGTAAGGGAAACCCTGGAAATTTTGTCATAGGTGCCGTAAGGCAAAACTTCTCTTTTTTGAGTTGTAGAAAAGTTTGACATACATGTGCATAGTCTACAAATACATCATAACTTAAATAGACTTAATAGGTTAGTCTAAAATTAGGGGCAGAAGTCAATCCACGTCGCATATCCTAATCTATATTTACCACGTTGACTACAAATGTTGTGTGTGCTCTACGCTTACAAGAAACCAGTTTAGATTGTTGGTTTGCTAAGCAATGTGTCCGAGTGGATTTATATCGAGCAAATCATATTCAAGAACCAATAACAATTTAGTATATTACTAGTTTAGCTACATTCTCAATACACATGATAATTTTCTAATTAATACACGTAGTTGATTGTCTAAAAAGTACTAAATTATTACATTTTTACCAATTTAGTCCTAACCCTTTTAATTGCACCAATTGATAGGCTTTCCTATCTAACTAAAATCATCACATAGAGATAAGACCGACATCAAAACCCTTATTTTTAATTGTGTGTAGAAACAACAAAGTGCCTTCAATTACAGTCGAACGAGCACACATTCGCATGTTGGTGTCGATTTCAATTTTTTGGCAGACACGGAATGGGACACACAAGTTCATCAAGTGGTCTAACGTGTGAACATGGCATCGCATGTGCCGTATACATCTACGTGCATATATACACTTCCAAGAAAAGAACAAAGGAAAGAAAAAGAAAGTGCATTTTATCCTTATCGAACCCTTTTCCAACGCAACCCCACCATCTCACTCTTTTTCGCCATTCCATAACCGACATTCTCTCTCTAATTCTTTTCAGTACTTTCCCGTTGCAATTAGCATCTTGAATATTTGGGAATTGTTTGGTTTCACCATTCATCACTTGCGTGGAATTACGGGAAACTTATCCATGCCGGCCGTGAAATACCGGTGCTTTATACGTATCGAGAAGTGCGGGATGTCAAATTTTGGGAAAATTATCAAAATAGTCTTTTACTTAGGGCGCGTTTGGTAACGATTATGTTCCCGAGAACAAATTTTGATCAGAAATGATTATTTTTTATTCTGTTCCCGGGGACTGATTTTGAGTAAAAGAACGCGTTCGGTAACTGTACAAAATTTCTGATTCTGGAATAGAATCGCGTTTAGTCTCACGTTCATCGATTCTGTTCCAAATCAATTTATTTTAATTTTTAAATAATTTTTAAATAATTTTTTCCTTTTTTTTTTTTCTTTCTTTTCTTTTTCTTTTCTTTTTTTTTCCTTTTTTTTTTTTTTTTTTTTTTTTTCTTCTATTCTAATTCTTCTTCAGCCGATCGCCGCCCTCGGCGAGGTCGGCCTCGTTGGCTCGGCCTCGCCGGACCTCACCCTAGCCTGGCGAGCCTCCGGCGAGCTCGCCGGACCGATCGGCGGCGACCGGCGGCGGCGGACGGCGGCGGGCAGCGGCAGACGGCAGTGGCAGCGGGCGGCGGTCGCGGGATGGCGGTCGATGAAGAAGAAGAAAAGAGAAGAAGAAGAGTTTTGACTCTCAATTTTGTTCCCGGAACAAGAATCAATTTTTTTTTATTCTTGATTCTCATCCCAAACTGATTCTATGAACAAAAAATCATAATCTGGCACTATTGGGATGGTTACCAGACAGGCCCTTATTGTAATTTTTCCAATTCAGTCCTAATTTTTTTTTGGCTAATTCAATTTTAAACATTTTGCATCATGTAAATCTAGTCAATCCGATTAATTTTGACTAGCTAGCACTAATATGGATGCTAGCTAGCGCTAACCATCCAAGATTGACATGGACGCCATGACATGGATGCCAATGTGTCAATTTTTTTTTTTATTTTTTCTTATTTTATTCCTCTAGACGGTTGCCGGAGCAACCAAAGGCTACAACCATCGAGTTCAATCTCGCCAAGCACTAAGGAGGCTCGCCCTTGCCCAAATTTGGTGAGGGCGAGCTGGTGAGGGCAAGCCTCCCCATGGCTAGGTGAGCACAACGTTAGATAGTGTGGTGACAACGAGGGCGAGGCTAAACCTCACGGGCAACAACAAGGCCTCACCAAGGGTGGTCAAGGCTCGCCTCACTAGTTCTAGTGAGGGTGAGCCTCCCGAGTGGCTGACAAGGTCGAGAGGAAGAAGGAAAGAAAAAAAAAATAAAAACAAAAAAGATAAAGAGAAAGAAAAAAAAATTAAAGAATTGACACATCAACATCAATCGGATGGCGTCCACATCAACACTAACTAGCTAAAATTGATTAGATGGACTAAATTAACACAAATACAAAAGGTTTAAGACTCAATTGGTAAAAAAAAAAAAAAAAATTAGGACTGAATAGGAAAAATTGCAATAAGTTTAGGACTATATAAATAATTTTCCTATCGAATTTATTTAGTCGATGTTGCCTATTGAAATCATGACAAGACACAACATTATTTGAATGTGTAATAATCCTGCTGCAGGGTTCATTGGCTTTGGTTGAACATGAAGAGATGAAACGCGTCCGATTTTCATATTATTCTGCACGTGATTCATAATGTTAAAACGCACGGTCGAACGCGTAAGAGAGACTTATCGAGCCATTGCCAAATGGAGGAGTTCGCACATGAGAATTAAAAAAGATGTCCAGCAACATATTCCAATCCAAATTTACTTGGCCACCTTGCAGAAAGGACAGAAAGAGATCCTGCCACGCAAAGCACGATTGCTTCGAGGTTAGCAACAAACATTCCCCTTCAATTCTAGCTTTTTTGCTAATGAATAGGTTGGGGTCAAATCACTGACGACCAGACTCTCCAAGAAAAGAGAAGAGGGTGTCGTTGGTGGGGATTATGGAAAACGACCAAAAGTAGCCGGAACATGACTTAAATTGCCTTTGTAGTCCATTTTCTCCGCTGCTTTTCTACTCATGCAGCGTAACTTTAGCAAGGAATATTATTCCCACTTCGAGTTCTTTGGAGCCGACTACAAAGGCCAAAGAGATTTCTCTCTCTTTTTTTTTTTTTTTCTAGGGTTTTACCTAAAAAAGCATGACTTTCAAACAAATCCATCATCATTTGCCCCCTTTGCAGTCAGAGTATCCCTCTTATATCATCAATAACTGACTATAATTTCCGTGTCGGGTATTATTTTCTTATGGCGTGTACTCTGCTATGTTTTGGAAGAAGTAGGATGTTGTGCTTAGAAGCAAATCCCGCTTGCATTCCATCTAGAATGCCTATTGAATGTTGAAGGATAGTCACATTTTACACTATGTGAAGAACGAACAATATGATCAAGGATATACCACACCAAAAAAAAAAAAAAAAAAAACAATATGCTCAAGGATAGTGTCTACAACCCTCGAACAATTTCTACATCTTGTGGTAGTCGTTATTGACATTTTCAACAAGTAAATAACACTTTTGAATATAGGGTAGGCACATCTAAGAGATTGCTATGAAACATTGTCAGATCAAATACATCGGCTTCTTGACCTCAACTTCTAGCTTTCGACCCCAAAGAGCTAGAGATATACAATGTAGAATGCACATTTCATCGTTTACAAAAACTATAGATTTTTTTATCTAAAAATATTCACAGTCAAGCATAACTTTCATAAATTTTGACAAGAAAATCACCTTTGAAATGCAAAGTTAAAATCTAGAAACTACCCTCAACATTCAATCAAATCAGTTTATTTTTAAATGTCATGAATATCTTTTTATGTTCTTCTCTTAAAATCAATGTGGTGACAACTAACAATTGAATTGGATTATCATGTCTCAAAAGAATCCAACTATATCTCCGATTTCAACATAGCTAACTAACTTTTATTCAATTGACCCATTTATATAATATGATCTCTTAATCTTATCTAGCAAGATCATGCGGATGAGCAAGATCATATGTGGACCATCTAGCCACGGAACCAATTAACAGCAAAACGTTTATCATGCAGATTGCGATGTCAAATAGGAAAATGTGCACGAGCCACTCGCTTCTAAATAAGGACCGAATCCCCTTCTTTTTTTTTTTTTTTTTTGGTCGGAAAAAGGAAATAAACGCGAAAAAGGAAAAGGGATCTTAGCCACCACCAAGGTGGGGTCCAAAATCCGGAGAGCAAGAGAAATGGTTGGACAAGGCACGCTGACCACAGCCACCACCTTTGGGACCCACTGGATGTCATAATTTTAGTAATTTTCCATCCTCTTCAATCCTCGTTCGCCCAGCATGTGAGCATAGAAGTGGTAAAGGAAATCCTCTCTTGTGCAGTAGGAAAAAACTACTATAAATAGGGAACCCACCAGACAGCCCAATGCACAAGACAAGCCAAGGCAAACAAGCAAGTGCATTATCTTCATTCTGTGTGAGAGAGAAAGAGAGAGAGCAACCAAAAGAGAAGCAAGGTTTCACTACAGCTTCTAGAGAGAGAAAATGGAGAGCTTCCCAGTGATCAACATGGAGAACCTGAATGGTGAGAAGAGAACAATCACCATGGACAAGATCAAAGATGCCTGTGAGAACTGGGGCTTCTTTGAGGTGCAAAACTCTCTCTCTCTCTCTCTCTCTCTCTCTCTCTCTCTCTCTCTCACCCTCACCTATATTTATGCTTGATAAAGTGGGTCTAACATTTTGGATTGTCATGCCTTGGGAAATGACCAAATGAAGCTGGTGAATCATGGGATTCCACCAGAGCTGATGGACACGATCGAGAGAATGACAAAGGGACACTACAAGAAGTGCATGGAGCAGAGGTTCAGAGAGCTGGTGGCGAGCAAGGGGCTCGAGTATGTCGAGACAGAGGTCCATGACTTGGACTGGGAAAGCACCTTCCACTTGAAGCACCTCCCCGTATCTAACATCTCCCAAATCCCAGATCTCGATGACGACTACAAGTAACTGATGACGAGAATTTATCAACTTAGATGAAAAGCTGCATTCCACTCCGCATCTGTCGATGATGACCTTTCACCATTTGATGTGCAGGAAAGTCATGAAGGAGTTTGCAGTGAAGTTGGAGAAGTTGGCGGAGGAGCTCATGGACCTGCTGTGTGAGAACCTAGGCCTGGAGAAAGGCTACTTGAAGAAGGCCTTCCACTGGTCCAACGGACCGAACTTCGGCACCAAGGTCAGCAACTACCCGCCGTGCCCAAAGCCCGACCTGATCAAGGGGCTCCGGGCCCACACTGATGCCGGCGGCATTGTCCTGCTCTTCCAGGACGACAAGGTCAGCGGCTTGCAGCTCCTCAAGGACGGCCAGTGGGTCGACGTCCCCCCGATGCACCACTCCATCGTCGTCAACCTCGGCGACCAAATTGAGGTAACATACATAATCGCGCTGCTGCTTACACAATATAACAAAATCATCACCTTTTAATACAAGAATATCACGTTCGGCATTTGAAATAGAAAGATTGTTTCAAATCAATAACAGGTGATAACCAATGGGAAGTACAAGAGTGTGTTGCACAGGGTGGTGGCTCAGACCGATGGGAATAGGATGTCCATAGCTTCATTCTACAACCCGGGCAGCGACGCAGTGATCTATCCAGCACCGGCCCTTGTGGAGAGCAAGGCAGAGGAGGCCGGCGAAGCAGCTTATCCGAAGTTCGTGTTTGAGGACTACATGAAATTGTATGCTGCCCTCAAGTTCCAAGCCAAAGAGCCAAGGTTCCAAGCCATGAAAGCTATGGAGTCGAGCCCCAATTTGGAGTCAATTGCAACCGCTTGATATGGGAAATTTGGGGAATTCGTCTTAAAAAAGGTTGCAATTCTTTGATTGCAAAACATGCACTCATGCAAATATATGGGAGTCCTCTTTGATAAGAAAGGACTTTGAATTTTTCGATGGTTGTAAGGAATATTTTTTCCTTCGACAAGCTTGAGAGAAAATTATTGAACGGTCACCCTATATGTCGCGTTAGCAATTATAATGATATGTGTAAGATTATTTATGAAATGTTGAATGTTATGGCATGTGGAAATGATCCCTCCATTAGTTGGTTTTATACTATCTAATGACTTAAAACATTGTTTTAACCCAAGGAAGGCTTCTATTGATTATCAGGATGGTGAGCGTCGCGAAATAACTCGGTGATGAGCAAAATGTCGATAAAACAGCTACCTGAACAGCTTAGTCCAAAGGAAAAAAAGAACTCTCAAAATTAATGAAGCACCCAACTTTTGAATGTATGCATTTCATATAACATATTAGAGTATAAATCATTAAATTCGGTGGATTTCATGTCAAAACTCTATGTGACATAACATATTAATGATGCATTTGCATTAGGGGGATTGTTAGAATAATCTCATGATTATAGGTAATAATTGGGTGATAGGTGAAGGCCATTCCCCCCTCCCCAAATCGATTCAAAAGACAAAATGATCGGTATCAGGAGAGGAAAATCCCTTTCCAAGCGGTAAATCAAGGCCGACCCGAGTCCGACCAATTTTATTTAGAAATTGGATTCACGAATGATCCTACAAAAGAAATTTTAGCCTGGATACCCCATTCTACTCATCCAAACTCGATCATGATCCATGAACTGGCCAACTCTTTGGTATTGGCTTCCATGTTACTCAAATTTGTAAACATGAACGAGACAGATCAAGTGACGACTCATGGTGTGTTGATTGACCCAAAGTGAGACCACAAATGAATTTTTTTGGGGCTGGAAGCATATTGAGTCATTTTTCAAGTCCATAATGTTCTAAGGATACTTGAATAATTCCACCAATCCCTCTCTATCGTCACATGTCATATGAACAATTTTACTGCTACTGATGAATAATTTTCTCCTTAAAGCTGTTGACTTGTGTTGTAACATCATAGTCGCATTGGCTACTCATGAAATTTCCATATCGTGGCCATATATATATATATATATATATTAATTTCATGAGAATGAAAAATCTAAAAGGGCTTGTGAATATACCTAGAGGGAGGTGAATAGGTGTAAATAAAATTTTTTGTAGGACTTAATGAAAGTAATTTGCTTTTAGAAGAAGTTTAGACAATAAGCGTATTTTAATTTTAAAGTATATGAACACAGAGTTTATAGTGGTTCGGCTTAGACCAAGCCTACGTCCACTTTCCTCGCTGACAGCCTATTGGCTGGATTCCACTAAAAATCAAAAGAGATATTGCAGCTTGTGATCTTGACTATCACAATGATGAGTCTTTATCTAACTTTCACACAGTCTCACTAAGAGTTTCTCTCTTTTGTATACAATGTTCAGCTCGATGAATGAAAAAGCAAGAGACTAGAAAGCTTCAGATTTTGGAATTCTCTCTCAAGCATCGTATCAAACAATCAAAGAGTCAATCCTTAAATACTCCTTCATGCCTTTTCAACCGTTGGCACTTTCCAAAGAAATTCTTCCAATCTAGCCATTGGACAGAATCAATTAAGGTGATCTCGAGTTGTTAGATAATTTGTGTTGAAAGCTCGTCAATCCTGTTCGCCCATACAAATCAAGATCTTGAGTTTCCATAAGTAGAACCTTCCAAGTTTGGCTCGCCTTTCAAAGATCTTCATATCGAAATAGATTACAATAAGAATAATCAATCAACTAGGTGTGAAATCCAGCTATAAGATCATCCAATAACCATACGATTCGAGTCTTTGAAGATAATCTTGTATCTGGATAATAATCTTGTGTTTGAATAAATCTTCATATTTCAGTCTGGAACTGTCAGTGAGGATAGACTTTGAGATTAAAATCTAGTGATCTGTCGGTCTTCAAACTTTGACGATAAAGTCTTCAGATCATCCGCTATAGACTTGGAAATGTTTTGTCAGCTTCAAAACAACAAAGGAGTTTTCTCTAACAAAATCCATTTAAAATAAGGTGAAACATGTCAAGTCGTATAAGTTTTTTTCCCCATCATTGAATCATATAACGTTGCCCTCCAATTGCCTGAAAATCGATGCTTCTTATGGTCGTCGCTCTCTAGTTACGAGCTAAGCCAAGATGCCTGAGCCTATCATCAAACTTTGGTGCTCATCTTCCACGGACTTACGATAGGAAAAGATCCATTTTGCATTATATCTATGGGATTCCTTGATTTGGGCCGCTTCCAACACAATCTCTAAGACGCGCTTTGTAATTAAGCAGCTTGGAAGGACCTTGATAGTATCGTGGACCGTCAAATCATGTTGTTAGTTCCCCCACAAGACCAAAAGAAAATGGGGAAACAAAAGGGGACAAAATCAAGATGAGCTTGTTCCAAAATTCCATCTCTATCTCCACTTAATTTGGTTGTGAACGCAAATCGGAGATTCGATCAAATGGGTCAAAGACATTGAATTGTAAGTCCTAATTGGCTCTTTCTAGTCTCCACTAGCCTGTCTCTCCATCTGCTCATCTCCAGGATGGCCCATGAATATGTCCTTTCCTAGAATTTGTTGGTTCATGTTTTCTTCGAAAATGTTAGCTACCAGTTTTCCATCTAGAGGGAAGAAGAAGGATCTCATATGGGTAGAAAGAATAAGAAGAACAATCAAGGTCGCCATGCTTGAATTCACGACTACACAAGCTTGTTTCATAGAGAATTGGTTCCGTTCTTAAAAGGTCGAAATGGGTGACTTAGATTAATCCAATTAAAAAGTCTTGAAAATAAGCTATGATGAAAACGAAGCTCTATTGCTATTGAATGTATCTAAGTAAGATATGTCTCCATTTACTATAATTTTTCACTGGAATTTTAATCTTAAAATGCTTAACATTCATAGCAGATTTTGAGAAAACATAAATATTGTTGCTACTTATGAGAAGAACTTCTAGTTTATCAAGGACCACATTATAATATCTCATGCACACAATATTCACGTATGTAACGTGTCATCTTTAATCGAATCTCCTCGATTTTCCTTCTACTCATTTTAGCAGGTTAAAGTATACCACAAGTGTTAAAACTTGACATGGATGAATAATTAAGTATCAAAAGTTTCAAAATATATATTTAAGTGTCATTTTTTTTAAATTGGAACACTTATGACGTGAATGATAACTATTCTAGCTTAAAATTGATTTTTGGAAGATAAATAGATTTTTTTATTTCAATTCTTAGATGAGTTTCTAAGTGAAAATGCACATTTGATAATAATACAAAATTTCTATTCTCGGAATAGAAATTCATTTAGTAATAATACAAAATTTCTTCCTTCCGAACGGTGACAGACAGCAACCAGCCACCGGCGGATGGCAAGCATGCAACGGTAGCGACAATGGGCCAGCAGTGGCAGCAACAAATGGTGAGTGGGCGGGCGGGCGGTGGCAATGGATGGACGATGAAAATAATTTTTATTTATCATTTCTGTTCTAGAAATAGAGAAATAAAAAAATTTTACTTTTGATTTTTACCGCAAAGCTATTTCTGGAGTAAAAATCTATTTGGGAAATAGAAAAATAAAATAGTTTTACCAAACATATTTCTATTCCAAAAATAATTCTGGACAGAAAAATAGTTTTGGAATATAATGGTTATCATGCGCGCGCCCTTAAATGCCAACTCCGATGAGAGTAGCCAGAAATCCGTCGTGACTTATTTTAAGAATCAATGTGGTCTATGTGGCTCATTGGAGTTGTCTACTTAGCAATCAATGTGCAAAACGATGTCGTTTCCCAAAAAATTTCTTGATGAATGCTGCCCCTTCCCTTTTTTTTTAATTTAGCTTTTTAAATTTAATTTAATTAATATTTATATTAAAAATCAATTTTTGGGGGCAAAATGACATTATTTTGGGACAAGCTAACCATGTGGATAATTTTCTTAAAATAATTGCCACCTCAGCAAAAAAAATTGCTACAAAATGCCACGTTAGTATTTTGGCTAAAATTTTTACCGTTGGCACTTTAGTGTTCATTTCTTCTCCGATTTTGGCACTTAAGGTTGTGTTTGATGATTGAGAAAAAATTCAAGATATGATATCATATTATGTGTTTGGTGCCTACAAGTTGCATATGAAAGGGATTTAGGCAGGACAAAATTATCCTACATGGGAGGTGGAATAAAGATAGATGAGATTTCTAATATCTATAATAAGCAAGTTTTTTCTCAAATAAAAATCTCTTAAATTCACAAATTTAAAATTATATTCCAATAGAAATACTTTTTGAATTATAATATAAGAAATTAAAAATAAAAATAAAAATTATTTTTTTAAATGTAATCTTATTTTATTTATATACTCGAATTCAATTCTATCTTATAATAAAAATTCTATATATAAATATTAATTTATTACATATTTTATGTGTTTTAATATTTTAGGTATATTAGTACAATTTTCTATATAATAAAATTTTATCGGAGAATGATGGAAGGGGAAGAAAAATAAAAAAAGAAATTGATTAAAAAAGAGATGAAAATAAATAAAAAAATAAATAAAAATAAAGTAGATAAGGATGTTGAGAGAGATTTTTACCATATCCGTTTATAAAAGTTGTGATTCATCTACATTGATATGTCATTTATACCAAATAATAAATATGACATAATTGTGATTGTACAATAGATAGGATACAAAATCTCATAAATGTTATATTCTATCCAGGTTCTATCACGATTAGAAAATCAAATGACTAAGGCTTCGTTCGTTTTGCGAAAAATGTTTTTCGGGAAAACATTTTTGGGATTTTCCCGCGTTCGTTTCACGGAAAATGAATTCCGAGGAAAATGTTTTCCATGAAAGGAAAAAGTCTTCTAAATTATGGGAAAATGTTTTCCACTTTTGAAAAGTGGAAAACATTTTCCTCACTTGATCTCTCTTATCTCACACCTCTACAAATCCTCACTTCCTCCTCCCCTTTCTTCTTCTTCTTCTTTTCTTTTTTTTTATTCGAATTATTTTTAAATTGTATTTTTCTTTTTTGATTCGAATTATTTTTAATTTCCTTTTCTTTTTCTTTTTCTTTTTCTTTTTTTTTTTTTTTTCTTTTCTTTGTTTCCCATCTTCTTATTTCTTGGCTAGTCGTCGGCCGTCCCTGGGTGAACCTCAAGCTCGTCGATCTCAAGCTCACGCTCGTCGATCTGGCGAGCCTCGAGCTTGATGCTCTCGCTCACCAATCTAGTGAGGGAAAATATTTTCCTTACTGAACACCGAAAAATATTTTCCAAAACATTTTCAAATTTTAGCCGAACACCAGAAAATATTGTCATTTTCCTGGAAAATAACTTTTCGGAAAATATTTTCCGGAAATAGCCCATCTTCTGCGAAACAAACGGACCCTAAATGTAACTTTAGTGTACCTTTTAAAGGTTTTGACAATTAAGGATCAACCCGTGCCGAGTTTTGGCACTTAGGATGCCGGCACTCCATCTTAGCTCCTCCTAATTGCATATATCAAGAGAAAAATCAAACTTTGCTAAAAATACTCACATGCTTTGCTCATTGCATCACGGGCCACCACCATTGAACTCTAAATCACCGACCAAAAAGAAAAACCCTAAATGATCTGTTAAACCCTTCAAATCCCATGATGACTAGACTTCGGCGGGGGCCCGTCGCCTTCGCTGTTTTGTTCTTCGTAGAAGACTCGCGAGCTCGGGGTTTGACTGAAATTAACATTGGTCGTCAACATCTTTGGTTTCCCTTTTCGGGCCATGGGCCGTAACCTTTGGACGGTTTCAAGAATTTCTGGTAAGAAACCACAAGGGATAAGAAAAAGGAAAATCACGTGCTTTTTCCAGATCATGAGAATATGCTGCCTCACGGCCCCATGCATGAACCGTAAACGACCCTCAATAGACAAAAAAACTCGTCAAGTTGCAAGACCAAGACCTCTCTCTCACGGTCAAAGTTCTATAGTAATACTATTAAATCATTAACTAGACTCATAATCGAAATTATTTTTCACAAGGATACAACTTATACAAGTTGTAGCGGTCTTTTATATAACACCTACACCAATCAATTCAACCAACAATCTTCTGATGTAATTGGACCGATTGTTTTGTAATTTCATCATCTTCTGTTAATATACACATTGGTAAGTACATTATAGATCATTCTTTTTAGTTCTTGTAATCTTTTGGAGTAATCAAGAGCGTGTCACTCTTACCAAATTGAGGTCAATGACAGGGAAAAGTCTACTTTGCCCCCCACAAATGATTGGAACACATGTTGACACGAGAATTTTTCCTAGAATTTAATGCAGAGCCTCCTTGAATTTTGTCCCTATGCATGCTTGCATCGTAGGAATGGTCCTAGTTAGGGGCGAGATTAAGTTGTTAATGATAAATGAAGTCGAGCCTTGTATACATGAGCAAATTTTGAAATCCACTTTGATTAATTCGAAAAATCAAAATTGGCATGCTCCCCATTCTACCGAAGAAATCCTTTTGAATGGAGAGACGACTCAAGATGATAAAATTGGAAGCCGCCTTTTGAAAAAAATTCAAGGTTGCTTACTTCATAAATTACTTATTTACCTAGTAGCTTACGACGTGAGAATTGCATGGTTCGAGTTGCCCTCATCCTAAATCCCAATAACATGCATGTGATGCATTAGTTGGATCTTGTCTAGAATAGACCTGTTTGATTTGGTAAGGGAAACCCTTGAAATTTTGTCATAGGTGCCCTAAGACCAAACTTCTCTTTTTCGAGTCATAGAAAAGTTTGACATACATATACATAGTCTACGAATACATAATAACTTAAATAGACTTAATAGATTAGTCTAAAATTAGGGGCAGAAGTCAGTCCACTTCGCATATCCTAATCTATATTTACCACGTCGACTACAAATGTTGCGTGTGCTCTACGTGTACAATGTGTCCAAGTGGATTTATATCGAGCGAATCATATTAAAGAACCAATAACAATTTAGCCTATTACTAGTTTAGCTAGATTCTCAATACACATGATCATTTGTCAATTAATACGCTTAGTTGATACATAATATATCATTTGGGAAAAAATTGTCTAAAAACTACTAAATTATTATACTTTTACCAATTCAGTCATAACCCTTTTAAGTGCACCAATTGATAAGCATTTCAATCTAACTAAAATCATCACATAGAGATAAGACTGACATCAAAACCCTGATTTTTAATTGTGTAGAAACAATGAAGTGCCTTCAATAACAGTCGAACGAGCACGCATTCGCCTGTCGGTGTCGATTTCAATTTTTGGCAGACACGGAATGGGACACGTAAGTTCATCAGGTGGTCTAACGCATGAACATGGCATCGCATTTGCCGTATATATCTACCTGCATCTATACATTCTCAAGAAAAGAACAGACGGAAGAAAGAGAAACCTTATCGAACCCTTTTCCAACGCAACCCCACCATCCCACTCTCTCTCGCCATTCCATAGCCGGCATTCTCTCCTCTAATTATTTTCAGTACTTTCCCGTTGTAATTATCATCTTGAATATTTGGGAATTGTTTGGTTTCACCATTCATTACTTGCATGGAATTATGTGAAACTTATCCATGCCGGCAGTGAAATACTGCTGCTTTATACGTCTCAAGAAGTGCGGGATGTCTAATTTGGGGAAAATTAACAATCTTATACTTATTGTAATTTTTCGAATTCAATTATAAGTCTTTTTTTTTGTTAATTCAATTTTAAACATTTTGCATTTATGCCAATCTAGTTTATCCCATTAATTTTGGCTGGCTAACGCTGATATGGATACCAGCTAGCGCTAGCCATCCAACATTGACATAAATGCCAATGTGTCAATTTTTTTATTTTTTTATTTTTTTATTTTTTCTTATTTTCTTTCTCTGGCCAATTGCCGGACAAACCAAAGGCTACGACCATCGATTTCAACCTCGCCAAGCACTAAGGAGGCTCGCCCTCCCCCTGATTTGGTGAGGGCGAGCTCACCATGGCTGGGCAAGTACAACCTCAAACAGTGTCGTGACAATAAGGGCGAGGCTTGACCTTGCGAGCAATAGCGAGGCCTCACGAGGGTTGGTCAAGGCTCGCCCTCACTAGTTCTGGTGAGGGCAAGCCTCCTTAGTGGCTGACGAGGTCCAGCGGAAGAAGGAAAAGAAAAAAAAAAACAAAAAAGATAGAGAGAAATGAAAATAAAAATAAAGAATTGACATGTCAACATCGGCCGAATAGCGTGCAGATAATCACTAGCCAGTTAAAATTGATTAGATGGACTAAATTGGTACAAATACAAAATGTTTAAGACTCAATTAGCAAAAAAAAAAAATTAGGACTGAATAGAAAAAATTACAATAAATTTAGGATCGTTTTGATAATTTTCCTGTTGAATTTATTTAGCCGATGCTGCCTATCGAAATCATGACAAGACATGACATTATTTGAATGTGTGATAATCTTGCCGCGGGGTTCATCGGCTTTGCTTGAATATGAAAAGATGAAACGCGTTCTATTTTCATATTACTCTGCACGTGATTCATAATGTTAAAACGCACGGTGAAACGCGTAAGAGAGACTTATCGGACCATTGCCAAATGGAGGAATTCGCACATGAGGACTAAAAAAGACGTCCAGCAACAGATTCCAACCCAAATTTGCTTGGCCTCCTTGCAGAAAGTACAAAAAGAGACATCCTGCCACACAAAGCACGATTGCTTCGAGGTTAGCAAGTAACATCCCCCTTCAATTCTAGCTTTTTGCTAAATGAATAGGTTGGGGTCAAATCACTGACGACCAGCCTCTTTAAGAAAAAAAGAAGAGGGTGTCGTTGGTGGGGATTATGGAAAACGACCAAAAGTAGCTAGAACATGACTTAAACTGCCTTTGCAATCCATTTTCTCCATAGCAAATAATATTATTCCCACTTCGAGTTCTTTGGAGGCCCACTACAAAGGCCAAAAGGAGTTCTCTTTTTTTTTTTTTTAAGGTTTTACCTAAACTCATCATCATTTGCCTTCTCTGCATATCCCTCTTATATCATCAATAACTGACTATAATTCCGTGTTGGGTATTGTTTTCTTATGGTGTGTACTCTGCTATGTTTTGGAAGAAGTAGGATGATGTGCTTAGAAGTAAATCATGCTTGCATTCCTTCTAGAATGCCTATTGAATGTTGAAGGATAGTCACATTGTTCCTTTGACTATTGTTCCTTTTACACTGTGAAGAATGAACAATATGATTGAGGATAGTGTCCACAACCCTCAGACAATTTCTACGTTTTGTGGTAATTGTTATTGACATTTTCAACAAGTAAATTACACTTTTAAAGATAGGGCAGGCACATCTAAGAGATTGCTATGAAACATTGTCATGTTGACAAGATCAAATATATCAGCTTCTTGACCTCAACTTCTAGCTTTTGACCCCAAAGAGCTAGAGATATACAATGTAGAATGCACATTAGATCGTTTACAAAAACTATAAATTTTTTTATATAAAAATATTAACAGTCAAGCATAACTTTCATAAATTTTGACAAGAAAATCACCTTTGAAGTTCAAAGTTAAAATCTAGAAACTATCCTCAACAGTCAATCAAACCAGTTTATTTGTAAACGTCATGAATATATTTTCATGTTCTTCTCTTAAAATCAATGTGGTGACACCTAACAATTGAATTGGACTATCATATCTCAAAAGCATCCAACAATATCTCCGATTTCATCATAGCTACCTAACTTGTGTTCTATTGACCCATTTATATAATATGATCTCCTAATCTTATCATAAGTATCGGATTTAATTGTAAAAAAATTAGCAAGACGATGCAGATGAGCGAGATCATAGAACCAATTAATAGCAAAACGTTTATCATACAGATTGCGATGTCAAATACGAAAATGTGCACGAGCCGCTCGCTTCTAAATAAGGACCGAATCCCATTTATTTTAGCTGATGTCATTAAAAAAATAAACGCGAAAAGGGAAGAGGGATCTTAGCCACCACCAAGGTGGGGTCCAAAATCCGGAGAGCAAGAGAGATGGTTGGACAAGGCAGGCTGACCACGGCCACCACCTTTGGGACCCACTGGATGTCATAATTTTAGTAATTTTTCATCCTCTTCAATCCTCGTTCGCCCAGCATGTGAACATAGAAGTGGTCAAGGAAATCCTCTCTTGTACAGTAGGAAAAAACTACTATAAATAGGGAACCCACCAGACAGCCCAATGCACAAGACAAGCCAAGGCAAACAAGCAAGTGCATTATCTTCATTCTGTGTGAAAAAGGGAGAGAGAAACCAAAAGAGAAGTAAGGTTTCACTACAGCTTCTAGAGAGAAAAAAAAATGGAGAGCTTCCCAGTGATCAACATGGAGAACCTCAACGGTGAGGAGAGAGCAATCACCATGGACAAGATCAAAGATGCCTGTGAGAACTGGGGCTTCTTTGAGGTACAAAACCCTCTCTCTCTCTCTCTCTCTCTCTCTCTCTCTCTCTCTCTCTCTCTCTCGAACTTATATTTAACATTTTGGATTGTCATGCCTTGGGAAATGACCAAATGAAGCTGGTGAATCATGGGATTCCACCAGAGCTGATGGACACGGTCGAGAGAATGACAAAGGGACACTACAAGAAGTGCATGGAGCAGAGGTTCAGAGAGCTGGTGGCGAGAAAGGGGCTCGAGTATGTCGAGACAGAGGTCCATGACTTGGACTGGGAAAGCACCTTCCACTTGAAGCACCTCCCCGTATCTAACATCTCCCAAATCCCAGATCTCGATGATGACTACAGGTAACTGATGACGAGAATTTATCAACTTAGATGAAAAGCTGCATTCCACTCCGCATCTATCGATGATGACCTTTCACCATTTGATGTGCAGGAAAGTCATGAAGGAGTTTGCAGTGAAGTTGGAGAAGCTGGCGGAGGAGCTCATGGACCTGCTGTGTGAGAACCTAGGCCTGGAGAAAGGCTACTTGAAGAAGGCCTTCCACGGGTCCAACGGACCGAACTTCGGCACCAAGGTCAGCAACTACCCGCCGTGCCCAAAGCCCGACCTGATCAAGGGGCTTCGGGCCCACACTGATGCCGGCGGCATTGTCTTGCTCTTCCAGGACGACAAGGTCAGCGGCTTGCAGCTCCTCAAGGACGGCCAGTGGGTCGACGTCCCCCCGATGCACCACTCCATCGTCGTCAACCTCGGCGACCAAATTGAGGTAACATACATAATCGCGCTGCTGCTTACACAATATAACAAAATCATCACCTTTTAATACAAGAATATCCCGTTTGGCATTTGAAATTGAAAGATTGTTTCAAATCAATAACAGGTGATAACCAATGGGAAGTACAAGAGTGTGTTGCATAGGGTGGTGGCTCAGACCGATGGGAATAGGATGTCCATAGCTTCATTCTACAACCCGGGCAGCGACGCAGTGATCTATCCGGCACCAGCCCTTGTGGAGAGCAAGGCAGAGGAGGCCAGCGAAGCAGCCTATCCGAAGTTCGTGTTCGAGGACTATATGAAACTGTATGCTGCTCTCAAGTTCCAAGCCAAAGAGCCAAGATTCCAAGCCATGCAAGCCATGGAGTCGAGCCCCAGTTTGGAGCCAATTGCAACCGCTTGATTTGGGGAATTCTTTGCAATTCTTTGCATGCAAAAGATGTAGTCATACCCACATACGGTAGTCCTCTTGGGTTGGAAAGGACTGAATTTTTTGGTCGTGGAAGGAAAATTTTTCCTACGCCAAACTTGAGAAAAATTGTCGCGTTAGTATTTGACATGATACATGTTAAATTATTTATGAAATATTGCATGTTATAGCATGTGCAATTGATCTCTCCATTGATTGGTTTTATAGTATCTAATAACTTAAAACATCATTCAACCCAAACCAAATGAAGGCTTTGTTGATTATAAAGATGGCGAGCAGCTCAAAATAACTCAACAATGTGCTTGAGCAAAATATCAATAAAATAGTTACTACAACCTCTTAATCAGGAAAAAACCTTTATGAAATTAATGAAGCACCCAACTTTTGAATGTATGCATCTCGTTTAACATATTGGAGTATAAATCGTCAAATTTGGTGGATTATAAGCCTACAATAAAAATTTTAGCTTAGATACCCCACTCAACCCATCCAAACCGACTCAATGATCAGGTTCACTTATGTCATATATCCAGGAACCAAACAATTCTTTGGTATTGGCTTCCACGTTAATTAGATTTGTGGATATGAATGACACAAACAAGTGACGACTCTTGATCCATTAATTGGCCCAAAGTGAGACCACAGGGGAATTTTATGGGCCTAGACGCACATTAAATCAATTACCAAGCCTATGATATTAAGGATGTTTGAGTAATTCTAGCCATCCTTCTTCATCACGTGTCATTTAAACAATTTCACTGTTATAGATAGATAATTTTCCCCCTAAAGCTGTCGGCTTGTGTCATAAGATTGTAGTGGCATTGGCTATTCGTCAAATTTCAATATCATCGTAAAAAAGATATCGATGATACAATAATAAAAAATTTATTCAAAATAAATTGAAACATGTCGAGTCATGTCAGTTTCTTTTCCCTCATTGAATCTGGCAGCGATGTCCTCCAATTGTCCTAAGAATCAAGACTACCTAAGCCCGGAGATGCCCGAGCCTGTCATCAAACTTCGATGTTCATTTCCCTGGATTTGCTTCTGACACAATCTCTAAAACGTGCTTGTAATTTAGCAGGTTGGAAGGACCTCGACAGCATCTTGGACCGTCAAAATCATGCTGTCAGTTCCCCCACTAGAGCAAAACAATATGGGAAAAAAAAAAATTGGTGAGGGCAACAGAATCAAGATGATCGTGTTCCCAAATTCCATCCCCATCTCCAATTAACTTGGATGTGAAGGCAAATCGAATTTCTTGATTCGATCAAAGGGGTCAATTCAAAGACAAGTTGGCCACGCATTGGTATGGGCAATCGAATCATGGGCTCATCCACTAGAAACCGTGATCGACAGGCTCATTGACCAAAAACTTATAATTATTATCTATCAAAAGTCTGTTTTTTTTAGGGGGGATGTGTGTTATAAATCAAAGTCATGTCAATTTGCTCTCACTCTTGAGAAATTCCACCGTTGAATTGCAAGTCTTGATTGGCTCTTTTTGGTCTCCACTAACCTCTCCGGTCTCTCCATTTGCTCTGTCAATGCTCGTTTCCATGATGGCCCATAAAATGTTCTTTCCTATAATTTGCCGGTTCATTTCTTCTTTGAGAATGTTGGCTCCCAATTTTTTCATTAAGAGGCAAGAAGAAAGATCTCACAAGGCGGAAAGGATAAGAAGAACAATCAAAGGTCCCAATGCTCGAATCCACGATTTTGCAAACTTGTTCAAAAGGGGCAAGGTTTTGTTCTCAGATGGTTGAATTGGGCCGTATAGATTGATCTAATTAATGGCATTAGAAATAAAAGAAAAACTATGTTCAAATGGCTATATCAAGTAAGGTATATCTCAATTTACTAGAATTTCAATTTCGAGGGACTTCAAGGAGGAGAAAATATGCAACGTTCGTAGCAGATTTTGAAAACACATACATTTTGCTGCTATTTATCATAACTTTTAGTCAATCGACGTCGGATCACATTAGAATATCTCATGCTCACGATGTTCACATACGTATCATGTCATATTGAATCAAATTATGCAACAATTTTGCTTGACTTGCTCTTCTTAATTGCATGCATCAAGAGAAAAATCGAACTTTGTTAAAAATGCTCACATGCTTTGCTCACAGCATCATGGGGCCCCACATTGAACTCTAAGGACCTGTTTGGTAACCATTTTATTCTCGATAATAATTTCTACTCAAAAATAGTTTTTTTTTTTTTTTTAATTTTGTTCCCTATATGAGTTTCTGAGTATTTGAAACCGTTTGGTAATTATACAAAGTTTCTATTTCCAAAGTTGAAATGTGTTTAGTACAACCTTTAAATTTTTTTTTGAATTAGAATTTCTTTTAATTTTTAAGTAATTTTATTATATTTTTTTCTTTTTTCTCTTCTTTTTCCAATTCTTCTTCTTCTTCTTTTAGCTGGCACCGGCCTCGAGGGAGCCTCATTGGCCTGAGCCTCACCTAGGGCCAGTGAGGTCGCTAGCTCTCGTTTGGCTAGTCACCGGCCATCGCCGAGAAGAAGAAAAGGAAAAAAAGAAAAAAAATTGCTTTATTCTTCAATTGTTCTCGAGAATGAAGAAGTAACTTTTTTTTAACTTCTTGATTCTATTACCGAAAACAAAAAGATTAACTGACATTACGAAACGGATTTTTATTCCTTTTTTTTCGGAGAAATAAAAAAAAATAGTCACTGTTTGATCGGTTACCAAACAGAGCCCAAATTATCTCGTGAAACCTTTCAAATCCCATCATGAGTGGGCTTTGGTGGGCCTTCCACCTCTGCCGTTCTGTTCTTAGTAGAAGACTCGCGAGCTCGGGGTTTGACTGGAATTCCATGTAGCCTTTCGATGGTTTCAAGAATTTCTGTTAAGAAATCACAAAGGAAAAAAGAAAAAAAAAAATCACGTGCATTTTTCAAATAATGAGAATATGGTGCCCCCTCCCGGCCCCATGAACCGTAAACGGCCCTCAATAGAAAAATAACTCGTCAAATTGCAAGACCAAGACCACTCGCACGGTCAAAGTTCTTTTATAGTACTATTAAATCATCAATTAAATTCCTAATCAAAACTCTTTTTCACATGGATGCAGCCAACACGAGTTGCACCGATATTTTGCATGACACCTTCACCAATCGATTCAGCTAACAATCTTTTGAAGCAACTGGACCCTTTTTTGTAATTTCATTATTTCCGTTAATCTACACATCATGAAGTATTTACATTAGTATAAGTAAATTTTAAATTATTCTTTTCAGTACTTGTATTATTTTGGAGTAATCAAGAGCATGTCGCTTTTAGCAAATTCAGGTCAATGACAAGGAAAGGTCTACTACGTCCCCACAAATGATTCGACTGCTTGTTGCCAAGAGAAATTTCCAAGCAGTTTAATGTAAAGCCTCCTTGAATTTCATCCCTACGCATGCTTGCATCGTGAGCTCATCTTTACGAAGAGGACTGGTCCTAATTAGAGATGTGATTAAGTCGTTGATGATGAATGAAGTCGAGCCTTGTACACATAAGCAAATTTTGAATTCCACTTTGATTAATTCGAAAAATCAGAATTGGCATCCTCCCTATTCTGCTGCAGAAATCTTTTGAATGGAGAGAAGAAATGATAGGAACGCAAGCCGTCTGGGGAAAAAAATTCAGATATTACAAATGGAAATCTTGGGAAAAAAAATTAAGAACGGTTGATGCTACAGAAACAAGGTTGCTTGTGTCATAAATTGTTTAGTTACCTAGGCGCGTACAATGTGAGAATTGCATGGTTCAAATTGCTCTCGTCCTAAATCCTAATAACACGCATTTGATGCACAGGTGGATCTTGTATAGAATCGACCTATTTGATTTGGCAAGGGAAATGCTGGAAATTTCATCACAGGTGCTATAATCCCAAATCTCTTTTTTGGGTCGTATAAAAATTTGACATGTACTTACATAGTCTATGAATACATCATAACTTAAATAGACTTAATAGGTAAGTCTAAAATGAGGGGCCAAAGTTAGTTTGCGTGGCGTATAACCTAGGCTATATTTAGCACGTGGACTACAAATGTTGTGTGTGCGCTACCCTTACAAAGATCAGTTTAGGAAGTTGGTTTGCTAAGCAATGTGTCAGAGTGGGTTTATCGAGCAGAGAGTGGGTACATATGGAGCAGATCATAGTCAAGAACCAATAATAGTTTAATATATTAGCTGAGACATAATATATCATTTGCTAGGTGTAGAATAGATTTTGTCAAATGACATCGACAAGTCGTTCTCTTGTTGGGACGATTGAAATGAGTTTTTCCCTAGTAGGATCGCGGTGCAACCTTCCGTGATCAGATTAATCTTGCTAGTTTTCTTTTCGGCCATTAATGTCTTGCTAGTTTGTCATAGCAACTCTTCAAGCACAGACACTATTGATTTCTTTCATTTAAATGTCAGAACATTCCATTCAGAGAAAAAAGATGCTTTGAGTGTGTTTGAAGAAGATTTCATGATAATGAAAAATACATTACGAGAAATCATGTTTTTCCCTTTTCAGATTAGGGAATTCAATTTCCTAATTTTAAATATGTATATTTTCTTTGACCGTAAATAATTTTCCGTTAACCAATCATTTTCAACAAACCAAATGTGGGAAAGTCTAGAAAAATAATTCGCGAAAAATTATTTCACTCAAATATTAATACACCCCATGCTAGACTCTAAATTGATAAGCATTTCAATCTAACCAAAATCATCACATAGCGGTAAGACCGACATCAAAACCCTTATTTTTAAGTGTGTAGAAACAACATAATGCCTTCAATAACAGTCGAACGAGCACACATTCACATGTTGGTGTTGATTTCAATTTTTGACAGATAGAATGGGACACACAAGTTCATCAAGTGGTCTAACATGTGAACATGGCATTGCATGTGCCGTATATATCTTCGTGATCTATACACTTCCAAGAAAGGAACAGACGAAAGAAAAGGAAAGTACATTTTATCCTTATCGAAACCTTTCCAATGCAACCCCACCATCCCTCTCTCTCACCATTCCATTGCCTACATTCTTACTCTAATTATTTTCAATAATTTCCCGTTGTAATAGTCATCCTGAATATTTGGGATTTTTTTATTTCACCATTCATTACTTGCGTAGATGTTAGACACCCAAAATTACTCATATTGTCATGTGCCAATCACAATGATAAATGTAGTAACAAATCACTTGCTAGTCATGAGAACGAGGAAAAGTCAGGACGCACAAGGATATTTGGTTAAGTGAATGGAAATATATGGTTCAATGGTAAGGGAAAGAGCTATCATGTGTCCAGATACCAGAATAATGCCACAGATACAAAATTTGAGTAGTGTTGACATCACAATTTGAGTGGAAATAATCGAATATGCAAAAGACTCCACAGAGTTTAGGAGGGAGAAGTGCCAAAAAAGTCCTAAACCTTTTGTGTTTGTGCCAGTTTAGTCCTAAACCTTTTTTTTGCAAATTTAGTCCAAAACCTTTTTATTTAGTGCCGATTCAGTCCTTTTGGCTGGATTTTGCTGGCTTTCTGGACGCCGGCCGGCCGACGTGGACAATTTTTAATAATTTTTAATAATTTTTAATATTTTTAAATATTTTTTAAATATTTTTCTTTTTTTTTTTTCTTTTTCTTCTCTCCTCCTCCCTCCCCGCCGGGCCGGACCACGGCGACCGGCTCTCGCCGGCCACCTCGCCAATGGCCGCGAGGGCAGCCTCGTGCCGGGCGGCAAGGGCGCGCCTTGCCGGCGCCGCCCAGGCCGCGATTCGGCGAGGTCGAGCCTCGCCGCCATGGGCGAGGCTCGACCCTCGCCGATCCCGCGCGAGGCAACCTCCCGTCAGCCGGCAAGGCTCGCCGCACCGGGTAGGTGAAGGGTCAAGCCTCGCCCATGGCCGGCAGGCTCGCCCTCGCCAGCCCGACGAGGCCGCGATTCGGCGAGGTCAACTCGCGTCGAGCCTCACCAGCCATGAGTGAGGCTCGACCTCGCCGAATCACGGCCTGGGCGACGCCGGCGAGGCTCGCCACCCTCGCGGCCATTGGCGAGGTGGCCGGCGAGCCTCACCGTCCGTGGCCTCGGCCGGTCGCCGTGATTCGGCCAGCCGGCCGAGGGGGAGGAGGAGAGAAGAAAAAAAAAAAAAGAGAAAAAGAATAAAAAAGAATAAAAATTATTAAAAATTGTCCACGCCAGCCGGCCGGCGTCCAAAGCAAAATCCGGTCAAAAGGACTGAATCGGCACTAAGTAAAAAGGTTTATGACTAAATTGGCACCAAAAAAAGGTTTAGGACTAAACTGGCACAAACATAAAAGGTTTAGGACTTTTTTGGCACTTCTCCCGAGTTTAGGAACATTTGTTGTTCAGTGACCAAGTCATGCAGTTGTTGTCGACAAATCAAGAAGCAATATTGCATGATCAAGGCAATTATGGAGAAAAGTAGGAAGGCAAAGGAACGTGTGAAAAGGTCAGAGGCAGTTACCAAAGTAGTAATTGTTCGACAGTTACCAAATTGCTCTATAAATACCGCGAGTCCTCCAACAAAAAGCCCCCTGAACAACACATCAAATGTCTTTACTTTATTTTTACTTTATCGCACTTTAGTTTTCATAGTTGTAGTTTTTCAATTCCCATCATTGACTAGACACCGATGACAATATACACTCTAGCACAATGTCGTTGATTAAATTCTGATGTTATAGAATAAGCTCAACGTTGCCCCTCCATTATTGGTTTTATAGTATCTAATAACTTAAAACATTGTTTTAACCCAATGAAGGCTTCTATTGATTATAAAGATGGTGAGCGTCGCAAAATAACTCGGCAATGAGCAAAACATCGATAAAATAGCTACCTTAACCACTTAGTCAAAAAGAAAAAAAAAAAACTCTTGACATTGATGAAGTGCCCAACCTTTGAATGTATGCATCTCGTTTAATATATCAAAGTATAAATTGTTAAATTTGGTGGATTTCATGTCAAAACTCTGTGCAACATAACATATTAATGATGCATTTGCATTAAGGGGATTGTCAAAATAATCTCGTGATTATAGATAACAACTGGGTGATAGGTGAAGGCCATTCCCCCTTCCCCAGATCGATTCAATCAACAAAATGAGCGGTATCGAGTGAGGAAAATCCCTTTCCAAACAGTCCATCAAGGCCGACTCGAGTCCAACCAATTTTATCTAGGAGTTGGATATCACAAATAAGCCTTGAAAATAAATTTTAGCCTAAATACCTCACTCTATCTGTCCAAACTCACTCATTGATCAGGTCCAATTATGTCATGATCTAGGAACTAGCCAACTCTTTGGTATTGGCTTCCATGTTAATTAGATTTGCAGACATGAACAAGACAGATCAAGTGACGACTCTTCTATTGATTGGCCCCAAGTGAGACTACAGAGAAACTTTATGGGCTTGGAAGGGTATTGAGTCAATTGTCAAGCCCATGATGTTTTAAGGATGTCCGAATAATTCCACCGATTCCTCTTTATCATCACATGTATCTGAACAATTTTACTACTACTAATGAATAACTTTCTCCATAGAGCTGTCAACTTGTGTTGTAACATTATAGTCACATTGGCTTTCATGAAATTTTCATATCGTGGCCATAAATATATTAATGTCAAGAATGAAAAATCCATTTCAAATAAGATGAAATGTATCAAGTCATGTTAGTTTCCTTCTCCATCGTTAAATCTTACAAACCTGTCCTCCAATTGGCCTAAGAATTGATGCTTCTTAAGCTCATCGCTCTCTAGTTACAAGTTAAGCCAAGATGCCCGAGCCTATGATCAAACTTTGGTGCTGATTTTCTGTGGACTGCCGATAGAAAAAGATCCATTTTGCATCATATCTAAGGAATTCCTTGGTTTGGACCGCTTCCAACACAATCTCTAAGACGTTTTTTGTAATTTAGCAACTTCCAAGGACCTCGACAGCATCGTCGTCACGCTGTTAATTCCCCCACAAGACCAAAACAAAATGGGGAAACAAAAGGGGACAAAATCAAGAGGAACTCGTTCCAAATTCCATCTCCATCTCCAATTGATTTGGTTGTGAACACAAATTGGATTCGTTGATTCGATCAAACGGGTGAAAGACATTGAATTGTAAGTCCTAATTGGCTCTTTCTAGTCTCCACTAACCTCTTTAGTCTCTCCAACTGCTCATTTCCAAGATGGCCCATAAAGATGTTCTTTCTTAGAATTTGTCAGTTCATGTTTTCTCTGAGAATGTCAACTCCCATTTTTCCATCTAGAGGCAACAAGAAGGATCTCATATGGCTAGAAAGAATAGAACAATCAAGGTCATCATGCTCGAATTCGCGACTACACAAGCTTGTTTCACGAAGTGGGTGACTCAGATTAATCCGGTTAAAAAGTCTTGAAAATAAGCTATGATGAAAACAAACCTCTGTTCCTATTGAATGTATCAAGTAAGATATATCTCCATTTACTAGAATTTTTCACTCGAATTTTAATATTAATATGCACAACATTCGTAGCAGATTTTGAGAAAACATAAAAATTGTCGCTACTTATTAGAAGAACTTCTAATTGATCAAGGTCAGACCACGTTAGAATATCTCATGCACACGATATTCATGTATGTAACGTGTCATCTTTAATCGAATTTCCTTAATTTTTCTTCTACTCATCTTAGCATGTTAAAGTACACCGCAAGTATCAAAACTTGGCATGGGTAGACACTCAAGTGCCGAAAGTTCCAAAAGGTACAATTAAGTGTCATTTAAAAAAAAAAGTTGGGACATTTATGGTGCAAATGATGACCATTCTGATCAAAAATTGATTTATGGAAGAGAAATAGATTTTTTTATTTCTATTCTTGGATGAGTTTCTAAGCAAAAATACGCGTTTCATAACGATACAAAATTTCTACTCCAGGAATAGAAACTAATTTGATAACAACACAAAATTTCTTCTTCCCAAGCGACAGGAGATAGCGGCTGGCAACTAGCGAATGACAGGCAGGTGGCAGATGGTTGCGATGACAGCTAGGCGGCTAGCTAGTAGTGAAAATGAACAATAAAAATAGTTTTTATTTCTCAATTATGTTATAGAAATAGGGAATTAAAAAAATTGACTTATGATTTCTATTCTAAATCTATTTTTGGAGTAAAAAATTATTTCAAAAAAAATTGAAATAGTTTACAAACGGATTTTTGTTCCAAAAATAAGTCTGAAATAGAAAAATAATTCTAAAATAGAAATAGAAAGGTTACCATGTGTACCCTTAAATGCCAACACCGATGACGATAGCCGGAAATCTGACGTGTTTTATTTTAGGAATAAAGGTGGTCTACGTGACTCACTAGAGTTGTCTACTTAGTAATCAATGTGCAAAACAATGTCATTTACCCAAAAAAATTCTCATTAATGCTCCCCCTCCCCCTTTTTTTTTATAAATTTAGCTTTTTAATTTAATTTAATTAATATTTATATTAAAAATCCATTTTTGGGGGAAAAACAACATTGTCCTGGGACAAGCTAGCCAAGTGGATAATTTTTATTACAAAAATTTCCACCTTAGGCAAAAAAAAAGTCACCGCAAAATGTCACGTCGTATTTTGATTGGAATCTCTCATCATTGACACTTAAGTGTCCATTTCTTCTTTGATTATTGCACTTAAGACTACGTTTGGTAATCAAAATAAAATTCATGATAGGACAAAATTTATCATATCATTTGTTTGGTGCTTGCAAGTCGGATATAAAGGGAACATAAGTCGGATAAAATTATCCTACGGGGAGGTAGGATAAACATAGATGGGATTTTTAATGTCCATAATAGGAAAAAAATTTCTCAAATAAAAAAATTCTTAAATTAACAAATTAAAAATTATATTCCAATATAAATAATATTTTAATCTTAATATAAGAAATTAAAAATTAAAAAATTAGTTTTTAAATGTAATCTTATTTTATATATATACTCAAATGTAATTCTATCTTATAATATAAATTCACTATATAAATATATTTTTATTACATAATTTAGGTGTTTTAATATCTTAGGTATATTAGTATAGTTTTTTATTTAATAAAATTTTATTGAAGAATGATGGAAGGGGAAGAAAGAAATGAAAGAGAAATTGATTAAAAAATAGAGGAATATAAAAAATAAAGTAAAAAAAATAAAGTAGATAAGAGTGCTACAAGAGATTTTTACCATCTCCATTTATAATATTTGTTATTCATTTATATTGATATGTCGTTTATACATAATAATAAATATAATATGATGTGAATATATACGACTTTTAAGACTACAATCACCAAACAATAAATAGATAGAATATAAAGAAATCTCGTGAATTTCATATCCTATCATATCAAATTCTATTTTAATTAGAAATTCAGACTACTAAATATAATTTCAGTGTATCTTTTTTGGAAGTTTTGGCAGTTCAATGTTCATCCGTGTCAAGTTTTAACACTTAGCGTGTTCGACACTCCATCTTAACTTAATTGCATAGGTCAAGAGAAAAATCAAACTTTGCTAAAAATGCTCACATGCTTTGCTCATCGGATCATGGGCCACCACCATTGAACTCTAAATCACCTACCAAAAAAAAAAAAAGAAACTCTAAATCATCTTTTGAACCCTTCAAATCCCATGATGACTAGACTTCGGTGGGGCCCCCTCGGCTTCGCTGTTCTGTTCCTCGTAGAAGACTCGCCAGCTCAGGGTTTGACTGAACTTTCATTGGTCGTCAACATCTTTGGTTTCTCTTTGCGGGTCCCATTGTTCATGGGCCGTAACCTTTCGACGGTTTCAAGAATTTCTGGCAAGAAACCACAAGGGATAGGAAAAAAGAAAATCACGTGCATATTCCAAATAATGAGAATGTGCTGCCTCACAGCCCATTCATGATCCGTAAAGGACCCTCAATAGACTAAAAAACTCGTCAAGTTAAGACCAAGACCTCTCTCTCACGGTCAAAGTTCTATAGTAATACTATTAGATCATCAACTAGACTCATAATCGAAATTATTTTTCACGAGTACCAATGCAAGTTGTAGCGATCTTTTGTGTAACGGTTACACCAGTCAATTCAGCCAACAATCTGATGTAATTGGACCGATTGTTTTGTAATTTCGTCATTTTTTGTTAATCTACACATTGGAAAGTATTTACATTAAAATAAGTACATTATAGATCATTCTTTTTAGTACTTATAATCTTTTGGAGTAATCAAGAGCATGTCGCTCTTAGCAAATTGAGCTCAATGACAAGAAAGGTCTACTTTGCCCTCCACAAATGATTTGACCACGTGTTGACAAGAGAATTTCCTAGAATTTAATGCAAAGCCTCCTTAAATTTTGTCCCTATGCATGCTTGCGTCGTAGGAATGATCTTAATTAGAGGCCAGATTAAGTCCTTAATGATAAATGAAGTCGAGCCTTGTGTACATGAGCAAATTTTGAAATCCACTTTGATTAATTCGAAAAATCAGAATGGGCATGCTCCCCATTCTACTAAAGAAGTCCTTTTGAATGGAGAGACCACTCGAGATGATAGAATTGCAAGCCGCCTCGTGAAAAAAATTTCAAGGTTGCTTACTTCATAAATTATTTGTTTATCTGGGAGCTTACAGTGTGAGAATTACACGGTTCAAGTCGCCCTCATCCTAAATCCCAATAACATGCATGTGATGCATAAGTAGGATCTTGTCTAGAATAGACCTGTTTGATTTAGTAAGGGAAACCTAGAAAAAATTTTATAGGTGTCGTAAAGGCAAACTTCTCTTTTTTGAGTCGTAGAAAAGTTTGACATACATGTACATAGTCTACGAATACATCATAACTTAAATAGACTTAATAGGCTAGTCTAAAATTAGGGGCAAAAGTTAGTCCACATCGCATATCCTAATCTATATTTACCACATTGACTGCAAATGTTGCGTGTGATCTATGCTTGCAAGGACCGGTTTAGATTGTTGGTTTGCTAAGCAATGTGTTTGAGTGGATTTATAGTGAGCGAATCATATTCAAAAATCAATAACAATTTAGTATATTACTAGTTTAGCTACATTTTCAATACATGCGATAATTTTTCAATTAATACACTTAGTTGATACATAATATATCATTTGTGGGAAAATTGTCTAAAAAGTACTAAATTATTATATTTTTACAAATTCAGTCCTAACTCTTTTAACTGCACCAATTGATAAGCATTCCAATCTAACCAAAATCATCACATAGAGATAAGACTCACATCAAAATCCTTATTTTCAATTGTGTATAGAAACAACAAAGTGCCTTCAAGAACAGTCGAACAAGCACACATTCGCATGTCGGTGTCGATTTCAATTTTTTAGCAGACACGGAATGGGAGACGCAGGTTCATCAAGTGGTCTAACGTGTGAACGTGGCATTGAATGTGCCGTATACATCTACGTGCATCTGTACACTTCAAAGAAAAGAACAGACGAAAGGAAAAAAAAAAAAAAAAAGTGCATTTTATCCTTATCGAACCCTTTCCAATGCAACCCCACCATCCCACTCTCTCTCGCCATTCCATAACCGACATTCTCTCTCTAATTCTTTTCAGTACTTTCCTGTCGTAATTATCATCCTGCATATTTGGAATTGTTTGGTTTCACCATTCATTACTTGCGTAGAATTACGTGAACCTTATCCATGCCGGCTGTGAAATACTGATGTTTCATACGTCTCAAGAAGTGTGGGATGTCGAATTTAGAGAAAATTATTAAAATAGTCATATACTTGTTGTAATTTTTCCAATTCAATGCTAAACTTTTTTATGCTAATTCAATTTTAAATATTTTTGCATTTATACCAATTTAGTCTATCTAACAAATTTTAGTTGGCTATCACTAATATGGATGCCAGATGGCGCTGGCCATCTGACATTGACATGAACATTGACGTGTTAATTTTTAATATTTTTTAATATATTTTTTATATTTTTTTTTTTCTTTCCTTCTTCCTCTAGTCGATCGCCAAACCAACCAAAGGCTACAGCCATCTAGTTCAACCTCACCAAGCATTCTGGTGAGGGTGAAGCCTCACCATGGTTAGGGAGCACAACCTCGAATAGCATCGTGAGAGTGAAGGCAAAGAGAGAGAGAGAGAGAGAGTATTAAAAATTTGACACATCAGCTAGCTAGATGGCATCCACATCAATGCCAGCTGGCCAAAATTGGTCAGACAGACTAAATTGACATAAATGTAAAAAGTTTAGAACTCAATTAGCAAAAAAAAAAAAGATTTAGGAGCAAATAAGAAAAAAAAATGCAATAAGTTTAGGTCTATTTTGGTAATTCTTTTGTCGAATTTATTTTCCGATGTTGCCAGTCAAAATCATGACAAGACACAATATTATCATTATGTGTGATAATCTCGGCGTGGGGTTCATTGACTTTGGTTGAATATGAAAAGATAAAATGTGTCCGATTTTTATATCATTATGCATGCGATTCATAATGATAAAATGCATGACGGAACGTGTGAGAGTGGCCGGTGAGGTCCAAACGAAGAAGGAAACAGGGAGAGAGAGACGGAACCCGTGAGAGTGGCCGGTGAGGTCCAAACGAAGAAGGAAACAGGGAGAGAGAGACGGAACGCGTGAGAGTGGCCGGTGAGGTCCAAACGAAGAAGGAAACAGGGAGAGAGAGACGGAACGCGTGAGAGTGACCGGTGAGGTCCAAACGAAGAAGGAAACATAGAGAGAGAGAGAGAGAGAATATTAAAGATTTGACACATTAGCGTTAGCCGGATGGCATCCACATCAATGCCAGCTGGCCAAAATTGGTCAGACAAACTAAATTGATATAAATGTAAAAAATTTGGAACTCAATTAGCAAAAAAGAAAAAAAAAAGATTTAGGAGCAAATAAGAAAAAATGCAATAAGTTTAGGTCTATTTTGATAATTCTTTTGTCCAATTTATTTTCCGATGTTGCCAGTCGAAATCATGACAAGACACAATATTATCATTATGTGTAATAATCTCGGCGCGGGGTTCATTGACTTTGGTTGAATATGAAAAGATAAAACGTGTCCAATTTTTATATTATTATGCACGCGATTCATAATGATAAAATGTACGACGGAACGCGTGAGAGAGACTAATCGGATCATTGCTAATGGAGGAGTTCACACATGAGAATCAAAAAAGATATCCAGCATCATGTTCCAAACCAAATTTGCCTGGCCTTCTTGCGGAAAGAACATAAAGAGACATCCTACCCCGCAAAGCACGATTGCTTTGAGGTTATCAACATTCCCCTTCAATTCTAGCTATTTCCTAAATGAGTAGGTTGGGGTCAAATCACTGACGACCAAACTCTCCAAAGGAGAAGAGGGTGTCATTGGTGGGGACCATGGAAAACGACCAAAAGCAGCTGGAACATGACTTAAATTGCCTTTGCAGTCCATTTTTTCCACTGCTTTTCTGCTTGTGCACCGTAACTTTAGCAAAGAATATTATTCCCACTTCGAGTTCTTTGGGATCCCACTACAAAGGCCAAAAGGAGTTCTCTTTTTTTTATAGGGTTTTAACTAAAGAAGCACTTTCAAATAAACACATCATCATTTGCCCCTTTACAATCGAGATATCCCTCTTTTATCATCGATAATTGACTATAATTCCGCATCAGATATTGTTTTCTTATGGCGTGTACTCTGCTATGTTTTGGAAGAAGTGGGCTGCCGTGGTTAGAAGTGAATCCCACTTGCACTCTATCTAAAATGTCTATTGAATGTTAAAGGATGTTTGCATCACGCCTTTTGCACTCTGTGAAGAACAAAACGTATGATTGAAAATAGTGTCTACAACCCTTAGACTATTCCTACGTCATGTGATAGTTGTTATTGACATTTCCAACATGTATATTACACTTTTAACGATAGGGTAGGTGCATTTGAAAAATTGCTACCAAACATTGTCAAGTTGACAAGATCAAATACATCGGTTTCTTGACTTCAAGTTCTAGCTTTTGACACTAAAGAGCCAGAGATATATTGTGTAGAATGTGCGTTAGATCGATTACTTTGGCAAGAAAATCACTTTTGGAATTCAAAGTTAAAATCTAGAAAACTACCCTCAACAGCTAGTGAAACCAGTTTATTTTTAAATGTCACGAACATCTCTTCATGTTCTTCTATTAAAATCAATGTGGTGACACCTAACAATTGAATTGGATGATATTGTCTCAGAAGCATCCAACAAGATCTCCGCTTCTTCATAGCCACCTAACTAGTGTTCAATTGACCCATTTATATAATATGATCTCTTAATCTTATCATAAAAATCGGATTTAATTATAAAAAAAAAATTGGCAAGACGATGCGGATGAGCGAGATCATATGGAAACCATCTAGTTACGGAACTCATCACAGCAAAACGTTTATCATACAAGATTGCGATGTCAAATAGGAAAATGTGCACAAGTCACTTGCTTCTAAATAAGGATCGAATCCCATTTATTTAGCTGATGTCACGAAAAACTTTGCTTAGAGCACACAGGCCATGGTGCTTAGCATGTTGATTATTTTGGGATTCACTTGGATATTTCTTACGAACCCACTATTAAGATATGCAAAACGTCAATGGGAAATTTTTCTAATCAGTCATAAATCTATTATACGAATATCAATTTAGTCCTTCAACTTTCCAATTTCATCATTTTAAATATAAACCTTTGTATGAAATTCCAACATAGTTCTTCCTATCAACTTTCGCTAGAAATCGAAGACATGGCAGTATGTCACATAAGACGACTGACGATGACTAGACTGTTACGTCTACAATTCCTAATGAAAACTAATAAAAAATAGCCATATGGGAATTTCGCATAAAGATTTAGGACAAAATTGGCAAAATTTATAAGTTTATGATTGAATTGATATCCGTACAATAAATTTATAATTGATTAGATAATTTGTCCAAATATTGACTATGGTCGTAATACTTACAATGTATTTTTGTATCTAGATGAAATTACCTAAGTCTCCTGGCTTGTTGAACTAGCCACGTTTTCAAGATGCAAATACAACTTAAACCATAGTGTAATCTTAAATCAAACATGTTTTTTTTTTTTTTTTTGTCACAAGACCCGCAACTTGCGTACTCTAATTGCCGTACACCTTGTGAACATCTTGTTTAACCTATCTTATCGACACGTCATCGATGAGGCACGTAGATTGTGGGTCTAGTTTGCTGCACGTTCATGGAAGGTCACTGCACACTTTAAACTTTGGTCAAAAGGGAGCGGAAGAAAAAAATAAACGCGAAAAAGGAAGAGGGAAGGTTGGACAAGGCAGGCTGACCACAGCCACTTCCATTGGGACCCACTGGATGTCATAATTTTAGTAATTTTCCATCTTATTCAATCCTCGTTCGACTCAATGGTCCATCCAATGCTCTGTACCAGCATGTGAACAAGGAAAGGGATCAAGGAAGTCCTCTCCTGTGCAGTAGGAAAAAACTACTATAAATAGCGAACCCGCCAGACAACCCAATGCACAAGACAAGGCAAGGCAAACAAGCAAGTGCATTATCTTCATTCTGAGAGAGAGAGAGAGAGAGAGAGAGAGTAACCAAAAGAGAAGCAAGTTTTCACTGCAGCTTCTAGAGAGAGAAAATGGAGAGCTTCCCAGTGATAAACATGGAGAACTTGAATGGTGAGAAGAGAGCAATCACCATGGACAAGATCAAAGATGCTTGTGAGAACTGGGGCTTCTTTGAGGTACCTCTCTCTCTCTCTCTCTCTCTCTCTCTCTGTGTAACCTATATTTTATGTTTAAAAAAGTGGGTCTAACATTTTGGATTGTCATGCCCTGGGAAATGACCAAATGAAGCTGGTGAATCATGGGATTCCACCCGAGCTGATGGACACGGTCGAAAGCATGACAAAGGGGCACTACAAGAAATGCATGGAGGAGAGGTTCAGAGAGCTGGTGGCGAGCAAGGGGCTCGAGTATGTCCAGACAGAGGTCCACGACTTGGACTGGGAAAGCACCTTCCACTTGAAACACCTTCCTGTCTCCAACATCTCCCAAATCCCAGATCTCGCTGATGACCACAGGTAACTGATGATGAGAATTTATCAACTTAGATGAAAAGCTACATTCCGCTCCGCATCCATCGTTGATGACCTTCTACCGTTTGATGTGCAGGAAAGTCATGAAGGAGTTTGCACTGAAATTGGAGAAGCTGGCGGAGGAGCTCATGGACCTACTGTGTGAGAACCTGGGCCTGGAGAAAGGTTACTTGAAGAAGGCCTTCTACGGGTCCTGCGGACCGAACTTTGGCACCAAGGTTAGCAACTACCCGCCGTGCCCGAAGCCCGACCTGATCAAGGGGCTCCGGGCCCACACCGACGCCGGTGGCATCATCCTGCTCTTCCAAGACGACAAGGTTAGCGGCCTGCAGCTCCTTAAGGATGGCCAGTGGGTTGACGTCCCCCCAATGCGCCATTCCATCGTCGTCAACCTCGGTGACCAAATTGAGGTAACATACATACTCACACTTGCGACCCCAAGAAACAAAAAAGAAAAGGGCTTCTCAACGCATCAATCGCACTATTGCTTAGGCAGTACAACGAAACCATCACCTTTTAATACAAGAAAGTTTCAAATCAATTGCAGGTGATAACTAATGGAAAGTACAAGAGCATACTGCACAGGGTGGTGGCCCAGACCGATGGAAACAGGATGTCCATAGCTTCATTCTACAACCCAGGCAGCGACGCCGTGATCTATCCGGCACCGGCACTTGTGGAGAGCGAGGCAGAGGAGGCCAGCAAAGCAGCTTATCCGAAGTTTGTGTTCGAGGACTACATGAAACTGTATGCTGCTCTCAAGTTCCAAGCCAAAGAGCCAAGGTTCCAAGCCATGAAAGCCATGGAGTCGAGCCCCAATTTGGGCCCAATCGCAACCGCTTGATTGGAGAATTTGGGACTTCTTTAAGTATGGACGCAGAAGAATAAATTGGCTATTGTTTTTATTATTTTTTTTAATTTATGATTAGACCAACTGAGGAGATTCTGGCCATCAGTTTGAACTTTGGACGGGGTGTGTTGTGCTTGTCCCAATATGTACTTTGATTTATGGATTGTAACAATATACTCAATTGGAGATAATAGGAGTGTAAGATCATTTAAAATAATTTCTCCCGTATTCCTTTGGATCTGAAAACCGGTTTTGGTACTAAGTGCTAACCATCCGGACATTAAGTACACAAAAAGAGAGCGGTTTCAACGTGACGACAGCCTCAATTCAAACACAGAAAGTCAAAGGGTCAAACTTCACACGGTGGGGCCCATTTGCTTCATGTCTCTCCACCTTTCCCATATAGCATATTATAAAAAATATATATATTTATTGTCTTATTCTGTTGGGGTGATATGATTTTTATGTACGAATAAAGAATTATCACATGCAGCGCTCGTAGCCGTGTCGCCGGGGAAGGGAACATCGCCTTCTCTGACCATCCTATCACCCACATTATATCTGACACAGCTTGTGCAATTATTGAGAAATATTATTATTATTATTATTATTATTATTATTATTATTATTATGCATCTTTCTATGTTTTCTGTCGTGTGGCGATGCATATTAAGTTATCGAGGATGCCTTTGCAAAACAAAACGACGGTCGTTCCTCCGCCGAAACTTCCCTCGTTCTTGGTGTCGTTCGTAATTGGAAATCTAACTTCTCGTTTGGATTGGGTTCGGTGGAGCATCCAATCAGTGCTTCAGACATAGAAATGATGCCAGATAAGACAAGGGCAGGCCGTCTGTAATTTGAATAATTCCAACCATGGAATAGGTAATCGCATGGGAAAGACCCCCCAAGAAATATAATAAAAATGGGCAAAGCCAAAAATGATGCTGGATAAAATTTCCTTTCGAGATCTAGATCTGATTCGATTTGAGAGTTTTAGGATGATGTTGGACTGCGGAGAATTAATGTCGATTTTCCAAAAGAAGGGTGGATGTGTTTTTAAAACAAAATTTGTTCCGAAACATATATTTAACATGGATATTTACAAGATCTTGTGATTATTCTAAGGATATAAAATAAGTTTGCAAATCGCAAATTCTCAATCCAGATGCCATCAAAACGAAAGAGGTAATCAATTCTTTATTGATCAAATGGAGTAGATGGAATTACTTACTAATTATGTTAAAACATTACTAGGGCCATTTCTCTATTCATACTGTGTCGGTGTTTTCTCTAATTCTTTTCTAAGCTGAAAATAATACAATTCTACACCTTCCCAAGTGTTCAACTAATTCGACCACAAAAAAAAAGTATTCAACTAATCCTCACCGAATTCATGACCGGCTATAAAAAATTGCACAAGTTAGTGCTCCTTCTTAAGTCCTCCTAACCGGTCAAAGTCAAAGGGTTCCTCATTCTAACAGCAAATGCATGCATGCTTCACTTGTTATTTCATAGTCTTCTTCCCTCTTTGTATTTTTCCAACTCAAACCGTGAAATTCTCCTCTATGCTCGGACTAATTACAATGCTTAAAGCGAGTTCCAACTCGAACCGTGAAATTCTCCTCTATGCTCGGACTAGTTACAGTGCTTAAAGGGAAGATCGAGAATTAGAGGATACTGAACAAATTGACAAATCGCGAATTCTCAATCCAAATGCCATTGAAGTAAATGCGGTAATTAACCCGCTATTGATCGAATGGAGTAGATGGAATTACTTATTAATTATGTTAAAATATTACTAGGGTCATATCTCCATTTGCACTGTGTTGGCGTCCTCTCTAATTCTTTCCTAAGCTGGAAATAATAGGGTTCTATACCTTTCCAAGTATTCAACTAATCCTTACCGAATTCGTGACCGGTTATCAAAAGAGCACACGTTAATGCTCCTTCTTAAGTCCTCCTAACTGGTCAAAGCCAAAGGGTTCCTCATTCTAACAGCATATGCATGCATACTTCACATGTTATTTCATAGTCTTCTTCCCTTTTTGTTTTTTTCAACTCGAACCATGAAAGTCTCCTATGTGCTAGGACTAATTACAGTGCTTAAAGGGAAGATTGGGACTCAAAGAGTCAAATGAGACTATAGTAAGAACCACATAAATTTCTTGACTTTGTCCACCTAATCGAACCAACTTCTTGAAGACTAAATTATACCAATGAGAGGGATGCCTAAGTGGCAACGATCCAGCGCAGATCCACGGTTCATTCTCTGGCCGGGCTCCACGAGCTAGTTGAGCTAGCTTGGGCTCTCAAATGGCAAACCGGACCGGGCTAGGCCCAATAAGGCCCTTTTCCCCCTTTTCTGTTGATTAGTTTTGGAAGATGGAAGAAAGAAAACAAGAACTAGAGGCGACAAATCGGTGAGTTGGGTTAGCTTTGAGTGGATCATTGATGGGTTTAATCCAAATTCGCTTATTTAACTCACAAAGGCCCATTGATATTCTAAACAATTTAAATGGCTTGTACCTAACTCAACCCAGGTTCAACCCAAACCTACTCACATAACTCATATATTTTTTAAATATACCGATCATGCACTTAGCAAATTTAAGATAATAAAAATTAATTTTAAAAAAAAAAAAAAAAAAAGTGGAGATGCAATCCGCCCCTTCCTCTACGAGGTACGAAATAAGCATCACCTCCACCCTTTCTCCGCCGTTGGGCACCACCCTGAACCACCGAAGCACCTCGACCACCACCCTCTTCATCTGTAGGAATGCTCCTTCTCCAAACAAAGACCCGCCTGGAATGGAGAGCAAGATGGTGAGAGACCCTGCAAATTCAAGCCATAGTTTCTCTACAACTACGGTGGTAAAATCACACGTTGCAAGTTCGACGGCGACCTGAGCTGCATTGGCGGCTTCACTGGGATTCTATTAGTTGATCGCTCCATATCTTCGTTCATCAGTTTTTATTTGATGAATTCTCGATTGTGGGGAGACTCCGATCAGTTTTGACTTTGGAGGATTGGCATTGAAAAATCGTTGTGCGTTTTTGGTTGCATGGTTGATGGTGAAGCTATTGTTTTTTGGCCGAGTCATTCCAATCTTCGTCAATCTGGATGAGAGAGAGAGATCAACAAGCACCGTAAGAATTTTTTTTTTTTTTTTTTTTGCTCCTTTCTTCAACTAATTACTATTTTGGGTTGGAAATGGGCTTGTTTTAAACCCACCAAGGCCCAAATTCAGTCGGGCTTTTTTGTTTTCATTTTTTTAGTAAAACCTATTGTGGCTCATATTTTAAATTTGTAATGGCCTATTTACGATCTACTTTCATAAATAAGAATTAAAAATATGGATTTATAACCCATTTTAACAGTCCTAACAAAAATATACATAACCCTAACACGTCAACTTGAAAAGACTAGTTGATTTTTGAAGAAGCAAACCTATGTTTTCACATCCAAGTTCCAGCCTTGTGTTTCTTATGCTGACGAATGCTTAAAAGCACTCTAACTCATGATAATTTCGCAATTCAATCTTCCTTTACACTACTAACTATATGTTAGACCAGTGCTTTCCGAGAATATATATGTTTTCCAGCTCAGCGAATCTGCACGGATGCATGCAGGATTCCTTCTTCTGCGCATCGGGCAAATGAGGATCTTTTTTTTCAAAAACTATTTTTCAAATACAAAAATGCCTCTATGATTAATATAGTTTTATTTAATGATTTTGTCGCACTAATTCATCTCATAAAATTCTATCTTATCTCTACATACCTGCATCCTTATTTTTTTTTAAAAAATTGTGAAAAAAATCACAAAAAGTCACAAATTTATACTCATTGCGAATATTTATCTTAAACTTTTTTGTGACACCAAAAATCACAAATTTGTATTAGTAGTGATAAATGTATCTTAAAATTTTTCCTTATGCCACCAAAAACTCAAAATTTATACCCAATACATTAAGCCACCCCTGAATTTATACTAATATGACATATATACTTTAAACTTTTTTTTACACCAAAGAAGCCTCATCGTTGGTGCTGCTGCTGCCGCTGCCCTCACCATCATCATTGCCACTACCCTCGCCGTCAAGTTAAGGATAAATATATCACATTAATACAAGTTTGAGATTTTTGAAGTCATAATTTTTTGTGGATAAATGTGTTACATTGATATAAATATAGGGTAAATATGTTGCAATTAGTATAAATTGAGGTTGTTGGTAGCGTTTACCCTACTATTTTTTTATTTATCAGGTGTGATTTTATCAACTATATATCTATACCCAAAGTAGTACTTACAAAGTACTGCCCACTCTTCTAATTTTTACCAAAATTCCAGAATCGACTTATATTGAGTACAAAAGAAAATGGGGCGAGGACCCTTGGACCACCCTCTACTCAATAAGGGTGAGGTGACCTGACGGTGGGAGTATCATGATGACTTCACAGCTGCTGGCCATCGTGGGGCTGGCGAGATTTTCAGAAATTAGGACTTGAACTTGATAATTCATTCAGAAGCAGCAGCAGCAGCAGCAAATGGGGGGTGGTGGTGCAGTGGAGGGCAAAGCAAATTGAATTCGCTCTCTTCTCGGAGTCCGAGTCGCATTTGCCTAATAATAATCCCCCGTTCAGCAAAGGAGGGCCGGAGCAAAAGGAAGCCTTTCCCTCTTCTTGCCCCCTCCTCTTCCGATAAAGAATTTGCATGCATGCAAGAACAGAGGAATTTAAAACCCCTTTTCGACCGGAATGAATTCACAGTGTGCAAAAACCTAAATCCCCGTTCGAAGAAGCCCCACACACGAAGCTTTCTTGGTTTGTTGGCTTGGGTCTTTCCAAAACGAAAAGTACTTTTGCTAAAACCCGGATCCGCATGAACCGAATAAATCACACTCGTCGATTGTTCCTTTGAGTCCTTATACATACGAGTCTCGTGCGGGCGGGTCTCACCAAATTCACGTTGCCCATAAACCCTAACCTAAACAAGAGTTTTCTTCTTTTTTTGGGTTCGGGGGGTGGGTAAGTGAAGGTGGGGAGGTGAAAAGAAAAAGGGCAGGGAATTAAGGAGGACCCGTAAAAGACAATATCGGCAAAAGGACCTTAGCGTTTGGCAATGGACCGTGTGAGATCGACCTCTCATTGCAGGCCCCATTTCTGTGACTGCAATACGGAGTTATTACATAAGACATGATCAGCATCATGATATTTTGTTTGAGTGCTTTTAAATTTGGGATTTTTGCAGGGGGCCCTTTTTCTCCTTTTCCTCTCATTTCTCTCTTTTTTTTTTTTTTTTTTTTTTCTGGGGCTGTGCAGAGCGGGGAGACAAAACGTACAGTCAATAAAAGTTTGGAAATTTGTGGGAGGCATCTATTTTTGTAGCTGAAGAACTGACAAGGTCTTGTGTATTCTTCTGAGGCACACGTTCTCTCATACTCTCTCTCTCTCTCTCTCTCACGCACGAGTAAGATAAGAAGTTTTCTTGTCTTGGCTTGATCTTTCAACGGTCAAATATGGCTCTGCATGGTTTGCAAGATGATAAATGCACTGTCCCTCCTGTTTCATTGGCCTTCTTCATGCTCATGTTCCTTGAAAAAGAAGAAATCAATGGGAATAAAAATGAAGCTTTTACCCAAGAAGGGTCGACTCCACAAATCGATGGAGTAGCTAATGATGTACGAGGGCAGCATCGAGATCATTCAAAAACTAAGTACATCACTAGGAACCCGACTGCCCGTTTTAGTAAGAGTCACGTTCGATTCTCACTTGGCCCAACTTCATCGAGTCGCAGGAGAGTATACATTTCTCTCGCCTTCCGAATCTTGACATGGATGAAAAGGGTGTGCTCTGAAAATACCCAACTGGGCAAAACAAAGAAACGGAAAAAAACACACAAGTAAACAAATAAATGAAGAAGGGAACAAATTCAAGAGAATAATTCGTGAGACTGCAATCCCGAGAAAAAGAAAAGGTTGTTTTTTTCATGCCATTCATTCACTTCTGCGGGAGAAAATGACGCATCGGGTCCATTCCTTAGTGAGCGGCCAATGGTGGCTTGAACTTTTTTTCTTTACACATGCAAGAGAGGGAGAGACTATCCCTTTGTCAAACCCTAATTTAATTCGCCGACAGAGAAATGTCATGGGGAAAAAAAGGAGCAAATGTACCGGGGTGGGGGAGGCTTTATTCTTATCGACGTACGCATCATTATGAGGCCGTGGTTTTCTGAATTGCACTCGGTACTTTTTCTTCTTTTTAGCCATGATGTTGCCACGTATGATGATGCCGGTCATTATAAGAGTAATGCATCCAATTTCTCGAGTAATCAGGGAAAATTACCACCAAAAAACTAATCAATTGCACCTGTATCAGACCACCCACCGCGGTGGCTCCGTTGAATAAGGCCTTGCTGATCATTTCCTCGAAGGTGAAGGGTTAAAACTCCACGTGGAGCGGCACCCTTAACCGCTGTCGTGGGGTGGTGGTTCGCCGTGCGCGCCCGAGTTTGTCTGCTGCTGCCGCACGTACGGGGTTTCCCTGGATCAAAAAAAAAATTGCACCTGTATCAGTTTAATTTTATACTTTTCAATTATATGAATTTATTTTCAGAAATTTTTAAAAGAATTTCATGTCAATGCCATTCACGCCATATTAGATGGTTGGATTGGACTACCAAGTTATTATTTTTCAATCAAAATTAGCTAAAAGGACTGCATCTGCAAATTGTAAAAAAATTTAAGACTAAATTGACACAATTAAAATATTTAAAATTAAATTGGCATGAATACAATAGATTTAGAACTTTTTTTATAATTGTCACGATATATATGTTATATGACATAAAATCAATCGAATGAGTCACAACTAATCATCGAAATCTTAGAAAAAAATTTGTGTTGTTCTTGTCAAAGGTTCTTCTAGATGAGTGTCAATCTAAACCATGGAAGACATAGTTCATTGACCAACTCAAATGATATTTCATTACACCGCTCTATAAAAGTATCCAGTCTTGTGAAATAGGAATTTACCTAAGTCCACATACCATTGAGTTTTTCTTTTTAAATAAAAATCCACCACTTATTTTTGAGTGGTTTTGTTTTCTTTTGTGTGTATGTGTGTGTTTTTGATTGGCCATACTTCTCAAGTTGATAAAACACTGAGGATTACCTTCAGACTGTCTCACGTCTATAAAATGCGAGCGAGCACACGCCACACCTCAAAACCATTGTAAGTCCCAAATGGAAGTTGCCCAGCAAGAGTCAACTCCATGGGAACAACCCTACTTTCTGAAACCCCACTTCTTCTTCTTACCATCATCATCCGTCGCCTCTCTCTCGGTTCCTAACCATGCTTGGCTACTCCTCGACTCATTGCCAGTCATCTTACTATCTCATCTGCATCACGTTCTCCTTCGAGATATAGACAACGATGGGATTGTGATGTAATCACCGCGGCGGTATCTCTCCTGAGCTTATTCTTTCTCCAGCTTCTTCCCTCTTTAATGGGCTTCACGAAGTCCGTTCAAATTTTCTTGACCTTGCAAGTCCTGGAAAGGACTTTCAAGATCCTAAAAGGTTGATATCTCATGCGAGGAGCCGAAGTGTCCATTCGGGCGGCCTTGGTGGAGGCAACTCTCCAACTCGTGCTCGACTATTAGTGCATGCACACCTTTCTTCTTGTATTTTCTTTTTCCAAGATGGATTTTTGCCTCGTCCGGTGACCAATTGTATAAGATTCGCCTTTTCCTTTTGACGTGATACTGGAAACGATATCCATTTGTATAAGGTTCACCTTTTCTTTTTGGTTGTGAAATGCTATACATTCATGTAGAACAAGGTGGTGTTTGTGTTATCTTTGTCGTAGAGCTGTATCAGCAAATGACAATGTGATCAGCTCGTAGAGATATTACTACCCGCGCTTGTCACTTGTGTATTCTACACGGTCATCTCTGCTTAATATAAGATGAAACTGCTCCTCCTCAACTTGGAGGGCATAAAGCACATAATACACCATGTTCTTCAAGCAGAAAGAGGCGAAAGAGCACGACAAACTGAAGGGCCTTAGCCTTTAAACGAAACCGGGTTTTCTTTCATTCAGGCATGCGATATCGGTCGTTGTAGTAGAATCTCGCCCTGCTTGCTTTCAAGTGCTCGAGATTATCAGACCAGAAAGGGTACTAACTGGTGTACGGTCGCACGCTCGGTTGTCGATCTTGAATCGAATCGGCGTCAGGGTCAAACACATGGTCGTTTCAACTCAAAACTGGCCAGTGCGAATTGATGGAACGGGGAAAACCGGCTAACTAGGTAAGAGGTCCATCGAGAAAAGGAGCGGATTCTGGCGTAGGCAGCTGACGCGCTCTGTTGCAAAATTGCAGTGCCCAACTTCTCTCTCTCTCTCTCTCTCTTTTTGCTGCCAATATATTTGCTAAGGCTCTTTCAGTTGAACATGAATCAATGCTGTAGGTTGCCCTTGCCCATGGTACATGGCGATTTCTTACGTAAGTAGATACATCATATACTGATAGCTTAATCTACAACCTTGCGGGCCTCGCAATACAAGCTTGCTTTTTTTCTTTTTCGTTTTCAACAAGAGTTGATGCCAACGATCAAATACAATGGATCGAGCTCACGGTCCTTCTGTATAATTTCCCTCTTTTTCGATATTTTCCCGGTCTTTTGCAACATAATCAGGCAGCCAGCACCAATACTTTGATTGTTCCCTGGCTGTTAGCAGTTAGCATGGTTGGGCTATCGCTTTTCCAGCACACGGCGCTAATGAAGTAAGATCCTGCATCATCGTCGGGATCGTCGGGATCCGGCGAACCAAATTTATGCGAAGTGACGTGCTTTGATATTTCCTGAAGAGAAAGTAGACAATCTTTAGTGCTTTGATATATCCCAGAGAGAAAGTAACAATCTTTGAGCCACACGAAGAGTAACTAGATAGGATTGCTGCTTCAGCAATTCTCACCTTGTGGTAGACATAGACTTCGTTGGTTTCGCTGCCACACGCAATGTATTCACTATTTACCGTTAGACCCACAAAGTTCTTCTCGTTTGTGTGGCCTCTAAACGTTCTAACCTGCAATACCAAGAGACCAAGATTGTTCCCTCGATCAGAATAATAGCTGCGAGAAGATTAAAAATAAAAAGGATAGCTCGCCTACATTTGGAGAGAACGGGAACATGCACACAGTGGGGCTAGAAAAAGGCAACCATGAAGACACAAGCTTTTCTGGTGCTTTCTATTAAAGGCAGGGCCTACCATTTGATACCCAGAAACCACAACTTCCATGGCAACCAATTTTTGGGCCTAATGAATGAGTAAAATGGTTCCATTGATCCAATTCTAAGAATTAACTTCCTCAATATGAGAAAACTCAGAGAATTTATATGCTGCTTGAACTACTGGATTGTCGGGCATCTAACTAAGCCTACATATATGAAATTTAAAGAGACTCATCCTGTCGCTACACATTTTACTCACCGGCAAATTCTCCTTTACATCCCATAGCCGTAATGTGCTGTCAGTGGATGCAGAAGCAAGCTCGTTGTTGGACAAGAATTTCACATATGAGACAGCTTTACGGTGCCCCGTAAATACATGGAGTGGTTGGCTAATATTGCGCAAGTCGTAATAATGGATATGGTGATCAGCTGAACCAACCTGAAAGAATCAATAAATTGCAATACCAGCTCAGAAAAATTCTATGTATGTGTTGGCTGGAGTTTATTGAACTATCTACCAGCAAAAATCAAATGGCATGATAAGTGCCATAAGATCTTGGATGAAAGAAAATTACCGCTATGTGGTTGCTAGATCCAGGATTATATTTGACACAGCATATATTTGCTTTCATGTCGATGTTTAGCACGCTAGCTTCCTGCCGTGTGCACCAAACCTTGACCTAGTAATCAAAAAAACAAAAATTAAACAGACACAAACTTTAATTGTCTAATTAAATACATGCAAAAGCTAATTACAGAAGAATCAACACTTTACAGAGTTCTTAAATAATAAAATTTGCTTCTACGTATAAGTAAAATAAAGTTTCACTGCTGTTTCCCAAAGATTGTGCTCTACTATGAAGGCAAATTGAGGGTGTTCGTCATTTTAAAAAAATGAAAGTGATCAGTACAACAACCTAAATACATTGAGGGGCTAGCAACTTTTACACACCAAGAGAATGTTTTTTCATTAGTAGTTGATCTCTGACATGGCAAAATGATTCTTGCAGTCAAATGGCTAAGAAAGGATCAAATTTTAGTCCAAAAAAGCATGGAGAGGAATATATTACAAATGGTCAAACTGGAAAACCCACAGACGTAGACAACTGCAAACTTTGGATCAACCCACACCAAGAGGACAAAGGATCTACAAAGTGCAAGGAGGTACCTTACAATCATCGCTGCCAGATACAAGCATCGAAGGCTCAGTCCTTGAGAAATCAACACTCCATGCGCGTTTTTCATGTTCTTCATATTCCATCAAACTCTGCAAAAGGTTAAATTAATATTGCAACAGAAGTAAATAGAACCAAAGCAGATAAATAAGATGGCCGAAGATACAAACTGGGTTTTTGTATTTCATCAGCAATAAAAGTGACAATTATTGTCTAATTTATAAGGACAGTCATTACCTGCCGGGTATCCACATCCCAGACCGTCACTATTCCCTCATAGTCGCTGCTCGCTATATGGTTTTTGGCATACTTATTCCAGCTCAAGCAACTAAGTTTGGACCTCGTGGTCATCTCAACCACAGGACAGTGAACGTCAGTTGGCTCATTCACAACCTGATAATCAATAGCATTGGCATAATTAAGCCATTTAATGGAAGCAGATAACAGTGTTAGTAATTACTAAGGGTCAAAAAGAGTAGGGGGAGGAGGAGAACTCAATATGGAATCAAAATTACAGACTTGGGTACTTTTTTTTGTCTTTAATCAATTTTCTTCTATAAGTATTAATTCATACGCGCATCAATTTGCAATGAACACAACATAAACAATTGTAGGTTCCTTTTGAGGAGTCACATAAAGCATAGAAATTTGGCAGATCATCAAAGATCTCACAACCTGATAATCAATAGCATTGGCATAATTAAGCCATTTAATGGAAGCAGATAACAGTATTAGTAATTACTAAGGGTCAAAAAGAGTAGGGGGAGGAGGAGAACTCAATATGGAATCAAAATTACAGACTTGGGTACTTTTTTTGGTCTTTAATCAATTTTCTTCTATAAGTATTAATTCATACGCGCGTCAATTTGCAATGAACACAACATAAACAATCGTAGGTTCCTTTTGAGGAGTCACATAAAGCATAGAAATTTGGCAGATCATCAAAGATCTCATAAATCTGGAGCATATATATACATATGCAGGTAGGCAGGTACATATGTAAGTGCTTCAAATTCTCTTTTCCCATTGCAGATTTAAATGTTTAATTTATTTCCACCAGAGTTCATTGCAAAGAAGAACGAAAAAGAATTGCAATCTTTCACAAAGACATGCTAACCTGGCTCCTCCCAACAATCTCAAAAAACTTGAAAATGATTAAACAGCAAGCTTAGAAACTTACCGTTGAGAAGTCAAAAACCTTTATGCGACGGGAAACTCCAGCAGTGGCAAATAACTCGTCATCTCGATCAAATTCAATGCTGCAGCAAAATCAACCAATTTCCTCAGTTTCAGGAGACAACTAATAGAAGGATGGAATAGTAAGCACACAGAGCTTCAATATATGCGTGAGCATTCAGTGAGGGTCTGTCTCTGTCAATTATTTGATTTGATCCATCTCCTAGCTTCACTGAAGACCTCAAAAAAGGGGATCTTCAATAATCTAGAGCATACAAGCAGAGACACCTAATTTGTTCAACTAAAAACTTCAATTAAGAAGCATTACCGCATCAGTTCAGCAAGAAGAGCAAGTCCAGCAGACATAATCAGCACTGCCACATGTCATGCCTCTAGAAAAAGGGTCCAACTTAAAATAGCTACACAAAACAACAAGAAGTTTTTTCAAGGGTCTTGCCCATTCAAGTCCATCATTATTCTTATTCACTTGTGGTACAGCTGAATTTCATAGGAATGTTTTTGCAATGACAACAATATTCTAACATATTGCAGGCTGGTCAATTTACTTCGAATTTGAACACAACCTGATTAATTTTCTCCACCTACAAATGAGATACTACTTCTCCTTGCTAATTTTCATTTTCAAAGTGTTAACCAAACCCCTAAACTGAACCAGAGTTTTAAACACAACTCATAGCATATATATACAAATGCATTCATTACCCTTGCAGAAGATATAATCAATACAAGCACTGTAGATGCAGCATACCATAATTAGTACAAGTACTGCGAGGACTACTATATGCAACATACACTGTGCAGAGGTAAAAATATATATATATATATATATATATATATTTATCATCCAAAAGTTCAGATATTGGCACATTAAATAAAACTCAAAAGACAGGAAAATCACCTTGAAACTATATTAGCTGTGTGAAATAAATCCTCATGCCTAAGTTCAGCAATTACCCGTAGACGACTGGTCAAGAGGAACAAAAAGGAGAAGGCGTGTAAGCACCATCAGAAGGAAACAAGGCAAAAGAAATTGCTGATTTATGACAAGGATATTAGACTTAATCTATACCTGTACCGCGTAAAGGTGCTTAATACAGATTGAAAATGAGCAAGACCTGCAGTATAACCCTCCCTGTGTATGACATTTTTGTCCTTTTCATCCTGGAAATGTGGTTGATTTGCCAACTGGCGTCGCTTTTGTAGATAACATTCTTGGAGATCAGTAAACTGAAACAGACATTCACCCAACAATTACATCCATGTAGATGGGCAAGAAGTTAAGGATCATCAACTACAAGTGAGTAACATGAGGCACAGATAGACAATTAAATGTTTTTGAAAGAGATTATCTTACCATCAATACTACTTGGAAACTCAATTTTGACAATTTTTCTCAAGAGATAGTTTATGCAAGAAATTCTCATAATTTTCCATGGCAGCAAAAAGGATGCTTATTGCTTATAGAGAAACATGGTTAGTAAGTTGAGCATCTCCAGAAGATAAGCTTTCATAACGAGCTTTATGCAAAATAAATTCTTCAATATCACCAACCTGTGCATGAACTCGTTTTTTCCTAGTCACTGAAAGACTGGATTGATTCATGTGTTGTGAGTCAGACCCACTAAGAGTATCCTTTCTCTGTAGTCCGTGGGAGCTCACTTGAGCCTTTGTTTCCATTTTCTTGCTCTGTAGACTACCAGAGGACAAATTTCCCCGGGTACTGATGTTACTGGAGGTAAAGCCACTAGGCGTTTTCTCCATTGACGAAGGCCATGGCTTTCTCGTGCTATGATCATCTCCAAGCATCCTCAGCTTCACAGAGTACCTGTCCCTTGCCCGATATAACTCTATCCTATGTCTCTCCACAGCATTAATATCCTCCTTGATATACTGGAGATCATTTTGTATCTGTAGCAGAAAAAGAATTCCTGGACATGTTGTCAATTAGGACTTTCACCTAACCACTATCCCTCAGATTATTTGAGGGAAGGGGTTAAGCAAGAGGCTGCAGGACTACAGCAGCAGAACTTAGCAAGGAGAAACGAGATGACATTCACAGATAAAAGGTGAAAACAAACCTCATTCAACTCTTCAACTTTTTGCTTCCTCAAGCAATGCAAGAAGTCAAGAAGAATTTGCATATTTCTCTCGGCTTCCTCTTGTTCCATTTTTCTCTTCTTCTCTGCAAGAAACACGAGAAGGCTATCTAGCTCCTTGATTGACACTGGACAACCCTATGGATAATCAAAAGGCCATATTAGCAGAATATATTTCAACTCAAAAACAGCCAACACAGTCCAAATTATTTTGTTCTCCACAGCTACTTAGCTACACGTCCGGTAAATACCCAATGCACTGGAGCATCATTGGATAGCATCTCCAGGTTATTAAGATTGAAGGTCAACTATGTTTTTCCATGATTGAAATGCTATCCATAAAGAAGTACGAACAAGTTTAAGGAAAGGATCAACATCACAGGTTCAATTCCTCAAAAGAGACAAGTTCAGCAATCTCGTAATCGGATCACTCAATTGAGCTTTGGCTTAATACTTATATAATCCATAAGATCAATAGCATATATATTGTGGCTCATGGTTTACTTAGCTAAGGTGGAAAAATGTTGAGCAAGAAAATAAATAAGGAAGAGAGATCTAGCTAAAATTTGATTAAGGAATGTGTTAAAGTCACGAGTTACAACTTCAGTCCACTATAATTGAACAGGACATATCAGCAGAAAGTGCAAAGTTGTGATTAAATTGTGTTCTTTGTCGCATAAAAAAGTGTCCAGAATGAGAATTTCAAGTTAGAGATGCCTTCTCGCTAACTTATTATTTGCCACAGTCAATGAAGTAATGCACTAGACGCTTCCATAAAGAGCCTGGACCTTGTTACCACGGAGCTAGAAAATGAAAAATAATAGTTGCTCATATAGATACGATACCCATTTATGCGTTTGCCAAAATTTGGAGATGGCTTCCATGGACTCTCTATGCCTGAATGAAACTTCCACCTTTTAAAAAAATCACGAAAAGAAAACCCAGCAAGGACTAACCTGTTGCAGCGCCACACGAAAATGTTCAATGGGAGATGCAGTTTTTGATACTTGCCGAGCAGAAGTCTTCTTCAATAGCTGCAAATGAGCCAGATGGATACCATTAAATAAGCTTACACTGGAGACGCAGTTTGGAGATAAGAATACTCTAAATCAAGTCGGGTACACCCGATGCCAAAATCTTCCATTGTTTTACAGCTATCAAGCTTCAATTTTGAGATTCGCAATAATAATTCTGTCGGCCTGTGCGCTTCAGTCTATCTGCCGAGCTCTCAATGTGTTCAGATAGAAATTTCCCGCGAATAGAGATAAGGCGCTTAATATTGCGGTTACGCATGGCTCTGAGACGTCAAAAGACTACCGATGCTAACTCAGCTCTCCGCGAAGCAATTCCAAAGCAGACACAATTACCGATCACCGACATAAAGAATCGTCCCCATCCACGAATCCGACGCGCTACCGCAATGACTACTCAAAACCGTAAGCCGTCAAAAACAGTATGGAAAGGCGAAAGAGCAGATCGGGGACCTTATCGAGCATGAAATTGGGGAAAATCTGGTGGTTGTTGAGGAAATGGCCGCAGCAGGGGCAATCGCTCTTGTTGCGGAGGTGAGTGGTGATGCACATGTAGCAGAAGCTGTGCCCGCACGACGTCAGGAACGCGTCCTTGATCACCTGCATGCAAATGGGGCACAGGAAGTCCCTGTCGAGCTGCTCGGCGGCGGAGGCCCCGCGGCGGCCGCGTCCCCGGCGACCTCCGGCGGCGGCGGCGTCGGCGAGGCGGCGGCGGCGGGGGGAAGGGCGGCGGCCGCGGTCGCCGACGAGGAGACCGGCTCGGGCTTCACCGCCGGGACCAGAGCCCCGGTGGACACTTCCTCCATGCGTGGACTATGTTTTCAAGAAGCGGCGGCGGCGGCGGCGGCGATGGCTCGCGGATCGGTTTGAGAGGAGGAGATGCGTGCCGTTCTGAGCAGAAGGAGCAGGAAGATTGATGAGAGAGAGAGAGAGAGGGTGGGGCCCCGCGGAGAGGAGCTTGAGGGGGAAAATGGTCCACGCAGCGCGCGCAGGGCGGAGTGATAAAAAACGGTGATCCGAAAATACGTTGGCTTCGGGAGCCGTGCAACCGCAACAAATTGGACAAATTGGAAGCTCATTCATTGAACGATGTACCCATGGAGGGTCCATTTGTCAGACTCTTCATTCCATTTGGAGGCGTGGATGACCTCTCTTTCCTCTCTCTCTCTCACCTAAGCCTGGCCTTTGCTACGCCTCCTCCACCGGGGGACGGCTAAAGGGATTAGTAATTTGTTAAGTCGGCATATCTTGTGTTTACGATATTTTCTATAGAAATATCACTAGATCTAACCAATAAATCTTACCCTTCATAGTATGATAAAACAAGTAACTTCAACTTTTCGGGGCGTCAAATTTTTGAGTGCCCATTTCCTGGTTTTTTTGGTAGTCATAGAGCAAAGTCATGCTACATTCGCTATATTCTTTTTTTTTTTTCGAATAAAGTCATCTGCATTCACTTGGAAAAAATGCATGAAAAATGAATTACACCTCAATTATAACATAATAAGCACCTAGCCATCACTTAGAATAGCAAGCAATCTTAGAGAAGGAAGGAGGGAAGGCAAAAGAAGGCAATGCATGAATTGGTAAATTACCTAGCAATAACTTGCAGCTATTCTCCTTTAACTTCTTCATGAGCAACACAATACTCACTTTTCCCATCTTTGAACACATTTATTCGGTCTTTGCATAGCTCCAGGAATACCGCATGCACTTGAACAATTATTAAACTTCCTCAAGGAACATGAATCGTTAAAAAAATGCACAATACAAGTGAAATCAGTGATTTTCGGATATTAATTTCTTCCTTCACTTTTTCTCCAGCTTGTTGCAATAAAAAACATTTCATTTATAGCACATATTATACCTTAATAAATTTAAAGCTGGAACTTTCACACTAATCCGATGCATAATCCCACCACATAGATACGACAGATGCCGCCCTCCGGCGAGGCCTGACAGTTAAGAGCTCGTGGTTGCTATCATTTATGCTCTTATCATCCTTAGGCGCACAGGGAGGAGTATGTGACAGTGGTTGCGAAGGAGCTGTCGAGGCTCCTAAAAAGGGGAATGTGGGTGGCTAGTGCAAGAGGAGTGTAAGACCGGCAGGAGCGTGTGGCTATAAAAGAAGAAAAAGAGGGGGAGAGGAGAGAGAGATGCGTGGAGTGGGGAGTGAAGGCGTGGCAAACCGCCGTCAATTTCTGGATGATCCTTCGTAGGATGAGAGAACCTTTCAACTCCGGCGAATCAACTCCAAATCAACTTCGACAAGGAGAAATAGCACAAAGGTGGGGTAGAGTGCTCTACTTGGTTCGGCTGGGCTCGTCAACCGGATGTGAACATCATTTCCTCCCTCGTCTCCCGACCGAGCCCACTCTCTTTTTGTTCTCACAAACCCCCTTTTTTGCAAGATTCCATTTTCTATTTTCCGTGACAAACTCAGCCAAGGTTTTCTTTGGTGGGCCCTCCATTCAAGAAAATATTAGATACAGCTCTGAGTCCAACTAAGTAAAAAACTACTCCATTCAATTAAGCCCTCCATTCAAGAAAATATTAGATACAGCTCTGAGTCCAATAAATACAAAAAAAAAAAAAAAACTATTTCGTATCAAACGCATTTATATTCTTTTTCTATTTCAAGAGTAAAAATTTTATGTAGTTACCAAACTCCATTAAACTTATAAATGGATGTGCTAATCTAGAAAGATTTCTAGAAAATTTGTTTTCGAAACCATAATTGATTAAGTATGTGATTTTGTAGAAGGTTATTAAATCTGTTGAAGGGTCAAGAAGGACAAAACAAAGCTATATTTGATGAAAATGCTTCGAAGGTCTGTCGACATTACGAGTTTTATAAGAACGTAGAATTTATTGATTATGTGCAGTATTTGAATACATCATAATAATTTTACTAACTTCAATATGCATAAATGTATTGAATTAGCACATAAGTTGTTATCGGAATTTAAAGGTGAAAAACAAATCGACATACTATTTATCGGACAAGATCGGTTTATCGCGAAAAGCATACAGGGTTATTATTTAAAGTGAAATTCACTAAGTTAAGATTACTCGGCCATTCTACAAGCCTTGTTAATTATTTTGGTGGTTTCAAAATATTTTTTTGGCTTATGGGCAGGTAGAACAGATACTTCTTTTTTATTATTTACGGAAATTTCAAATATCTTTTGAAGAATAACCATGTTGCCCCTAAACTTCACCTTACCAACCGGTTGTTACTAATATAGCATTCCACGTTTTTTAGTTTTTCATCTAGTTTCTTAATTTCATATTATATCGAGCATGGCATTATTATTTTTTAAACTCTAGTCCAATGATGTTTTTGATAAGCTTGAATCCTCGTTTTGCGCACCTACTTGGCCAATCCATTCTGTAAAGAAAAGATTTACAAAACAAGAGTAGATAACTATGGGTCCATTTGGTAATGCTTTCTGGGGAAAATTTTTTTTCAAAAATGATCTTTTTCTATTTCTATTCCATATAATGATTTCTAAATAAAAAAAATGCGTTTGATAACTATACAAAATTTCTATTCTCAAAATAGAAAAAAAAAATGAATATGTTTGATACAATTCACAATTTTTTTTGTAATATATAATTTCTTTTAATTTTTTAATAATTTTTAAGATTTTTCTTTTTTATTTTCTTATTCTTTATTGTTGACCACCACTAACTGCCGACTGTCGGCAACCCCAACCGCTGATAGCTAGCGGTGGCCAGACAGCAGGGGCAACGGCAAGGAAGAAAAAAGAAAAAAAACTTATTTTTAGAAATTATTTTCCAAGAACAATAAGGTACTTTCTTCTACTTCTTGTTTCTGTTCCAAATCTATTTCTCGATCACTTTTCTATTCCAAAGAATAGAAAAATTAGTTAATGTTACCAAAGTGATTTTTTTCTATTTTTTGTTCCGGGGAAAAAAAACCCAAAAAATAAAGAAATTGGAACATTGCCAAACGGACCCTATAAAGAAATCACGACTAATAGAGAGAGGGGTTAAATTATATATTCATTTGAAATTATAGTGTTCAAATTATAGTTTAATAAAGAAAATTTGGATCTTAAAAAGACATGGATGGACTTGGACTATAAGTTCTAAGAGTAACTTGATGGATATAAAGTAATGAGCTTTAATAAAGTGATAAGATGAACTCATGACTGGGCTTTGGACAGAAAGTACTTTGGGCCAAAGCTTTTGGACAAAGACATGGATGGACTGCACAAATGGACTATGAGTTCTGAGAGTAACTTGATGGATAGGAAATGCATCTCGAAAGTCGGGCGGGGTTGCGTGGCCCCGGTGATCGCGCGACCCAGCTTTGATCTAGTAACAAACTGACCATCTGATAAGCTACAGTCTCTTAGGATTCTAGGTTATTAAGTCTTGGAGCCAAATAATTTTTTTCTTTTTTTAAAATAAAGGTCTTTGTAGTATTTGCTTTATATTAATAATTTGAGGGTTTTGACAAATCCCTTTTACTTAAAGTTAACTTTGCTTTTCCCAAAGACTTTCCTCTTGAAGCATTGATTTGATTTTATTAAGGTGAGGGTTTTAGAAGTGTTAACTCTGTCCTCTTGCATTGATGATTTTTTTTGGACGTTTCACTATTGCAATGTCACAAGCTGTTGTTCCATCATATCAAGTTTTCAGTTTGAAATGTTTGAGTATTGATTATTGATGAAATTGGGCGGATTTAGATCACAAAATCTAATTGTGATTTTTAGAATAAAAGGTCCAATACTCAAATGGTCCAATAAGCAGTGATTTCAATAATTTAAGTCATAACAGATTGAGCAAGGTTATTTATTTTTGCTTAGGAAAGTCAAACTTATATTGAAAGTCTTGATGCATTTCGTGGCAATGTCGATATCAAAAGATTTGATATTAATAGGTATAAGCGTGACCTATAATATTAGGACCTCTCAAAAATTGTTATGGAACAATCCCCAATTGTTTTCCACAAAGCACCCCAATGACTTGTGATCCCTGGGTTAGTTTTGAACAAAAATACAATTTGTCCCATTTAAAGTAAAAAAAAAATCAAAAATTGTTTCAGAGATCGTCACTTTCATTGAAAGGAACCGCAATGCATCGCGCCCCAACTCGCCATCCTTCCATTAAAATCACGAGAGAATAAGGCAACCTACCTAAGCTCGTTGCAGCCCAGCAGAATGCGATATTAGTCTCTTGGCCCCGTTTGGTTCAACTTTGGAGAAATGCAAAATCATTTCCCAAGTATCTTTGAGTGAATGGGCATTTTGTGAAAACAAGTGTGTTTGGTTGTGTATATTTTGCAAAGTAGCTTTAAGGTAAAAATAAAAAAAAAAAATAAAAGGAAAAAGGAAGTGGAGATGTTGAAGCAGAGGGGAACGATTGAAGGCAGCCAAAGCTGGTGGCGGTGGGGGAGGGGGCGGGCTGGTGGCGGTGGTGGTGGGGAGGCGACGGTCGCCCGAGGCCGCACGACCCACGCACCGCGCGACTGGTCGCGCGACTAGCGTCGCCCCCACGCACCATCGACGCGACCTAGCCGGCGTTGCCTGAGGCCGCGACCCAGGTGACGGCGGTGCGGGGGGTCGATGCCCGAGGTCGCCTAAGCAAATCCGGCAACCCTTCAAGTCCAAAGAAGATGATGAACAGTAATTATTTAGGGCAAAAGAGGAAAATGCAATTATCGGTGAGGGCAATATTGGAAGAAAAAAATCATTAAACCCCTATTTAGCATTCCAAAATGCTAAATACCCAAAGCGTGTCCCCCACCGATTTTGAGCACTTTCAAGATTTCAAATGGCAAAGGGGAAAGGGGCTCCAAATCTTTAACCAAACACCAAATTTTTTTTTTCCAATGAGTTTTGGCCCAAAACTCTTGGGAAAGTCGAGCCAAAACAAACCCATCTAAAAACACTGCTGGCTTTCCTAAAAAGCATTTGGCTTTGACCCCGAGCCGTAGCATGTACCTGGCGATTAGAGCAGTTCGGTGCGGGAGTTGTTTACCCTGTACTGTAGAAGCTGATAAACAGCAAGCTCCGATGGAAAAAGGAGGACCCATGTGGGAGATGCGCTTGACGAGAGAGAGCCGACGGACTCGTTCGGGCCGAAAAAGAACCGATCCCAAAATTAGCAGCTGAAGCTGACATGGGAAACCTCGAAGCAGGGAGAACCGACCGCGACAGGACAGAAGAATCGGAAAATGGCACCGAGTAAAGTGATGTCGAGAAGGGTCTTGGACTCTCGGAGAACATTTGAAGCCATGCGAACGAGGGTGGAGAGCAATGTGCAGAAACAGAGTTCATGTCATTATTCCTCCCCCTCCATTATCTCATTATTTGCTTGCCCAAAATGGAAGAATTTTCTGCAAATTAATTTGATTTTTTCAAGAGATTCTAAAATATTATTTCAAGAGTGTTATAAAAAGAAAAGAACTGATTGCGTAACAATTTTTAACGTACTATATGAGAATAACAATCTACTTTAGTTTACAAAAAATTCAAATCACAAAATAATTATAAATTATTATGAAACCCATTTCTTCAAGAAATAGTATTGTGAGTCACAAATTTTTTAAGAAGTGGGTACCACGATAATTTATGATTATTTGTGATTTGATTTTTTATGGTCCAAAAATATATCTATAATTAATGCGGGTTGGTAGACTGGAAGATGAAATATTCACCGTAAGATCAAGGAGAAATTTACGGTTGAGATGGTCACCCTCGATGTCATTGGACTTTTTCTGTCTTCTCCTGCAAAATGTTTTGTGGGGAAAGGTTAGACTGCATATCTGGTATGGATGCACCAATTTGTGACTTTTTATAGTAAAAAGTAGTTTGAAATAAATGTGGCGGGGGATACCAATAAGTGAGAGAAATATATCTGTAATTAACGCGGGTAATTGGTAGACTGGAAGACGAAATATTCACCGCAGGATCAAGGACAAATCTACCTTTGAGATGGTCACCCTCGATGTCATTGGACTCGTTCCAAGTCTTCTCCAAATGTTTTGCGGGGAAACGTTAGACTGCATATCTGGTTTCCCTCCTCCGTCCTCTTTTTCACTCTCTGAGTCTTCTCTGCTTGTCTTCTTCCTCGTCTTTTCTTCTCCCGCTCAAAGCCCTGAAATCTCTCCGTTCTCTGCTACAATCTCTGTGTAAGAATTCTCACTTCCTGTCGATTTCTCTTTTCAATACTCATTTTCCTCCTTCGAGGTCACTGTTTCTCTGCATGGCTTGTCATGGAGCGTGATGTTCATCCTGTTTTCGAGGTTCTTTGTGGTCCGATGATGCTGCTCCAACGACGATGAAGCTGGTTTCTTATATCTTTCTTCGTTTTGTTTGTCAATGCCTGTGGATGATCAGCGTGAATGCTGGTTGACGAACTCTTTGTTCCTTCCAAGATTCTTCTTTTTTTTCTTCTTCTTCTTGTTGACGAACTCTTTTTTCATTCCATGCTTCTTCTTCTTCTTCTTGACCAACTCTTTTTTCCTTCCATTCTTCTTCTTCTTCTTCTTCTTGACGAACTCTTTTTTCCTTCCAAGTTTCTTTACTCATGCTGCTTCTTCTTCTTCTTCTTCTTCTTGCTCTTTTTTTCCTTCCAAGCTAACTCTTTTTTCCTTTCCTTCCAAGCTTCTTTACTCATGCTGCTGCTGCTTCTTCTTCTTCTTGACGAACTCTTTTTTCCTTCCAAGCTTCTTTACTCATGCTTCTTCTTCTTCTTCTTCTTTCCGGTTTTACGCTCCTCTGTTTTCCTGGTCTCCTCCTCGCATCGCGGCGTCCCCGTGACACGAGTCTGACGCAATGGGCTGTTTTCGTTATCTTATGCATAAGCAGCGGTTTGCTGCTCTGCACCAGTTTTATATATACAATGGCAGATGAACATCATCAGCTCTTAGTTTGATTTTTATCTGTTTGGGAATCTTGTGAGAACCTTTGGTTGCTGCTGGGTTCTTGGTGGAGTTCGATTTCGTGCTTGCTGAGCAGCTACTGAAAACATCCCACTGCAGTTTTGACCTTGTGGAGGATGAAAAAACCTTGCAAAGAGAAAGCTATATTCACTTATTGATATCATCACTAGTTTCTTTTTAAAGATTCTGCGAGATAAGATAGAGATAGTTTCTTGATTTTTTTTTTTTTGTCGCGTTAGCTTGTTCATTTGATTAGTTATAAAATGCTTGATGACCGAGCAGTGAAATATTCCACCTTTCCCACAATTTTTGACAGAAGAGCTTGCACTAGAGAATTTTGGGTGTGTTCTTAAAGAAAAAGGACAAAGTTACCGGCAACATGGAGGAAAACCGAAAACTGCCGCATCCCGCTCCAACCCCAAATCTTCCTCCCAACACCAAGCCTGAGCGCGCAGATTTACCCAAGTATTCCATGATTGGCAGGCGTGGGAAGGGCAGTGCTGGAAGGCCAATAAATCTGCTCACCAATCACTTTAAAGTTTCTGTCAATGTCCCAGATGCAGTTTTTTACCAGTACAGTGTATGTTTAGCTTGTCATATGTGCAAGCATTTTGTCCAAGTAGTTACCCAAGTGAATACATCTGGTTACCTTTTTGAATACGTTAAATACATAGAGATCTCTCTTTGTCAGGTTTCTTTTACTTCAGAAGACTGGAGAGATGTCAAGGGAAAGGGAATCGGGAGAAAGCTTATGAACAAGCTATATCAAACCTACTCTTCTGAACTTGCTGGTAAGAAATTTGCTTATGATGGAGAAAAAACTTTGTCTACAGTGGGGCCCCTGCCGCAGAACAAGCTCGAATTCACCGTGGTTCTTGAGGATTCTTTTGCAAAGAGGTATGCAAGTTATAAAATTCCTTGTAAGTTCCTTTCCTAAAGTTGGATCATAAGCCACTGAATTAATGTGTGGTGTTGCACCTTTCCTTCACGTGTCAGGGAAAGCGAGAACCTAGGTGGCGGCGAGAGTTCTACTAAACGGTCAAAACACTCTTTTCAGTCGAGGACTTTTAAGGTAGAAATAAGTTATGCTGCAAAAGTGCCCTTGAAGTCGATCCTTCTTGGTTTAAAAGGAAAGGATAAGGATAATAGTGCTCAGGATGCTCTAAGAGTGCTTGATATAGCATTGAGACAGACAGCAGCGAAAAGGCAATACTCTTGTTACTATGTTACTCGTTTCTATTGCGTGATGATAACTGTTATCTGCTGTTGATGGGGCTGTTGGATATGCAGGGATGTCTTCTGGTAAGACAGTCATTCTTCCATGATGATTCAAGATACTTCACAGATGTCGGAGAAGGTGTAACTGGTGTTAAAGGTTTTCATGCCAGCTTTTGTCCGACTCAGGGTGGCTTGTCCCTGAATATGGGTAGGACTCTTTATATACCACTAACCGTATTTAGTTCGACATGACATATCCAGTTATCCTTATTTTTCTCTTATTGAAGATGTGTCTATGACAATGATCCTTAAACCGGGAGCTGTGATTGAATTCCTTTTAGCCAACCAGAATGTGCGGAAACCTCGTCATCTTGACTGGGCTAAGGTAAAAAAACTGTTTGGCCTTCATGCTATAGATTCTAAATGGCTCCAGATGAATGCAATGTCACTTTGTTACACAGGCCAAGAAGATGCTGAACAATCTGAGGATTAAGACCAGTCACCGCCATATGGAGTACAAAATATTTGGTCTTAGTGAGAAGCCATGCAATCAGCAATTGTATGTGATACTTTTGTAGCTTCTTAGCCATTTTTCCTTCCTGAAAAACAGAAGGAGCTTTAACATTTTCCTGTTGTCCTCAAGTTTCCCTCTGAAACTGAGAAATGGGATAGGCCCAGGTGGCGAGGAGCAGACTGTGGATGTTACTGTATCTGAATATTTTATCAAGCACCACGGCATAGTGCTTACAAACTCTGCAAACTTGCCATGCCTTGATGTTGGCAAACGAAACCGGCCAAATTACCTACCTCTGGAGGTGGGCAACTTTTTTCCCTCTTTTGTTGTTTTTCTCGGTAATAATTCAACTTCAAGGTTATTCCTAAGCATTGAGTTTTAACCCTCTAAATGGTTTCCCGTTTGCTTCTATCTTACAGCTTTGTTCACTTGTTTCGCTTCAACGCTATACAAAAGCACTATCATCAATGCAGAGAGCATCTTTAGTTGAAAAATCAAGGGAAAAGCCTCCGGAGAGGATGAGAACTCTAGTTGATGTACTGCAGACCACTTGGCTTCACTGATCTCTGTTACTTTTTCCCCTTCTCTGTGAGCATAAAGATGCAATCTGTTTCCTTGAAATTATAGGCTTTGAGAAACTACCGCTATGATGAGGATCCTGTGCTAGCTGTGTGTGGTATTTCCATAGAAAAGCAATTGACCCAAATCAAAGGCCGTGTTCTTGAATCCCCAAAGGTACATTCTAATGCATTACATGCCTTGGAGCTTATAGAGCTACAGGTATGTTAAACGGGATATTGCTTTGTTTTAGTTAACGTGTATTTGGTCACTGACAGCTGAAGGTGGGGAATAGTGATGATTGCATCCCTCGTAATGGACGATGGAACTACAATCAAAAAGTATATTGTCTTGGACTCCTGAATGTTTCGTTGTGAAAATATGCTACACCGCACTTTTGATCTTTTATTTTCAGTCTCCTTCTTAACTAATCATCTGTTCAAATTTTTTTTTCACACAATTTAATTATAAACTTGATCTGTAGACCCTTTTGCAACCTTTCCACATCAAACGCTGGGTCATTGTCAACTTCTCTGCTCGTTGTGATATGAGTCACCTTTCACGTGAGTTCATTGACTGCAGTCGGAAGAAGGGTGTGGTACGTTAAACTAGAGTAAATGGTCATGCACACTTGATTCTCTTCCTTTTTTTGACCTCTTTCTCTCTTTCTCTCTCTCTCTCTCTCAGCAAATTGAACGTCCCGAGTTACTTGTTAAGGAAGATTCACAATTGCAAAGGGAGAGTCCTGTTAGAAGGGTAGACAGGATGGTTGAACAGATAAATAAGTTTTCAGAATTACATCAACTTGATCTCATTCTGTGTGTCTTGGCAGAGAGGAAGAACTCAGATATCTATGGTAGGAGTATTATTGTGTTTTGCTTGGGTTTACTTATTTTTTGGTGAATTATCAACTTTATGTCCTTGTTTTTTCAAAGGGCCTTGGAAGAAGAAATGTCTCAGTGACTTTGGTGTTGTCACGCAATGCATTTGCCCATTCAAGATAAATGATCAATACCTGACAAATGTGCTTCTTAAAGTCAATGCAAAGGTAAATGTGCGAGGCGGCAATTAAATTTTTTGGCTCTTTCCTGTGCTGACATTTACTTTTGGCAGTGCGGGGGAATAAATTCTTTGTTGGCTATAGAGCGCTCTTTAAGTGTCCCCATAATAAAGGATACTCCTACAATGATTCTGGGCATGGATGTCTCTCATGGTTCTCCTGGTCAATCAGATATGCCGTCTATTGCTGCGGTAAATGGTCCAAGTAGAACTATTAAACATTATAGCGACCATTGTTGTTGTTGTTCCTGTAACAATCTTATTGCATCTTGAGTAGGTTGTTGGCTCTCGACATTGGTCATTGATTTCAAGGTATAGAGCATCTGTAAGAACACAGTCACCGAAGATGGAGATGGTTGATGCTTTATTCAAGCCTTTGGCTGATGGGAAAGATGATGGTATCATGCAGTACGTATATCTTGATCTCCGCCATTCAAGTTTTATTCTTAATCAGTGTTCACTACCATAGAAGTGTTCAAGCGTGTGCTAATGTCCCATTATATTTCTCTGAAAACCGTACCCTATTTAATAACGATAAAACTTCTCAATTTTTTGAGCACATGGAATTATTTTTCTATTTCCTCAGGTAGTTTTGTCATTGGTGTGCGTGCTACCGATGCAAGCTATCAAAATCTGCGACACAAGTATAGTGGATTTATCATGCATATCCACTGATTCCAAAGCATATTTTTCTGTGTTAATGCGTTCCGGCCATATTTCTGTGATCTTAGTTTTGTCATTTTCATCTCTATATATTGACTTTGGCCACAATTAGAAATTGTCTGTGACACAATTCTTAGGAGAATTTCCTTTTCCTTTTGCAGAGAACTGCTCTTAGACTTCTACCGGTCAAGCAATGGACGCAAGCCAACTCAGATAATTATTTTCCGGTATTTTTGCATTTGATTTCTGAATGCCAAAGATAATATCTAGCTGTCTATATCAACCATATGGATCTCTGTCTGGCAGATCAGCTCATTGCTTGATAAGTTTCATAATGTGATAAATCGAACTTATACAGTCAAAACGTTATTATGTCATGCTGCTGCCTGCTGGTTGCTTTTAAATGTCTAAGTTTGTCTGATTGTTCTGTGATCTCCTCGTGAAATTGAGGATCACTCAGTTTTTTTCTTTTTCTTTTTCCATTTTGCCCCGTCTCTTCTTCTGATAATGTGATAACAGTTGTATATCAAACCCAATTGCAACGATAAATAACTTACAGAAACTTCATTCATTAAAAGGTTTTTATACCGATTTTCCTGATAGGAGTATGCTCATTGTATACTGAATTCTGTATATCAAGCCACGCACTGCTGGTTGGGATCTTATACCTTAAGTTGCTCTAAAAACTTAGTAAAACTTGCTGATTTTAATGTCCTTGTGATCATTGTTCGATCAGCCTTGCATTCAAGGTTGTTCCTTAATGTCCATTAATCCTTTGAATTCTTCATTTGCCACATTCATCAACTTTCCAGTCCAATTGTGATACAATCATTCTATCTATGGACTAATAGTTATTTGACATTAGAATATGCAGTTCCATTTTTCTCTCCATTGCTTAGTAGAGATATGTAGTACTAGCTTGGATTTTTAAACATATCAGACCATCTTAATCCAATGAATTTGGCTTTCTAACGTTGAACATTAAATGGAAAATCCTAATTGCAGAGCTGTCTGAGAAGAGCATCCAATCGGACCTTAGTTGATGTTTTGGCATTGTTATTTAGTTCCTGTAGCATTGGCCTTGCATGGAATAACTGATATTTTCCAATGGGGTTGTTTTCCTGCTTTCTTTGTCTTGATCCGTTCTCTTTTCATAGGGATGGAGTGAGTGAGTCGCAGTTTAATCAAGTTTTAAACATTGAACTGGAGCAAATTGTCAAGGTTTGGCTCTAGTTATGCATCTTTTGTTTCCCTTTCCATTCTTTAACGACTTCATGCATGTTGAGCATCTCTAGGTTCCTATCAAGATTGTGTCTAGTCAGATATATTTGAAGCGATAAATGTAGTCAAATTTCAGACCCCTGGAAATAACATCTTTCAAGTTGGCAAAATAGGATCGATGTTCCTAAAATGAACACAGCTTGGAATGTCAAAGCTTGCTATTTGTGTCTCTCATGGCTTGTGACCATACGAGATGGGTTTTATGGTCTTTATGTGTAGTACAGGCCTATCAGAATCTGGGGGAGACCAGTATTCCGAAATTCACTGTTATCGTGGCACAGAAGAATCACCACACAAAGCTTTTTCAAGCCAATTCTCCGGAAAATGTTCCACCTGGTTTGTTCCTTGTAATTGGTGGTTCTATTAGCAAAGTATTTTTCTTCTCATCCCAACCTCTCTCTCTCCAGGGACAGTGGTGGATTCAATGATCGTACATCCAAGAAACTACGACTTCTACATGTGTGCTCAAGCTGGGATGATTGTGAGTATTTTGTGTTTTTAGGATAGAATCAGAAGTTATGCACCTCAATTAGCATGTTTAAAAACTGGTTTTATTTAAAAACGTGCCTGCGTACGATAAAATCTTTTGAGAACCTGGTTCTGCCATTAGCTTAACAAGGGCTGAGGCTGCTATAATCCAAATAACAGTAGGTCCTTTTAAGTATGGTCTACTCATCAGCAACTTCAAACCCAACATTTTTTCTCTTCTTTGGTTTTCTTGAACGATAGGGAACTTCTAGACTAGCACACTATCACGTTCTGATTGATGAGATTGGTTTCTCTGCCGACGGAGTGCAAAATCTTGTTCACTCGCTATGCTATGCGTACGTATTTTGCTGATTCTCTTGTTTGGCAGTCGCTTTGATTGTCTCTGTTGACATCTTGTTGTTCCTTGTATTAAATCAGGTATCAGAGGAGCACCACTGCTATCTCCATCGGTAATGTTCTTTACATAGACGCTCTTGCATATCCCCCGCCTTCTATGTAGGAGTTCTTGCGGCCCTGTTGATGCCCGTCTTGATAGTTAAATGAATACCTTTTCCCTCTGCAGTTGCTCCGATATATTATGCACACCTTGCTGCAAAGCAGATGTCCCAGTTTGTGAAGTTTGAGGATTTATCAGAAACCTCGTCTCGAGAAGAAAGCACCGCATCTGCTCCTCCTGTGCCCGAGCTCCCCAGGCTGCACAAGAAGGTCTGCAGCTCTATGTTCTTCTGTTAAGAGTGCTAGTCACTGCTCTCTGTGAATGCCAGTTCGTTTGATGTTCATAAATCATAGAGTTAGGTACTGATTTCGTATGCAGGCGATCTCGTTTAGTCGTTTTATAGGTTAACCATATGGAAGAGCTAAGTACAGGAAAACACTGGAAGCAATCTGTTTTGTGTATAGGAAAATTTGAAGTGCTTCATGCCAAAGGAAGTTAATATCTCTAAATTGTAAAGTGCTCGAGCTTTGGAAGATATGACCATCCGGTTGTCTTACTACTTGATCACCAGTTTGGTGTAATCTACTCTTTGATCCGTCATTTATTGGCTAATCTTCACATGATTATTATCTGAATGAAATTGCAATCTTGATTGCAGCTCCCTGGTCTACGAGTTTTTACCCCTTGTCATTTGTTGCTCCATTAATTTATCAGAAACCTTCTTATTATCAGCTTAACTAGAGTGTTGGACAGGTCAGGTTTCTTCCATGTCATCGAAGAGGGTAAAAGCGGAAGAAAAATTATGGGGCAAGAAATAAGCATTCCGAAAAAGCTAGAAATTAAGGTGGAGGGAAAAATGTCAATGGTGTTGAATCGATGTATTCCGAAAAGGTCATCGGAAGCAACCATTCTAGTTAACTAAAAGTCTTTCACGTATAATTTATCAATTTATGATATTTATTTTGTGTTCTAAAATTATCACATCTCAACACGAGAAAGAAATGTCGATGCTATCGTACCAACATTCATACTGAGTAATTTACTATCGTACCAACATTCATACTGAGTAATTTATCTTTTACGGGTAGCTTTTTAGATTATAGTTCATGAGCAGGAAATATCGCCACTTAGAAAATTAATCGATGATGTATCGAAGTGTCTCAAACGACGATACTTATAGGCTATGCTCGATAACTATCCTCAACAATTTATACAATGTAAATAATTGTAGATGACAATTGGTAATAACTTTATTTCAAAGATAATAAACTGTCTCAAAGTCTTGTACGGTTGAAGAATCTATTGTCGGCAATTTTTCACGAAAAATTGCAAATGGCATGAGTTTTATTTTTTAATTGCTTAGGAATAACTTCTCTCGATGATCGTAAATTTTTGGCATGGCAATTGCGTAATCAAAACCCATCCTAGAATTGATAGGGCTTGAATGGATTGTCGTTTAAGGTTGTCAGTATGTTTACAAAAGCCCAAAAGGAAATTGAGACGGGTTTGAGAATTGTCATGTAGGTCGCTACTCGAAACCCAAACAAAGGGGACATTTGCTAAAATAGTTTTACTCTTTTGAAGAAAATAAGGATAATATCCATAAAAACTCCAAATTGATATACGTGTTACAAAGATATCCCAAACTAATTGTTTAATAATGAAAAACCATAAACTAGTATACATGTAACAAATTTATCCCAATTGACTATATATTTGTGACAAATTTATCCCAAATAAATTTATTCAACCGCCAAAAATTCTAAATTGGTACATTTCTGACAAATGTATCTTCCGTTAAATTAGATTAATACCACAAAAAATCACAAAAATTGTATAACTATGACAAACGAAGAGTAAAATCGCAAATTGATACATTAGTCAAACTGTCACGTGTTATTCAACTTAGTAATTTGACAATAAAATTTAATCGAAACTAATGTAGGATAAATTTATCATGAGTATACTAGTTTAGGATAAATTTTTCAAACGTGTACCAGTTTAGAGTTTTTAGTAATCAAAAATTAATTTTTGGTAAATTTATTATAAGTCTACCAATTTGGGGTTTTTCAGGATATTAACCCAAGAAAATAGGATCACTTAAATAATTTCCATATACCGCAAAGTCCGAAATTCGAAATTTAGAGATGGGTTGAAATCTCAAATTTTGACTATGCATGTGTAATTAAGATAGCATACTAATTATTCCAGGTTAGATAATTTCTAGCTAAAAATTACCTAAAGAGGTAATAAGCGAGCGACGTTATAGAAAATCTGTCATGTGCTTTATTCATAGTACCGGATGACTCGAACGTGTTTGAGGTACCATTCACAAAAAACCCATAATGTTTTGGGAAATAGTCAAAAGTCTTCTGAACAGGTTTGATGAGATTAACCATTTCAAATCTGATAAGCTTCCCTCCCTACATTTCTTCACTTTTTGTAAATTTAAGAAATTCACGAACGAGTAATTTTCCCCTTGTGTCATAATTGTCCTTAATTATTCGTAACTTGGCAATTTTATATTTGGCAACTTCCCTTCAACGTGAGTAAGTTTACTTCTTTTTTTTAGAGTGGCCGGCTAGAATGACATGGATTGAGCTTAAGATCTATCCTTCATTTTCCTATAATTTTCCATTCTTGCAAGACTCCATGTAATAAATGAAAACTAGAGATGCTCAATCATCTAATCAAACCTATTCTATAATTCAGGGGAAAAAAAATCATATCTATCTTATATCTAACCAAAGATTCTTCTTTTCAAATAAGGCTTCTCGCAATGAATACAATCTATGCGACGATTAACATGAGATGACTCTTCTTTTTTCCTCTTTGAGGGAGATTTTCTTTCTTTTAATAAAAAAACTTGTGTAGACCGTTTTTCCTCTCATCCATTGGAATACGAAAAACGAAAACAAAAAATTAATTTTCACCCCTTTTTTTCCTGATTTACCAAGAAAAAAGATTACTAGGGTGACAAAGCCATTTTGACTCGGAAACCAATCCCGGCTTTTATTGGGCTAGTTCAAAATCGATTCACATAGGGACTGCTCCAGTTCCCAATTCAAAATCAACAATCGACTTTCACTAGTTTAGTTTCACTTGAGAATCTCTTGTAAGGTGAAATCTTGTTTCAAAATATTAGGAACCAATTCCATAGATATAGTTTAGATCTAGAATCTACTTATTATAAAATAAATTGACCCTAAAAGAACACACCAAAATTTCAAAATCTCTAAGAAATTTTACTGGGGAATCCTAAGTTTTTTTTTGAGCAGATGGGAATCCTAAGTTCACACGCGTACAATCTCCCCTCTTTTTCCCTCCCTACCTTTTTCACTCGTCAGAACCAGGAGGATGAGGAGGAGGAGAAGAACTTCACTCTTCCTCTTCCTCGCAATAAATGAAAGCTAGAGATGCTCAATCATCTAATCAAACCTATTCTATAGCTTAGGGAAAAAAAGAGAGGATATCTATCTTATATCTAACAAAGAAAAAAACTAAAGATTCTTTTTTTCCAGATAAGGCTTCTTGTAATAAATACAATCTACACGATGGCTAGCACCATACGACTCTTTTCGAGAGAGATTTTCTTTCCTTTAACAAAAAACTTGTGTAAATCAAGTTTCCTATTATTCATTAAAAAAAGAAAAAGGAAAACACAAAATTACTTCTCACCCCTTTTTTCCTTGATTAGATTTTTTATGTCCTATTTTTCGGACTTCTAGTTTGAATAAAATTCTAATTGATGACTTCATATAATTGATACGGACTTCTATAGGTTTGAATAAAAGTTTGAATGATGATTTCCATAAAATTTGCTAGATTTACCCAAAAAAAAAGAATAATAGGATGACAAAGTCATTATAATTTGAAATCCAATAAAATTGACTTTACAAAATCAATTCAAAAAGAGCCGTTCCGATTCTCAATTCAAAATCAGTAACGGATCAGTTCGGTTTCACTTGAGAATCCCCCGTAGGGTGAAACCCTATTTCAAAATATTAGGAACCAATTCTATGGATATGGTTTAAATCTACAACCTACCTATCATAAAAAAAAAAAAAAAAAAAAAAAAAAAATTGATCCTAAAAGATCGATTGTTTGTTTTTTTTCACCGGGGAATCCTGAGTTCCCACGCGGACATTCTCCCCTCTTTTTCCCTCCATACTCTTTTCAGTCGTCAGAACCAGGAGGAGCAGGAGGAGGAGCTGAGCCATTGCTGTACGCTCTCTACTCTTCTTCTCCTTCTTCCTCCTCTCCGTTCAAAGCCCTCTCCCTTCTCTCCGATCTCCGTGTAAGCGCTCTCGCCTCGTGCCGATTTTTGTTTCCGTCGCGATCGTATTTTTGATCCTCCTCTTCTTTTCCTGCCTCTCGAGTATTTTACTGTCTCCGTGCATGGGTTGTCGCGGAGTGCGATGTTCGTCGCGTGTCTTAGAGTTTTTTCGCGGTCCGGCGAGGCCGCTCCCGGCGAGAATTTGTTCCCGCGAGCCTCGAGGAGTCGCGTGTCGCGGCGAAATTCCCGATGAGCGTCGCTACATTGGCGTCGGGAACAATGTCTCCGCGGAGTCGCTCGCGACGCTGTTTTCTGCGAATGTGCTGCTGCCTTTTCGTCTGTAGATGGGTTCGTCCCGCGCGATTAGCACGATTTCTTCGGGTCTTGTGATGCGTGCGCGTGTTTTGTGCGCGGAAATCGTTGGTTCCTCGGTTTTTGCTTGGGTTTCTCAACTAGTCTTCATCGACGACGAAGCTGTTTTGTTAAAATTTTTCTTGGTTTTGTTGGTCATGCTTGTGGATGATTAACGTGAATGCTGGTTTGTGGGCTCTTTTTTCTTCTAAGCTTCGTTACACATGCTTCGTTCTTCCTTCTTCTTCTTATTCTTTTCCGCTTTCCGGTTTTATGTTCCGCTGTTTTCCTGGTCTCCTCCTTGCGTTACGGCGTTCCGATAACACGGGTCCGATGCGACGGGCTGTTTTTATTGTCTTATGCGTAGGCAGTGGTTTGCTGCTCTGCACCAATTTATTTTATCTACAATAGAAGATGAACATCATCGGGTCCTTGTTTGACTTTTTTCCGTTTTGGAATCTTTGCGAGAACCTTTGGTTGATGCTGGGTTCTTGGTAGAGTTTGAACTCGTGCTAGCTAAGCAGCTACTGAAAAAATAAAAAGAAGGGAAACCTTTCAAAGAGAAAAGTCAATCTAGGACCACTTGTTGGTATTGTGGAGGATGGAGAAACCTTTCAAGAAGAGAGCTAAATTCGCTTATTGATATCATCGTGGTTATGCTATTTAAGATAGAGAGTATCTCGACTTTTTTTTTTTTTTTTCACCTTAGCTTGTTCAATTTATTTTTTAGGATGCTTGATGACTGGGCAGTGAACTATTCTACCTCTTCACACAATTTTTGACGGAAGAACTTGCACGAGAGAGTTGTGGGTGTCTTCTAAAAGAAGATGGACAAAGTTACTGGCAACATGGAGGGAAATTCAAATCTGCCACATCCTGTTCCAACCTCAAATCATCCTCCCAACACGAAGCCTGAATGCACGGATATTCCTAAATACTCCGTAATGGGCAGGCGTGGGATAGGGAGTGCTGGAAGGCAAATAAATCTGCTCACCAACCACTTTAAAGTTTCTGTCAATGTTCCAGATGCAGTTTTTTACCAGTACAGTGTATGTTTAGCTTGTTTTATGTGCAAGTATTTTCTCCAAGTAGTTACTTAAGTGAGTACATCTGGTTGGCTTTCTTAATACGTGTACTGAAGACATCGAGATGTCTCTTTCGCAGGTTTCTATCACTTCAGAAGATACGAGGGCTGTTGAGGGAAAGGGAATTGGGAGAAAGCTCATTGACAAGCTATACCAAACCTACTCTTCTGAACTTGCTGGTAAGAAATTTGCTTATGATGGAGAAAAAACTTTGTATACAGTGGGTCCCCTGCCACAGAACAAGGTCGAATTCACTGTGGTTCTTGAGGATTCTTTTGCAAAGAGGTAGGTACATTATAAAATTCCTTGTGAGTTCCTTTTCTAAAGTTGAATCATAAGCTACTAAATTTATGTGCGGTGTTGCACTTTTCCTTCATGTGTCAGGGAAAGTGAGAGCGCTGGTGGTGGTGAGAGTCCAAATGGTTCTACTAAACGGTCAAAACGCTCTTTCCAGTCTAAGACGTTTCGGGTAGAAATAAGCTATGCTGCAAAAGTACCCTTGAAGTCTATCTTTCTTGGTTTAAAAGGAATGGATAAGGATAATAATGCTCAGGATGCCCTAAGAGTTCTTGATATAGTATTGAGACAGACAGCGGCGAAAAGGTAATATTCTTGTCAATGTTTTACTCATTTTTATCATATGATGGTTACTATTATTTGTTGTTAAGGGTCTGTTGGATATTCAGGGGATGTCTTCTGGTGAGACAGTCATTCTTCCATGATGATTTAGGGAATTTTACTGATGTCGGAGGAGGTGTAACTGGTGTTAAAGGTTTTCATGCCAGCTTTCGTCCAACTCAGGGTGGCTTGTCCCTGAATATGGGTAGGATACTTCTCATGCCACTTGCTAATATTTATTTTGACATGACATGTGCAGTAATGCTTATCTTTTCTGTCAATGAAGATGTGTCTACGACAATGATCCTTAAACCAGGACCTGTGATTGAATTCCTTTTGGCCAACCAGGATGTGAAGGAAGCTCGTTATATCGACTGGGCTAAGGTAAAGAAACTGTTGCATTTTATGTTTTAGATTATAAAGTGCTCCAAATCTTTGTAATATCATCCTTCTTGCAGGCCAAGAAGATGCTGAAGAATCTGAGGGTTAAGGCTAGACACAGCAATATGGAGTACAAAGTAGTTGGTCTCAGTGAGAAGCCATGCAATCAGCAATTGTATGTTATGTTTATGTAACTTCTTAGCCATTATTTCTTTCTTGGAAAACTGGAGGAGCTTTAACATTTTCCTGTTGTCCCCAAGTTTCCCTATGAAACTGAGAAATAGGAAAGGCGCAGATGATGAGGAGCAGACTGTGGATATTACTGTATCTGAATATTTTACTAAGCACCGTAGCATAGAGCTTACATGCTCTGGATACTTGCCATGCCTTAATGTTGGCAAACCAAAACGACCAAATTACCTACCTCTGGAGGTGGGCAACTTTTTTCCCATAGTTTAACTTAAGGTTATTAACCTAATCATTGAGGTCTAACTCTCTAAATATTGTCCTGTTTATTTTTACCTTACAGCTTTGTTCACTTGTTTCACTTCAACGCTATACAAAAGCGCTGTCATCAATGCAGAGGGCATCTTTAGTTGAAAAGTCAAGGCAAAAGCCTCCAGAGAGGATGAGAACTCTAGTTGATGTACACACTGCACACCTCTTGGCCTCACTGGTCTCTGTTCTTTTTGTTCTTCTTCGATTTTAAAGATGCAATCTCCTCTCTTGAAATTATAGGCTTTGAGGAACTACCGTTATGATGAGGATCCCATGCTTGCTGAGTGTGGTATTTCCTTAGAAAAGCAATTTATCCAAATCAAAGGCCGAGTTCTTGAATCCCCAAAGGTACATTCTAATGCATTACATGCCTTAGAGCTTATAAAAAGGCACGTTAAAAGGGTTCTCGCTTTGTGTTAGTTAACGTGTATTTTGTAACTGACAGCTGAAAGTGGGGAATGGTAATGATTGCATCCCTCGTAATGGACGGTGGAACTACAATCAAAGGGTATTGTCTCGGACTTCTGAGAATGATGAAAATGAATTATGATTAGCTTTTCCCCTTTGAAAATCTGCTATACTGTACTTTTAATCTTGTTATTTTCCGTTTCCATCTTATTTAATCATTTGTTCATTTCTTTCCACAATTTCCCTTGAACCCGTTCTGTAGACCCTTTTGCAACCTTCCAAGATCGAACGTTGGGTTATTGTCAACTTTTCTGCTCGATGTGATACTAGTCGCCTTTCACGTGACTTCATTGACTGCGGTCGGAAAAAGGGTGTGGTACGTTAAACGAAAGTAAATGGTCATGCACGGTTCATTCTCTTCCTTTTTTGACCTCTCTCTATCTCTCTCTCTGTCACAGCAAATTGAACGTCCAGTGGCTCTTATCGAGGAAGGTTCTCTATTGAAAAGGGAGAGTCCTGTTAGAAGAGTAGAAAGGATGTTTGAACAGATTAGAGAGAAGTTATCACGTCCACCTGATCTCATTCTGTGTGTTTTGGCAGAGCGGAAGAACTCTGATATCTATGGTAGGAGTATTGTTGTGTTTTGATTGGGTTACTTGTCTTTTGGTGAATAACCAACTTTATGTCCATTTCGCTTCAAAGGGCCTTGGAAGAAGATCTGTCTCAGTGACTTTGGTGTTGTCACGCAATGCATTTGCCCATTTAAGATAAATGATCAATACCTGACAAATGTGCTTCTTAAAGTCAATGCAAAGGTAAATGTGTGAGGCGGCAATTAAATTTTTTGGCTCTTTCCTGTGCTGACATTTACTTTTGGCAGTGTGGGGGAATAAATTCTTTGTTGGCTATAGAGCACTCTTTAAGTGTCCCCATAATAAAGGATACTCCTACAATGATTCTGGGCATGGATGTCTCTCATGGTTCTCCTGGTCGATCAGATATGCCATCCGTTGCTGCGGTAAATGGTCTGAGTAGAAATATTAAACATTATAATGATCATTGTGGGTGTTGTTCCTGTGACAATTTTGTTGCATCTTGAGTAGGTTGTTGGCTCTCGATGTTGGCCATTGATTTCAAGATATAGAGCATCTGTAAGAACTCAGTCACTGAAGGTGGAGATGATTGATGCTTTATTCAAGCCTTTGGCTGACGGGGTTGATGATGGTATCGTGCGGTATGTATATCTTGATCTCGTGCCTTTCAAGTTTTATTCTTAATCAGCGCTAGCTATCATAGGAGCGTTTGAGTGCGTGCTAATGTCCCATTGAATTTCTCTGAAAATTATACTTTATTTCAAAACGATAAAACTTCTCATTTGATTGTGCAAATGCGACCATGTTTCTATATCCTTGGGTAGTTTTTTCATTGGTATGCACACTAGCTATGAACATCTGCTACGTAAAAATAGTGGATTTATTATGCATACGCACTGATTTCAAAACACATGTTTTCCGTGTTAAAGGGTTTCAGCCGTTTCTCTATGGTTTTTGTTTTATTATTTTCATCTCCATGTATTGACTTTGGCCGCTAGTAGACATTGTCTGTGACACAATTCTTCTTAGTATATTTTATACAATGGGAGATTTTCCTTTGTCCTTTTGCAGAGAACTGCTCATAGATTTCTATCAGTCAAGCAATGGACGCAAGCCGACTCAGATAATTGTTTTCCGGTATTTTTGCGTTTGATTTTTTTGAATGCCATAAGTAATTTCTAATTGTCTATCTCGACCATATGGATCACTTCCTGGCAGCTCAGCTCATCGCCTAATAAGTCCCAAATGTGATATTTTTAACTTTATACAGTCGAAATGTTATTATGTCATGCTGCTGCCTGCTTTCAAATATCTAAGTTTGTCTGATTGTTCTATGATCTCCTTGCGAAATTGAGGATAGCTCTGATTTTCTTTTTTTTTTCTTTTTCATTTTTCATTTTGCCCTCTCTTTCTTTCTGATAATGTGATAACTGCCGTATATTAAACCTAATTACAACAATAGATACCTCACCAAAAGTGTCATTCATCAAAAGGTTACTTTGCCAATTTGCCTGCATAGGGCTTTGGTCACTCTATACTGGACTCTGTATATGAAGCCTGAACTGCTGTTTGGGATCTTATACCTTAAGTGGCTCTCCTTAGTAAAACTTGGCAATATGATTATTGTTTGATCAGCCTTGCATTCAAGGTTGTTTCCTAATGTCCATTACTCACAATATTCTTCATTTTGCAACATTCATCATCTTTCTGGTGCAAGTGATATACTCCATTTTTTATGGACTATTAGCTATTTAACATAAGAATAAGTTCCATTTTTCTTTCCATTGCTTAGTAGAAATATGTAGTACTAGCTTGGATGTCCAATCATATTAGACTATCTTAATTCAATTAATTTGGCACTCTGGCGTTGAACATTAAATGATACTCCGTGATTGCTTAGCTGTCTGAGAAGAGCATCTGATCAAACATATGTTGACATTCAGGTGTTGTTAATTAGTTACTGTCCTCTTGCAATGCAGAACTGACTTTTTACATGGGGTCATTACCTGCTTTTCTTTGCCTTGATCTGTTCTCTTTTCTTAGGGATGGAGTGAGCGAGTCGCAGTTCAATCAAGTTTTAAACATTGAACTGGAGCAAATTGTCAAGGTATGGCTCTAGTTATCATCTTTTGTTTCCCTTTCTATTAACAGAAGAAATATTGTATGTGGATGGTGAGCTAGTCTCAGTCTTTGGCCCATTAGGTATTTAGCTCATGAAAAATCATTAATGACTTCATGCATGTTGAGCATCTTTAAATTCCTATTCAGATTGCATTCAGGCAGATGTATCTGAAGCTTTAATGTAATTAAATTTCAATTAGATAATTCCCCCGAGAAATAACATTTTTCAAGTTGGTGACATGGGATTGATGTTTCTCATATGAACACAGCTTGAAATGTCAAAGCTTGCTATTTGCGTCTCTTACTGCTTGTGAGCATATGCAATGGGTTTTATGGTCCTTATGTGTGGTACAGGCCTATCAGAATTTGGGGGAGACCAATATTCCACGATTCACTGTTATTGTGGCACAGAAGAATCACCACACAAAGCTTTTTCAAGCCAATTCTCCAGAAAATGTTCCACCTGGTATGTTCCTTGTAATTGATATTTCTCTTTAGCATAGTATTCGCCTTCTCATCCCTGACCTTCCCTCCCCCCACCCCCACCCCCACCCCCGCTCCCCAACCCCCTCCTTCTTCTCTCCAGGGACAGTGGTGGATTCAATGATCGTACATCCAAGAAACTACGACTTCTACATGTGTGCTCAAGCCAGGATGATTGTGAGTGCTTTGTGTTTTTAGGAGATAATCTGAAGTTATGCTTCTCAATTAGCCTGTTAAAAAACTGGTTTATTTGAAATACATGTCTGCTTATGATAAAATCTTTTGAGAACTTGGTTCCGCCATTAGCTTACGAAGGTTGAGCTGCTATAATCCAAATAACAGTAGGTCCTTTTGAGTATGGTCCACTCATCAGCAACCTCAACCCCAACATTCTTTCTCTATTTTGGTTTAACATCATATTATTTGGTTTTCATGAACAATAGGGAACTTCTAGACCGGCACACTATCACGTTCTGATCGACGAGATTGGTTTCTCTGCTGATGGATTGCAAAATCTTATTCACTCGCTATCTTATGTGTAAGTATTTTGCTGATTCTCTTATTTGGCAGTCAGTTCGATTGTCTCTGTTGACATTTTTTTGTTCCTTGTATTAAATCAGGTATCAGAGGAGCACCACTGCTATCTCCATTGGTAATGTTCTTTACATAGACGCTCTTGCATTCCCCAGCCTTCTATGTAGGAGTTCTTGCGGCCCTGTTGATGCTCTTCTCGATAGTTAAATGAATACCTTTTCCCTCTGCAGTTGCTCCAATATATTATGCACACCTTGCTGCGAAGCAGATGTCCCAGTTTATGAAGTTCGAGGACTTATCAGAAACCTCATCTGGACAAGAAAGCATTGCATCTGCTCCTCCCGTACCTGAGCTCCCCAGGTTGCACGATAATGTCAGCAACTCTATGTTCTTCTGTTAGTGTGCTGGTCACTGCCTTTTGTGAATGCCGCTAGTTCCATTGATGTCCATAATTTGTAGAGTTAGGTACCAAGTTTTTATGCAGGCGACCTCTAGTTTGGCCGCATTTTAGGTTAAACATACGGAAGAGCTAAGTATAGGAAACACCTGAAGCGATCAGTTTTGTGAATAGGAATTTTTTTGTGAGTGCTTCATGACAAAGGAAGTCAATATCTCTGCATTGTATAGCTCTCGAGCTTCTGAAGATATGACCGTCAGGTCTTCTTACTAGATCACCAGTTTGGTGTAATCTGCTCCTTGATCTTTCATTTATCGGCTAATCTTCACATTGATTTAAATCTTGATAGCAGTTCCCTGGCCTGCGAGTTTTTTCCCCCTTTTTATTTGTGTTGCTCCAATCGACTCCCCGAAGACTATGGGAACGTCTTCGTCAGCAATTCAAACCGGATTACCATTAGCTTTTTTATCAAGCAGCAGAAAAATTCTGGCAAGAAATAATCATTTTTAGAACACTAGAAATAGAGGTGGAGGAAAATTAGTATAGGAGAAATGAAAGTGTCCTTCTATCCATAGGATGCAGTTTTATTCATATAACCCATATTGACCTGTTAGTAAATTTTAGATCCATCCATATGTCTGGTAAACTAATAGATAAGCGAGGACTTAATCATGATGGCTTGCTAATTTTAAGATAGATCCCCGGTGTTGGAGCCTGGAGGTAATAACTTGCTTACTTTAACAAGGTGAAGCGAGGGTTTCTGATTCAAAATGCGTGATCATCTTTGCTTAGGGTGATGCTTTTCTATTCCGAATTTTGTCGAATTCCTAGATTTGTGTTTGAATGAAAAGACAAATTCACAAAAAGAAAAAAAAAATTCGATTCGTTCGACTCTACAAAATGCGTAAGAACCGAATTAAACAAAATCAAAACCTCGGATCGAATTGAAAATCCGCCAAGGGCATGGTTCTCGCGTTGCCCATTCCAATTTCATACCAATAAAGTCCTCAATCCGACTCCTAGTTTGGCCCGATTTGGGAAAAGAGATTCGAGTTTCCAACCACCGGGAGGAGGGCACTCCGGTCATTTCGCACCCCATCCCCATGTCCGGTGGGAGAATCAAAATGAGGGGAAGAAAGAGCTGAGGAACGGATTTCAACCAGTCCGTCGCCGCGAGCGGCGAGAGATCAGTTCAGAAATCGGAATCTGAGGAAGAAGAAGCCGCCGCCGCCGCCGCCGCCGCCGCCGACGACGAGCCGTCGCGAGGAGAGAGCGAGCGAGCTCATGGAGAGGTCGAAAACCTAACCATCTCTGTTACGAGGTGGTTGACATATACGCGCACAAATTCCTAACTCCACCAGTCTCTCTCTCTCCCTCCCTCCCTCCCTTCCCCCTACACTCACCTACCGTCTCCATCTCGCCCCCCGAAACCCTCCCCACCCCACCCCACCCCACCCCACCCACTTCCCACCCATGCGACGGCCCGGGGCCACGGCGGGCGCGGCGGGTTTCGCGGCGGCGGACGCCCGATCGCTGCCGGAGATCAGGTACCGGGGCGTGCGGAAGCGCCCGTGGGGAAGTTCGCCGCCGAGATCCGGGACCCGGCGAAGAAGTGCCGGATCTGGCTCGGCACCTTCGCCACCGCCGAGGACGCTGCCCGGGCCTACGACGCGGCGGCGCGCGGGATCTACGGGGCCAAGGCGCGGACGAACTTCGCCGCGGACCCCCAGTCCGTCGGCTCCCAGGCCACGGGCCTCGACCAGGCGCACAACCGGCCCGACCGCGAGGTCGCCAGCGACGGCTTCGACGCCAGCCGGCCCACGAGCAGCAGCTTGAGCAGCACCGTGGAGTCGTTCGGCGGGCGTAGGGTTCCGAACCGGGTCCCGGTGGCCGTCGCCGCCGCCGCCGACCGGAGACCGGTCCAGCCGGTTCCGGGCGACGATTGCCACAGCGACTGCGGTTCCTCCTCGTCCGTGGTCGATGAGGTGGAGGACTGCTGCGCGACGGCGGCGGCCCCGGCGCCGCTCAGCCGCCGAGCTCTGCCGTTCGATCTCAATCTTCCACCGCAGATGGACTGCGCCGGCGGCAGCGACGATCTCAACGGTGATGATCTGGCCACTGCTCTGCGCCTGTGATGATGATTTATGGCCTCTGGAGTTTGCGTTATCTTCCATCTTCCTGGCTTCAAACTTTTTATCTTTCCCACTCTCATTGATTGAAAAAAAGAAATCTGGAAAAAAACTTGGCTGCTTTGGTTTTTTTCGCCGAGTTAGATTTAGTTTGAAAAGATTCACGAACTGTGGCTGCCGACATGATCTGACTGACGAGCCGAAACAATTGTACGTATGAATTTGAAGATTGAAGTTGGATCATGTGAATATGATGCAGTATTCCTCTCTTTCATTTGTTGTGCGCTGTACGGAGAATCTATCTTCTTTTAGCCGGTCGCATTATTCCCAGATGAGAACAAAGATTTCTCGTTGCATAAATGTAAATACGAATATCGTAATGACATCCGTGAAATTGTGCTAGGATTAATTTTTGTTATGAGATTACATTTAATTGATGATGGAATGCTGGATCAATTAGTGATCACCACCAACGTTGGCACCCGATTATGCTGGTTTTACAAAGTATTGGGTATGGGAATTAACGGGGAGAGAAGACTATTTAGTTTTACTATGGTCCGACTCTGTGAAGTGAGAGTCCAACTTTCTGAAATGACAGCGTCCATCTATCAATTGGGTAATGCATGTATGACCTGTTGACTGTTGATGGGGAAGAAGGTCGTTCCTCCTCTACTGGAAGAGTTCTAATTTTATTTTTTTTAATAACTCTGGCTTGCCTTGATGGGATAAGTGAGGAGTATATGTGACAACTCTCTTTAGTGGATTTCAATTTTCAAAAGCACCCTCTCTCTTATCTTGATCGACAACAGTTCTAGATTAACTCAAGGCTTCTAGTCGTATAGCCAATTCCCCTTACAAAAAGGACCTTCCAAAAAGGTGCAAAAAGGGCTTAATGATAAGTCTCAAGTTTCTTCTTTTCCTGGATTTTAATCTTCTTTTGGCACCGGCTTTGAATTCTTTTCGTCGGAGATTGTGTTTTTTTCTTCCTGTTAATATTGGATTTTGTTTATCAAAACTTGATTTTTGTTTCCTTCTTTAGGAGATTTTACTGATTTTAGGTTTGGTAGGAATGAATGATTGAAACAGATTGAACCTCCTTTGATGGCTGACAGCCCGGCTTGGCGGTAACGTTGGAGATCGTGGGTCTCATCAAAAAAACAAATATTGGAAAGAAGATGATAGAAAACAAATATAAAAATGATGTGGAATTACAAGGGAAATCAAATTATAAAGCTTCCCATGTGGACGAACATAAAATAGAGACTAGACTATTATAACTCAAACACGATTGGAACATTATGAGAACACTATTCGGCAACATTTATTCATTTTTAATATAATTTTATTTGTAAAGCAATGAGCATATTTTAAAATAATCAAATTCTATTTATTTTCATGTTTTTGTGAGGATGATATTGCTTTTGAGAGTATTTTGTTTTCAAGAGCGGTTCACACCGCGTTAAAGTCAGGATGAACCATACCGACGAGATAATAATATTTACAATTTAGATTTCAAATGTGGGTGAATGGTGGAAATGAGAAAGCAAGAGGAAATCTATGAAATTTTCATAATACAAAGTTGGGGTCAATGGCATAGTGATTTGCCACCTGGCAATCGTGTGCCACACGTTTGATTAGTAATGGATCATCAAGTGGCATTACCATACAGGTCGCCATCATGCTCAATCATGAAAAGGAAAAATTAGGAGAAGATGAACTTTATTATTATTATTATTATTATTTTGATGCATTTGTAGTCTTAAAAGATGAACTCTCTTGGCGAGCCACATCTTGAGCACGCAAGCGGCAAATGCGCACTACTGACAAGGCTATGACCGATTAAGGGAGTTGGCGGTCGTAGAGCTCTTCCTTATCTTTTGTCGCCTCGGTGTCTAGTATAGCTTTTACTTTTAGCATATTTATAATATAGCGAAATTTCATATATTAAATTGCTTATCCTGTTGGACATTGTGAATTATTCACCCTGTCTTTTAGATTCGAAACCTTGCACCTGCGGATATTGTTGAACGACTCTCCGATCGAACAATAATCGATTACAATCAAGTGTGAATTGTTTTTACGGTCATTTGAAAAGAGATATTCATTAGCAGCCTGACTCTAGTTAGATGAAAATTGTCATTATTATATACGAAGAGCGGCCTTAATCTCAAATTCTTGGTCCGTAGTTAGAATGTGGCAATAACCAAATGCAAAATAGATATACAACTTCAGCTGAAATCAAATATGTTATGTCAATTTTACTTTGACTCAAAATTATTTTTCCTTATTCAATCTTATAGAATAGGAATTGCATTAGAGCCCAAATGTTAACTAAACTTGCATTTCTAGCTGTAACTATTCTTTGCTGGTCCAGTGGAGCTGCTATATTTTCTTTTTGTGTTTACACCATCAAAAAATTAAAATTGATATATTGATACCACATTTGTTTCAAACTAATTTCCATATCACTAAAAAAAAACTCTATTGGTGCACCGATGCCACATTTAATCTAATATAATTTTTGCATCACGAAAAATCCTAAACCGGTATACTCGTGCCACATCTACTCAAAAAAAAAATTATATTACTATAATATCTCAAATTGGTAAATTCATTCAATGTTACCCTCAAATTGATTTTGGCATCACAAAAAAATTTTGTATAACCAAAATTAGAGATTTCCCGATTTAAGATTTTGGTGATTTGGGATTTTTTTTTGTGATAACAAAGTCATTTTTAGGAAAATGTGGTATGGACATATCAGTTTTGATCTTTTGTGATATAAAAATTTTAGTTTGATATAAATGTGACATGAAATGCATCGATTTAGGATCTTTTGTGTGTTTAACTTTTTTTTTTTTCTAGCAATAAGTTGCATATTATGAATACATGAAATATGGATATGATTTAGACCCGTTTTATTGCAAAAATGATAACAATACAAATAATCCATAAATTTTGATACAATGCATAATGTGGTTGCTGATCTTTTAATTTTTCAATGTAATTTCTAAACTTTAGTCAACTTTTCAATGTGGTCCATGGACTAAATTAAGCACATACCAGAAGTTCATAGATATAGCCCATAAATTTTAATTTGTTCGACGTGATTTTTGAACTTTTAATTTGTTTAATGTGGTCCATTAACTTTTTATATATGTTTAATTTATATAAAAATATCCAAAGAACATTCAGGGACTACATTAAACATGTACTGCTTTAAATAAATTAAAAATTCAGAGATCGCATTATACATTAAGCTAAAGTTTAGAGCTTGCTTGTGTGATTTTCCTCAATACAAAATCACCAGTATCAGCTTCCGCCTTTCGAAGCTCAAAAGAGCCAAACAGGCCCATCCGATCGATATACCGAGCGGTTCCCTCCGCGAAACTTCGCGTGTCCCGGGCAGAGGATCGCTTTGTTTTTTTGTTTTTTTTTTTTTTCAATCCCTTTTAGCTCGGGCTCCTTCCGTTTGATAATGGCTCGTGGAGGCTGTGGATTTTGGTGATTGAATTGGCACCTTATTGAATTTGCGCCAAAAATCTATAATTCGCACTTGTTTTGAAATTAGAAGAAAGACGAATATGGCCCTTTGTCTGCATCAGACTTCATTGCTTCTACTTAAAAAAAGAAAAAGAAAAGAAGAAGAAGAAGCAGGAGGGGTCGTTCCAGCATAAGTACAGTGGGGTGTCCTGACTGAAGTTGAAAATATTTATACTAATATCCATTCATTTTTTAACTTATGCCAATTAAATTAAATTATTGTGATCCTATTAAAATTAATATGTCTGAGTTACAGAACAAAAGGACCGAACTTATGAACACACTTGAATTGTTACATATTCTAATAGAGAAGAAATTATTTTAGATTTCTATCCATGACTTGTTAGATCATGTTGATGGTCTCTGACATGCATTTGCATTGCCAAATTTGACAATGTTTTTTTAGGGCTTTTGGATCTCCTGTGCCAATTATATACTTACGTGGTGATGTAGGTTTAATCATTTGCAATGGCTGTGACTAGGACTAGTGTGCAAATTTAGTTTTCTCATGTTTATTTGAATCTAAGTTACCATTGTTGCACATGATTTAAACTTCAATAATATTCTTACACGACATGCAAATTTAGTTTCTATTGTAGTTTTACTGGACAGTTGTTTTGCAATTCTCTGTCTCTCTGTTTCGTTTTTTTTTTTTTTTTTCATTTGAAGTCTTTTGGGATAGTTGCATTTTTTAGCTTTTAAACTTGTTGATTAGGCGAGATAGATAGATAGAAAGAGGCTTAACGAATCTGAGTCTCCTTTTCCATGGAGTTGCAAAGGATAGATTGATCTCTGTCCATAATCTAGCAGTTTCCATACTCGTTTTTAGGTTGGGCACCATCGGTTTCATATAGTTGTTGTGAGAATCATCTATTACCATTGGCTTCACGGTGCTTCTTGGTGAAGTAAGAACAAGGGAACTCTAAGCTAACTGATTTTGCTATCATTGATATAGGATTATATGTTTCAGGGTTGATGACTTGTTAGGCAGGATGGACTGACAGTGATTGTGTTTTATAGTATAACGTTTGATAGATAAAATACTCTTTAAGTCAAGACATATATAATGCTGCCTTGCAGAATTGCAGCCTAACCGAAAAAAGAAAATGATAAAGAACTGCCTTACGGTAATATGGTCTGCTTTGCAAACTGCCTTCTGGTTACGTGCCTGTATGAACAAGTATGTGTAACTGTGGGAATGGTTGTGGAGGTGTTTTAGTTAAGTCGAGGGTACATAGATGCAATGGAAGTGGAAAGAAAGAATACGCATGAAGCAAGAATTTTTTTGTGATCTACTACATTCATTTCTAGTCCAAGACAAATTCAAAGTCAATTGTTTTTTCTTTAAGTTAACTGATTGAATATGATAAAAATTCATGTGATATGGTTGATGTGAATTGTTAGTTAAAATATGCATGATTGAACTCATTTTGATCTATTATAGCTTTTCTCTTGCTGGTTCCTCAACTCAAATGCTCTATCTACCAGAGTTACTGGAGTCCATGTCATCAGATGGGCCCATCGGGGCCATGAGAACTGTTGAGCCGGTCAATTTGTCTGACTGAATATCCAGAATTGTAGATAAAATCTGGTTTTCGGTTTGGTAGATTTGTGACTTTCTAACTCCGCAATATGTCCTCATAATGCTTGGGGAACACTGCTAGTTTCGAACACATTTTGACTACAATCTCAACTCCCCATAAGAGGATAAACAAAAGTATATTTTTGCCAAACATAAAAAATTAGCCAGATCCATTTTGTAATTTCCCAAGCTACATATTCAAAGAATTCGATCCATTTTCTACTATCCCATGAAAAAGTTGGGGCGGAAAAAATAGACTATACATCAATCAATTTTCACGATATTTTATCCCAAGATTATTGTAAATCAATTTGTGGAAGTTGTAAAATCTGCAATCGTTTTATGGCTGAAAGACAGGCCAACAAATGAGAAGCCCACGAATAAGAGAAATGGTTAACTGCTTGAGAAGAACAATGTCACCACCTTATCAAGGGAAATTCAAGTGCAGTGAAAATAAGCTTTCCTTGTTTGGAAGGAATGCTTAGCTGCTTTGGGTGGACTATATAAGATGGTGATGGCTAGAAGAGGTAGTCAAGAAGAGAAACCACCTTTCGAGCCTTTGGTGACATTTTGTTCAATCGGTCCTCATTGCTTTTTGCAGTTCATGTTGTGAGGAGATCACTTTATCCTCACATCAAAAGTGTATGAAGATCGGGGAGCTACTAGACCATACATTAGTCAGCATTAGCACTTCTCAAGATAATCAAAAACTAAGTGCATAGGCTTGAGCGAATTTGGTCATTTGAAGTTTGATATAATTGATTGCACATGAACCAGTCATGTTTCATGGCCTGATAAATCGACAAGATCTAAAGGACTCTTGAACGAAGGCTGTGACCAACCGTGAACAAAGAACCCTCAACTTATCTCCTGCACTCTAGAGTTTTCTTGAAGTGATTCTAGAATGCTTTTGGGAGTAAGCGATATGATGTGGGTAGGTGGTAGTTGGGGAGATCTCATATCCACCGTTAGATCAAAAAGGATATCTATGGTTATAGTTAGCCTTGTACTTGTATAAATAGAGATCTTCTCCTCCTCATTTATATCATCTCATTTCCAAGTAGAAATAGAGTAAGAGCTTGTCTCTATAGAGTTTTTATCTTTACAATCCTAGATTAATGATCCTAGATCCATGACACATGCGTGCCTTTTCACAAGCTCATATCCTTTGGGTTTTTGAAAACCACTCTTGGTCCACAAGACTTCCTTCTTCAATCTCTGAAAAAATCTTTGAAAAAAAAAAAAAAAATATAAGGGGTCCACCTCATGCAAAAAACCAAGTATCACCGAAATACCACATAAAAGAAGAAACTAGATCTAATCAATAAATCTTACATCTCCTTGATAAATCATGTAACCTCCTCTGCCTTTCCTTGGGCGTCAAAAAGAAAAGGCAAATGCCTCAATTGGTAAATAGCCTAAAATTATTTCCTTTCCTTGGGCATAAAAAAGGCAAATGCCTCAATAGGTAAATCGCCTAAAATTATTTCAATTCCACTCTTATTGCCTCTTGATGCACCGCACAAAATTCACTTGGTGGATATGTAAGCAAAATTGTCTGCTCATTGCATGACTATAGTGTTATATTAATTTTGACTTCCAATTGTATAGTCGATTCCCCTTACAAAAAGGCTCAATTATAGGGCTTGATTCCATGATAGAAATTTGTCCTTTTTCTGGATTTTATTTTATTTTGGGCACTGGCTTTGAATAAATATTTTCTTTTGGTGGGAGATTATGTTTTTTTTTCCTATTAATATGTAATTTTGATTTTATTGAAACATGACATTTTTTTTTTTTGCTTTCTTTGGGAGGTTTTATAGTTTTTAGGTTTAGCGAGAATGAATGATTGAAACAGATTGAAACCTCCCTCTTTATCATTGTATTGCTCACGGCTATGATGGTGATGTTGGAGATTTGATTGGGTCCGGTTGCAATATGGTAATGGTGGCCCTATCAAATCATGGATCTCGTCGAAAAATAAAAGTGTTGAGATGACAAAAAAAAATATAAATATGACTTGATATGAGAAGTGAAATCAATTTATAAATCAATTGGAACATTTTGAAAATACTATTTGACAACCTTTATTCATTTTTAATCTGATTTAATTTGTAAAGCAATGAGCATTTTTTAAAATCATCAAATCCTATTTATTTTCATGTTTTTATGAGGATGATATTGCTTTTAATCTGTATTGCCCAACGCGTTAATTAACGATAGAAAACCTACGAGAAGTAACATTTACAAGTTTAGATTTCAAATGTGAGCGAACGGTAGTAATAAGTAAGCACGAGGGAATCTATGGTGTCTTTATACTACAAAGTTGTGGGAGCCAATGCCATAGTGATTTGCCACCAAGCAACTCATGGGCCACACATTTGATTCGTAATGGATCATCAAGTGGCATAACAACACAGGTCGCCATCATGCTCAAATATGAAAAGAAAAAATTAGGAGAAAATGATTTTTTTTTCCCGAGGCATTTGAGGGCTCGAAAGATGAAAGTTCTTAGCGAGCCATGTTTTGAGCATACAAATGCCTACTGACAAGTGTCACGGGCTGACAGTTTCCTTGGCCACGAAAAGACCCTTGCGGCGCCTGGCGAGCGGAATTCGCAATAATTTTTATATCATCAAAAAACTGAAATTAATACACTGGTGCCACATTTATTTCACAATAATTTTCATATCATTAAAAAAAAAAACTCAATCGGTGCACCAATGGCATATTTATCCTAATATAATTTTTGCATCGCAAAAAATCCAAATAGATACATTTATGCCACATCTACTCAAAAAAATTTATATTACAAAATATCTCAAATCGGTAAATTCGTGCCATATTATCCTCAAATTGATTTTTGTATCACAAAAAATCCCAAATCACTAAAATATTTTGGTGAGTTGGGATTTCTTATTATAAGAAAGTCATTTTTGAGAAAATGAGATATGGGTATAGTAGTTTCGGACTTTTTGCGACAAAAAGTAATTTAGAGAAATCGTGGCGCGGGCATATTAATTCAGATTTTTGGTGACTTGAAAATATTAATTTGGTATAAATGCAGCACGAAATGTATTAATTTAGGATATTTTCTGTTTTTAACTTCTTCTTCTTCTTCTTTTTTGCTAGTAGTAAGTTGCATAATATAAAGGCATGAAAGATTTAATATAATCCTTATAAGCTAAATGCAAATTTAAATTTAGACTCATTTTATTTTAAAAATAACGACACAAATAATTCATAAAACTATGTAGTTCTTGAACTTTTAATTTGTTTAATAAAGCCCCTAAACTTTAGTCAGATCTTCAATGCAGCCCATGGATAAAATTAAACATGTATCGGAAATTCATGGTATAGCCCATAAACTTTTTATTTGTTTGACGTGATCCATAAACTTTTAATTTATTCAATATGATTCCTTAATTTTTGGTACATGTTCAATTTATATAAAAATGTTCAATGAATGTGCATGTACTAAATTGAAGACAAACCAGAAGTTATGGTACCATATCAAATAAATCCAAAGTTCGGATCTCACATTATATATTAAATCAAAATTTAGAGGGCAATTGTGTTATGTTTTTCGGAATACAAAATCACCGGTATCAGTTTTGACTTTCCGAAGCTTAAAAAAGCCAGACGGGCCCATCTGATCGAAGGACCGGGCGATTCCCTCCGCGAAACTTCGCGTGTCCTCGGGCGCGGAGGAGTCGTCGAGCTTCGAGCCCTGCGGATCCGGAGCGAAGGAGGAGGGACGGCACGAGTTTCCCTTGGTTTCGCCTCCGTTCGCGACGGAGCGGTAAGCATGCAGAGACTGCGGAGGGGGACGTCCCTCTTCGGCAGCTTGGCCGCGCCTCAATTGAAGAAGAAAGCCCTCAATTCGTGGGCCGCGGTTCAGGACACCTTTTTCTCCACCAAGGTTCGGATGAAGACATAGCCAAAAACTGTGATTTGTTCGGGAGTTCGGTTCGGTTCGGTTCGGTTGTTGTCGTTGTTGATTTCGTTTCGGCGGTCGTTTTTTGTTTAGGATACTTTCGAGAGGCATCGGGTGGTGTTCACAGTCGGAACGTCGATAGCCTCCTTGGCGACGGCATGGGCAGGTGATTTTCTTCCGTTTCGCTTCACGCTTTTTTCTGTTTTTTTTTCTCTTCTTAGCTTGGGCTTGTTCCGTTTAATGATTGCTCATGAAGGCTGTGGAATTTGGTGATTGAATTGGCACCTTATTTGCGGCAAAATTGGACAATGGGCACTTGTTTTGAAATTAGGAGAAAGATGACTGTTCATTCGCATCTGGGTGTCTTCATTTATCTTGCGAGTTGAGCGCAATGAATCTTGAAGGCATATGAGAAAGCAATTATCAAGCAATTGGGTAGTTTGCTGTTGCTGATAACGCATCTGCAGTTGATATTTATATAATGAACTTGGGTTTTCTGGGCTGTTAGCTTCCACAACTTCTGATACTGCAAAAAGGTTCTTGATTGACGTCTATGAACCGCACGGCTGCTCATCTGACTCCTGGGTGGTAAGAAGTGTGCTGGGGTAGGAGCGCTTAAGCATCCTTTGATCAAGGGGAGCTTGGACCTCGAGATCCTGCAGTCTTGACTTCTGCAATGATTGGAAACTGAAATTTTCATCATTCAAGTAAATGGCCTGATTGACAATGATAGCAACAAGGACAGTGGTTTGCGCTTGTGAAGATCATGATAAACCTGATACTTTAGCAGTTCTACGAGATGAATGTAGATCCTTTGTTGCATTAGTCCCTATTTGCCCGTTGTGAGTATGAACAAGATTTTTAACATGCAAATACTCACAGGTGGAACAAATGCACTCTTTGGCATTTGCTTTTCTTGACCCTTGTAGTTAATAGTCCTGCAAGACTATTTGATGGCTTTTAAGATCTTTTCAATTATTAGTTGGGGGGGCACCATGCACATAAATAAAAAATAATGCTGTTATTAACATGTTTAAGGAACTGTGTTGCTCATGTCAAAGTGTAGTTTATTTGGTGTGTTGACTTAAGGGCATGTATTCTTTGCTACATTAATACATTCTTAAAGGTATTTGTAACCTGTTCATTGGTTTGTAATTCATGCTGCAGGTTATTCTATACGCCACTATCATGAAACAAAAGTTGATGAAAGGCTCGAATCAATAGAAAGAGCTGTTAGTATCTTTCTTTTTGCATTTGAAATTTACATGATATTGTTTTCTCTAGGTAGAGGTGATACTCTGCCTTTTGTCATGGATGGGAAGGATAAAGCCTTTATTTAAGTTTACAAGATCGCGAAAAGGAATGCAGTGAATTTTATCTTTTATTTTTGTGTGTCAGATTAGATTAGATAATATATTTTGAGGAATTAATGAAATGCTTTCCCTAGATGGATGGCACCCTCTGCATTGCAGTTATGTCTTCTGTCTCGATATTTATCCCCTTGTATAATTTAAATAATTTCTGTATTTCCCCTTTTTGGCTGTTAAGAATTTGTGTTTCATCTTCAGTGTTCACAATTTCCGATCAAATAACTTGTCATGCGCAAGGAAGTACTTCTATTTCCCTTCAGTATAATGCTGGACAAACATGGCAGTGGTGGTTGAATTTCAGACTTCTATAAGCCATCTCATAAAACCTTGTCATGCATATATATTTTTTAATTAAAAGTAGCTTTGTTGAGCCTGTTTTTTAAATTTGATGTAGTTTAAACAAGTTCTTGTGATGTTCGAGAAGGTGTTGTCAGCCTATCTTTTGCTTGATTTGTATATGGCACTATCATTGCCTTTTTCTTTCTTTTACCCGTACTTAATTTGTTTTCTGCATCAAGCATTCTCTCTAAAATCACATGTCAATTCTACCCAATCCAATTTTTTCTATCCTCTCTTGTTACTTGGCATCACTTCTTGCATCTAAGATGAGTGCTTGTTGTTCTGTGGCAGATGAAGAATAATTATCAATTTGAACATGAGGAAATTAAGAAGATTGTTGGTCGAGAAAGTTTCAGTACTGCGGCTTATTTTGCCACTGCCAGTACCACTTTAATGATTGGGTTGGTCCACGTTCACTTCCTTTCCTGCTCTTTATCATTGATGCATTTTTTTTCCTTTTTCATTCCTTTAAAGGCAAAGGCAGAACTGTGGTTGTTTGTAATTTTGTTGTTAGATTATCTCATGAATATTGGGAGTGATGGATGAATCTATGATGATCTGGACAAATCTGTCCAGCCATAATGATCTTGGTCTCATTTTTGGACTAACCTTAAAATTTTATTCCAGTTTAATATTTTTGATGTGGGGAATGTGATGGTGGAATGGGACTCCAATCTTGGGGGTGGTGGCTAGAATTTCTGCAGCATTCGTCTACTAGATATCACAATGAATTGGACAAAGTTTTTGCAATTGCAGATTTTTAGCTTCTTTGAGGAGCATAGAATGACTTTTGTACTAATACTCTGCAGCTTGAACAGATCTCTGTGCAATTATTTGGTATAAAGAGGGGCGGTATGCCATAATTACAGTTAACCAGTTCCAGAATTTAAGTATGCTTATCGTGCAATTTGATTTGTGCATGCACTTTAAGAGTTGGCATACTAAAGCATGGTGAAAAAGGAGGTTGGTTAAGATGCATACTCAAGAAAGGGACATTATTTTAATAAGCCGTCAATGTGCATTGTTATAGAAAACAGTAGGAAAATGCATGATTCTCCTTTTATTGGATCCTTTGACACCGCAATTGTATGAATCTTTACCAATTCAAACTGGATCATTAATCTTTTTTCTGTTCAATCAAGTATATCAACTTTTCAATTTTGGCTCTATGTGTGGCCTTTGCTAAAAATGAAAGAAAATGCCAACATGGATAAATGCTGTTAAAGAGCTGTCGATTTGGCATCTAGTGAGGCCTCTTGGGATGATAATATGTCAACAAAGACATGTTGGATGATTAAGATCGTCCAAGTCAACACCCTTTCTCCCTCCTCATCACCCAACATTTAAATAGAGAAGACATAATTTTTGTTGAGTGAATGTGCCACGTCATTTTGCTTGACTTTTGCTGAGTAAGGAAGCCATGATAGCCAAATCACATAACATAGCAACAATTTATTTTATGGATGCCTCAAATTGAGTCAAATTTTAAAAGTTGTGGTATTTAATCGAATAGAAAAAAAGTATAGGATTGTAAGACGGACAAAATGCCACATAATTGTGGTACCATTACCTCCCTTTTTTGGTTAGGTTGGAAGAAGCTAGAGCAGTGAAAATAAACAGGTGTTCTATATGTCTATAGACATGGGCGTGTTACCTCCTTTGCTGTGCTTGGAAGAAGACTTTGGTTTACTTTTGTAGAGTTTAGTTGATAATTTTGATTGAAGACTGAGAAAATTGTAATTCCCTGGGAGAGATCACTGGTTGGTAGATCCTTTTCCATGGCTTCCTTAGTGTTTTGATATTCTTGAAAATTATTTGGAACTGTGGTTAAGTTGATATGGATGTTTCTGATTCATATCTTGCACTCTTATTGTCTATTGTCTCGTCTTCGCTATGATTGCAGCTATGCCTTGGGTTGGCGGGGTGGAAGATGGCACGCAAATAGGAAGTTTAGAAGGGAGCAGATGAAATTGTTGGGACAGATAAAGCCGAGGAGGTGGGAATTGCTGGGCCAGATAAAGCCGAAAGGTTTGAAACTCCAATTCCTGAGAAGATCATTGAGCAAGACCCAGGCGGCCAAGACCACAACCAAGGCATCCGAGAATTTACTAGAAGATGCTACTGCTGTGTCCAATATCAGAGAGTCCACTCGCACTTGTTCACAGTCATAGAGCTTGGCAGCTAATCTGTTACCACTTCTGCTGATCTGAGTGATTGATATTGTGTCCTGTGCATCCAAGGATTTGCTGGGATAAGAAGGTTTGGCGTGCTTATTGATCTCAGAGGAGGGTTCACTTTTTCCTTTCTTCTCTTTTCCTGGAGATGGGTTGGCTGCAACTATATTTTGTGCATACGAGATATGTTATCTCAACAAGGGGAGAACCTTAGGATAGTGTCATGGCTCGTGTGTCCTTTATTCTTGTTGGAGCGCTGTTTGCAAATCGCATACAGGATTGTTACTTACAGGCCTCGTTCGGTAAGTGGGGAGTTTTAGGAAGGGAATGGGGATGAGGCATCAGTTTACCATGGATCCGGTTGAATGGCGGGGGAATGAGTCCGGTTGAATGGCGGGGGAATGAGAATGATTCGTGAGGATGGAACGCCATCATTTCGGGGACTTTTGTTCCCGCGTCAAAATTAGAAAGAACAATGTATAATTCTACATATGACTGTTGGTTTATTTGTTTTATAAAATCACTGTCAGTTTAAAATATAAGTTACATTGTTACATTTACATGATTGATATGCGAAAGAGTTCGATCTCGATACTTAAAAATAGAGATCAGATTGTGGGTATCTCAAGATATGGAGAGAAAAAAAGCGTTACTTTGAGGATAATTCGTGATTGGCAAAGTATTTTATTAAAAATGATTATATATATTGTGTTATTTTTTAAGTGAGATCAATTTTGAGAATATGATTTTATGTAGATGGCGTTTTCACGAAGGGAAAATGACATTGAATTTTAATTCAATATATAATGCGGTTCCTAAGTTAATAAAACGACATAAATGGTTGAATTTTAATTTAATATATAATGCGGTTCCTAAGTTAATAATTTGTTCAAATGTGGTTCTTAAACTTTAGTCAATGTGCAATATTGTTGTTAAATTTTTACTTTGTTTAATATGATTTATAAACTTTTAGTATATGAAAATATTTAATGTCGTTTATGAACTTAAATTAATATTAAATATTTTTACATAATTTGTAAATTTATTTGAATATTTATTAAAGATTGAGGTATCATGTTAAATAAATTAAAAATTCATATAGACGTATTAGTAAAAACTTTCGGGGACCAATTCTTTGTTATGAAACAAATTTTTACGCGGAGCCCCGGAAGGAGACTGACAGGAAAATGAAAAATGATCGGCCCATTGGGCTAACAACCGGCCCCGACAGCGACGTAGAGGAGCACGAAATTGCGGTGCGTCCGCGAACCCTGGTGACGTGTAAGAATCCCATTGGCTAGAACACGTTGCCTCCAGTCGTCGCCCCCCCGCGACGAGCCATGGTCTTTCTTCCTCCCCGGACTGACCCTGTGTAATTATATAACTCGAGAGGTTTCAGCTCTGTTTCCGAGAGAGAGACTCCCTCTAATCTAATCGAGCGAGCGAGCGATAGCGAGAGAGAGAGAGAGAGAGAGAGAGAGATGCGGGGTAGATCAGCGTCGGCGTCGCTAGTCTGCGCGATCGCCTCGCTCCTGCTGGCGCTCAGTCCCTGCGATGCGCTGTACGGGCCGTCCTCCCCGGTGGTTCAGCTCACCCCTTCCAACTTCAAGAGCAAGGTACTCACTCGCCGCCGTCCCTTCCTGATCCTCCAATCGTGGCTTCGCGCGGCTTCATTTAGGGATTCCGCCGTCTCGAGCTCGGAGTTTTTACGCGCTCGGTTCGTTCCGCGTCGCGTTCAGCGGCATTTGGTTTTCCCGAGTGTTCCGTGTTCCGTCCCCTTTCCGTCCGGAGATACGTTCGAGCGCTGTAGATCGGATGAGGAACGAGGCTCGCGCGTGTTAAAATGCGCCGAGCTTTCTACGCCGCGTGCTTTGCTCATCGCGTTCAGTGCGCGATCTCGCTACTCATTTCTCTGGACTAGGCAGTCCCCTGGCTGTCGGTCTCTTGCTTTGCCTCTCGAGCATCGGCTCGACAGCGTGACAGTGTAGTCGAGGCTGCTTGATTTTGCGCGAGGGCGCGCTTTATTTGCCGAATGCAATTCCCGTAGCGACTGAATTGCTCTTAGTGATCTGTTAGTGTATGTCGTTCTTGTAATTGTGAGAGCTGAATGGATTTGAATTATTCCATGCTTTGTGCTTGCAGGTTTTGAATTCGAATGGAGTTGTCTTGGTCGAGTTCTTTGCACCCTGGTGCGGCCATTGTAAAGCTCTAACACCGACATGGGAAAAGGCGGCCGCTGTATTGAAAGGGGTAGCCACCGTGGCGGCTCTAGATGCCGATGCGCACCAGTCCCTTGCTCAGGTTTTCCCTCCATTGGATTTCTTTAGTTGATGGATTCGATTTTGGTTCTCGAAACTTGAATTTCAGTAGAAGCACCTTTAGGCACCACAAAGCACAAGAAAGTAGACAGCACTAGTTTCTCGTGGGTTCTTCACATCTATACTGAGGCGCAAATTAAAATAAGCCTTTGATGCGAATTATTTCCCTTTCTATTATACTATGCATCGCGGGTAACAATTGTCACGAGGAACTTAGATATCCTCACATTATGTTCCCTTGCCTCTCTGATTATGTACTTTTTGTCTACTTTACTGTATAGGAGTATGGAATTAGAGGATTTCCAACCATAAAGGTGTTTGTACCTGGGCAACCTCCTATTGATTACCAAGGAGCAAGGGAGGTCAAACCTATTGCAGAATTTGCACTAAAACAGGTCTGCTTTTATTTCTCTCTTGATTGGACTGATGGATTACCCTGTTTATGTTTTTGTCATCTATGCATTTCTGCGGAAGGGTTTACATAGGATTTTGATCATTGCTTGCCAGCTTAATTAGGGAATTAGACTTTAGGTAAGTTAACTTACATTATTTTTCGTCTGTGAAACCAATTGTAAGCCATGGCCATGCCTTGATAGCAATAAGAAGAGGTTTTAGTGGCCACTGACACCTCACTGCCTGATGGAGAAATACAATGGAGAAATCTGCATAAATAACCCTAGACACATTTTTGATCTCACAATATTATTTCTAGACGGAATTGAAGAATAAACTCAAATTTCCCCGAGGTTGAGTCTACTTTTTTATTTCTCTTTCGTCCTTTCTGTGGCCTTTAAAATGCACTGCAAACAGTTGTTCCACTGTAGTGTTTTGTCTCCTGGTATGGCTTGCAATGCAGCCACAGGATAGTAACTATTTGCTGTTGCATGGAATCTCTAAGATTATTAGAGAGCAGTCCTTATGGGGTGGATCTGGGGGGTACCATATTTGACTGTTTTGGAACACAGTAATAGTCAAGGTTGTTGGAAAAATCCAGCTTGGGAGAAAGGGTGCCTGAGGGATGGGATCATGAGACCTTTGTGGGGCTCCTAAGATCATGGCAATTGACGTAAACATATAATTTTGTTTAAATGATAACGAACTATATAGAATTAATACTTAAACAATGTATAACATCTCTAGATCCAGAATTTTAAGTTTAGTCTTCATCTTTAATACATGATTTGAGCTTCAAACTTTTTATATCTGTTTTTCCAGGCTCAGGCATGGTATTTTCTCATGGGTTTGCATTCATTCAATGTACTAAAAGTAATGATAGGAACATAAATGCCTTCTCCTTGTGACTCTTAACTTTTTCAATAATAAACGCATTATTGTGTCATGAATTGTGTTCAACTCAGTAAAATACTTTGAAAAGCAGAATTGTGTCGTATTCTTAAATTTTTAGTTAACTACTGAATAGAGTCTACATGAATATGCTCTAATTCTCATGGTTGTATCTGTGTGCAGGTTAAGGCACTTCTCAAAGATCGCTTAAATGGTAAATCAACTGGAGGATCAAGTGAGAAATCCGAACCCAGTGCGTCGGTTGAGCTGACTTCCAGCAATTTTGATGAGTTGGTTGTCAAAAGTAAAGAACTCTGGGTTGTAGAATTTTTTGCTCCATGGTACATTCTGTTTCCTTGATGGTTGATCTCTTTGGTTTTTATAGCTAGTCTGTTTATTGCTGCTTGGAATTAATTCTTAGCTTGTTTAATCCATCTTTTTGTTTATGTATATAAACATGGTACTGACAGAAGAAATTATGGAGAAGTCTAGATCTTAGTTGGATACAAGCTGATAACTTGATTACTGAAACTTTTTCTTGAGAGTCGGTGCTCAATTATATGATTACAGTGTAATATGTCACCAACTAATCATGACTACCTGTTGTTTCTGTCAATATGAGTTCGATTTTCCCCTTGTATTAGAAGTCTGTATACAGTTTCATTGATTGTAACTCATTTGTTTTTATGTTGCTAAAACAAAGTTGTGCATCTTTAAATAGTAAAAACAGCTGTAATGATAAGGAGAAATCATCTTTATAAGAACAATTTTTATTCACTTTGTCTCATTTTGGATTTTATATGTTTAATGGCCACTTTTAATTGTTGCTCTTTTAGCTTCTCAAGAAGTTTATGCCTCTTGTGCTTTTGAAGGTGTGGTCACTGTAAGAAACTGGCACCTGAGTGGAAGAAGGCTGCCAAAAATTTGAAAGGAAAAGTGAAGTTGGGACATGTTGACTGTGATGCCGAGAAGGTAGTATATTTAATTCCACATTTAGAAGGAGATGGTCCTTCCATTTATCATTTTTTTTTTTTTTTCAATCGTCTTCATCATTACAACAAATAGGAAATTAATGGTAATTTTTGCTTCTACATGCAATTGTCTTCATTTAATGAAGGCTTGAGCCCCTGCATGTTTGTAAGAATTATTATTATCATCATTTTGAACTTTAATCTGTTACCTGATTGGATTCACATTTTTAATTTGCCAATAAAAATGATGCATTCTCAGTGAACCTTAGTACATAATCATTTTATCATACATCAATTTAACTGTCAAATCTTTAAAAGAGAAAACTTTATATTTGTGGATTGTCCAGGGAAATGCTCTTGAAATAAAATACTTCTTCTGGCAAGTTCCGCCCTTAGTTTCCTAGCTAGTGCACACTGACAAATATCTTAATTTTTTTAACATGTTTTGCAAAATTATTCCTCTGTACAATTCTGATGGATTGGGATTGCCAGTCTCTAATGAGCAGGTACAATGTACAAGGCTTCCCTACTATCCTTGTGTTTGGTGCTGACAAAGACAGTCCAATTCCTTATGAGGGTGCTAGAACTGCCTCTGCTATTGAATCTTTTGCTGTAGAGCAGCTGGAGACAAATGTTGCTCCTCCTGAAGTGACTGAGCTGACCAGCCAAGTAAGTTCTTCTCATGGCTGTAGGTCTCTGCTTCTTTCACTTTTAGTAACTCCACTAGCATGACACTGTTATTATTTCAAAAGGATGTTATAGAAGAGAAATGCGGTTCAGCTGCCATCTGTTTTGTTGCTTTCTTGCCCGATATCTTGGACACTAAGGCAGAAGGAAGGAACAGATATATTCAGATGCTATTGTCAGCAGCAGAAAAGTTCAAAAGAAGTCCTTACAGGTTAGTCACCGTGCTTTTGCTCACTGAATTTTGTCTGCAGCGTTTATGCATATGCTTTCCTTTGGATTCTTTTTAACATTATCCATGGTAAAATGCCTGTCGTTTCCAAACATGTTTTAGTTAAGCTCAGTTAAAAAATTGAATTCCACCTGGTGCAGTTTTGTTTGGGCTGCCGCTGGTAAGCAGCCAGATCTGGAGAAACTTGTTGGTGTGGGTGGATATGGGTACCCTGCGTTGGTGGCACTAAATGCAAAGAAAGGCGCATATGCCCCACTTCGGAGCGCATTTGAACTTAACCATATTGTGTAAGTCTCAAGCACTGCGTTACTTAAGTATCAATGACAATGTCTATAAATAGTTTTGACATATCATACTCAATTTCGGCCTGTCAGAGAGTTTGTGAGGGAAGCCGGGCTTGGTGGTAAGGGCAACTTGCCTTTTGAAGGCACCCCAGTGATCGCCAAGACGGAGCCATGGGATGGTAAAGACGGAGAGATTCTTGAGGAGGATGAATTCTCTCTCGAGGAGCTAATGAGCGAGGATGCACCAAACAAGGATGAGTTATGACCAATTTACACTAGGAGACAGAATGAGGAGGTCCGGCAGAATTGACTATTTGCTTTTGGATATTGCTCAAGTGTAATAGAAAGTCCGGCGTTTGTTTTGCTGGTGTACTTGTTCTCAGTTTTTCTGGTTGTGAGATTATTCTCCTGACGCAGATGTTAGTAGGTCAGAGAGGTCAGTCTTATTCGTCTAAAATATAAGAATTTTGGGAAAACATAACAAATTTACCTCACTTTTGACGCTATGAGTCAATTACCATTCACATCTCTTGTTTTTGCAAATACCATTTATATAGCTTTAGGCAAAATCCAACACTAAGAAGAAGACTGAATTATGCCTTATTGTAAACTCATTTACCATCTTGCTTGGTATGATTTTTAGTTGGTTTGGAATGTTTTGGGTGAATAAAAATTTAAAATATGGGGATGAACATTTTTAGTAAGAAAATAATATTTTTATAAATAGGGATAGGAGAGGAAAATTGATATGAAGATGCAATTTGATCTTTAGACGTAAAACTTGTGTATGCATTTTGGTATTTTTGAAAGTAAAGATGTGTGAGTGGTCATTATGTGAATGATGTTTAATATTTTTCTTAATAACTCAAGTGGATGGACAACGAGCTAAATAGAAAACTGGTTTAGCATGAAATAGATTATGCGCGCCCCCTGTTTGCGCGTTTTTTCCCCTTATGTAATAATCGACTAAGCCTTTGGTAAAGTTCCCAATTTAACTATGTAACATATTGCAAGGCAATATCTCCAATTTTATGCAGCTCCTATGTATGCTGCTATGGGAAACCACACAGCTCATCTTTCCCAGCACTCAATGCGCTGTAGAGAACCCATTAGATAGCCAAATTTCATGCTCATGTATATTCTTTTAAGAATATTCACTCATTTATTCGTAAGTTTTGAGAGATGCACGAGCGCACAATTTCACATGATTACTCTAATTTGTCATATTCTACTTTCTCAAATTCAACTTATTTTTCACATTCGAGAGTTCAGTTTTTCAAATTGGTCTCTTATATACATTAAAAGACTTTATGATGGATATATTATCGGAAGACAACGATCAAATGATGGGAAAACAAAGAAGAGGTCCCTATACACAAGTTAGTCAAAGACCCTCTCAATTTAAGATCTTTGTTTGAAATTTACTTATTTTAAGTAGAAAAACTGTAAATTTGCGAGAGTGCTTTTGGACTTTGAGAAGTGGTTCAATTTCAAATGCTCTCTTAAATATTGATATAGACTTAAATTGACATGTCCCACATGCATTGGATGACTTTCTAATTTAAAATAGAAATTTGTCTCGCTTTTCTAATTTTCCCTATATTTCCATGCATTATTCACGGTCTTTTAAAAGGAAATATCTCATCTTTATTCTTTATTTTAATTCTCTTTTCCAGAATTTTTTTTACAAAATCTAAAATCATTAAACGTCCTTAAAATGGAAGAATCAAATCATTATGAACAAAATATATCTGATTTTTACCAGTCAATCACGTCACATTACGGACCCAAGCAACGTTCGTCGAGGAACCTTCCCTTCTTAACTCGCTTCTCCATCTCCGTCCAAAGCCCAAAACTTTTCCTCTTCCTTCCATTTCGTTTCGGTCGATATCCGGCGCGTCGCTCGGCTATGTCGTGACGATCGGTCGCAGGAAATGGCGATGGTACTCCGGACGGCGCGGAAGCTATACGGAAATCGCCGTCGACCGTGCGTTTCGGGCGTATGGAGAAGCCACGCCTCGATGTCGGGCGAGTCCGTGGTGGGCATGGCGGCGAGGGACGGCGAGCTGAGGGTGTTCGTCGTCGCAGGGGAGGTTTCAGGGGACACCATCACTTCTCGCCTCATGACCTGTCTCAAGTCTCTCTCTCCTTTTCCGGTTCGTTTCGCCGGCGTCGGAGGGTAATGATATGTCGCCGCTTATTTCTAGCACGCTGTATGATCTTTTAGCTCTTTACTTTTGTTTTTGGTCGGAATTTAGTCCTTTATTTTAGTGGCTGAACTTTTGGGTGAATTTGAAGTTGGGTCAGTGTTTGACTGATGCTAAGTGCTTTCTGTACATGTATTGCTGCTCTTACAGTTCAGCATTGTGCTCACGTGGTCAGAGAAAAGCTAACGTTTGAATTAGAGAGGGAAAAGAAACTGCTTGCTGAAATTTGTGTGAATGATGATGCACTTCTGGTGACAAACATGCGTTCAGTCAACTTTGTTTCCTGGATTAGGCTAAAAAAGGTCATTTTCAAGAAAATTGTTTTTGCGTTAGACTGAAAAGTTTATGCATACATTGAAGGGTAAGGGCATAGCATGTTGCTTTTTGGGTTTTCATCTCCAAAAGGACTTATCTCCATGCTATCTCAGGTCGATGATGTCTAAGCAGGGGTTGAAAAGCCTGTTTCCTATGGAGGACATTTCAGTGATGGGTATCTGGGAGCTAATGCCTCATTTGGGTAAAATCAGAGTGAGTATTGAGCAATGCCCATGTCGTGCTTGTGCATTTCATGAAACATGTAAAATTTTCATGTTGTTTTTTGCGGACGCTTTTGGTGGTTTATACAATGCATTTTTAGTTGTCCATGAATACTGGAGTTTAAATTGACAGGTTAAATTGAAGGAAACAGTGGATGCTGCTCTTCTTTTTCAGCCTCACGTTGTGGTGACAGTGGATTCCAAGGGTTTCTCTTTTCGTCTCCTGAAGCTGCTGAGGGGTAACCTGTAATGCCTTGAGTAGTCCAAATCATTTTCACATAGTGCTTCCGCAGATTGTATGGTATAGGGAAATTGGACTGTCTTTTGCAGCTGGACATTATCAGCAGTATGCAGATGGCCCTGTTCACTTCCACTATGTTGCACCTTCATTCTGGGCATGGAAAGGGGGTGAAGCAAGACTAGCAAACCTTGCTAAGTTTGTGGACCACATTTTCTGTATACTCCCAAATGAGGCCGAAGTTTGCAAGTTGAATGGACTGTCAGCGAATTTTGTGGGCCACCCTATATTAGAAGATGCCTTGGAGTTGAATCAGGTACTCCATGTCATTTTATCTTCTGAGATTGTGATGTGTGCCTGTATTATGTAGAGTTGAGCATTCCATTTTATGGGACTTGGATTGTATGATTATGTACTCAGTTGAAATCTTTTGGGTGTCTTTGTCGCTCAAATCTTCTAGCACTTAGCCTTTGCTCACTGAGCTAGTGCCTGCTCCATCTGAATATGTTTACTCGTTTTAAGATTTTTTAATGACGCATTATTATGCCTTCTATTTGCTCTCAATGTTGTTTTATATTGACACCTGAACGAAATGCATATTTAGGGAGAAGATGCATCAAGAATATGGAAGTTGGCTGGGAGTAGGGAAAGCTTTTGGTCCAAATACAGAGTACCTTCAGGTAATGTGAAGGACTGGGTCTTCTACTCTCATTTTAAAATTTTAACATGGCAAGTTGTGCATACTGATCTGTTGTCAGAGTGGCATTTGAAGATATTGTGAATGCAGTGGCAAGCTCAGGCAATGTGAATTAAGAGAATTTGGTGTCCTAATCTTTCCCTAAACTTTTCTTCGCCAATCTGCACTTGTAATGTTTCATTGACAAATAAAAAGACCTAGTGCCTTTTAGCCCAGAAAAAAGACCTTGTGCGTTTGGCTGTGGGCATGAGATGTAGGGTCATGCTTGAAAAATGAAAGGTCACTTTCAACCCTGTTAACCAATTTCATGCTATTTTTTCTGTATCAAATTATGTGATTGAACTTATTTCCGAAGCCTTGACCTTTCCTTTTGCTGCAAGCCTTTCTTTAACCTGGTTTTGACACTTTGTTTGGGCCTTAAGGAGGTACAATCATTAGCTTGCTTCCCAGGAAGTAGACTGCAAGAGGTTGCACGGATGCTTCCAATCTTTGCAGAGACTGTTAAGATGCTGAAATCATCCATCTCAGAGCTAATAACAGTAGTTCATGTGGCATCTAATCAGCATGTGGAGGACTACGTGGAAGGATTTGTCCGGAAGTGGCCAGTGCCAGTCATATTGGTTCCAGGAGGAGAAACACAGCCAAAATATGAGGCTTTGAGTGTAAGGCTTCTTTATATTTTTGGTGTTTGAATGAAGTCAAATCATGATCTGGATTCATGAAGTCTGAGCTTCTGTGTTGGTCTATTTTCCAAAAGATTATTATCAAGGCCAATTCAGTTGGGTAATTATCTTTGTCGTGTAATATTCTTGTGTTTAGTTGATATACTACTTTCCACCCTGCTTTCGTGCCTAGTTATTGCATATGCTGTTGCTCATGATGTAAGACTGTTTAATCAATCACTGTCCGTCAGTTGCCTTGTTACTAGGGAGATATGTGGACAATATATCTCGCATGGGAATTTCCTCTCTCTAAGCATTAGGGTGCCACAATTTGCATGCTTCGACATCCAAATGCAACATATTATTGTCACATCTCAATTTTCTCAGCAATGAATTCTTTGTTGGCACCTACAAATTTGGCAGTCATATCTTCTGTCAAAACTCCTGCATAGTTGAGTTGAGTTAATTGACTCCTTGCAGGCAAGCAGAGTTGCTTTGTGTACTTCTGGCACCGTTGCTGTGGAAATGCAACTTGCACGGCTACCATGTGTTGTTGCTTACCAAGCTCATTTTCTAACAGAGTTGTTTATTCGCTACAAAGCGAAGATACCATACATCTCTCTCCCCAATATCCTTTTAAATGCAACTGTCATTCCAGAAGCTTTGTTTCAACAATGTACACCTGGGAACCTGACTTCTTTGCTCATGTAAGAAGTTATTGAACATAAGTGTTTTCCTTTTCATTTGGTTTTGATTGTCTTTGTGATTAAATACATTGTATATAATGCCTGTGGAGTAGATTCAATATCTTTAAAATGGAAATACATTACAGTAGTTCCTTCTATCACTTGGTGCATGATCAATTATATTATGGTTCAAGTTTCAATACCTGCTGATTTGGGGAGGGTGTAAAAATCAAAGAGACTTGGTGAATGGATATGTTTGATGGAACAAGTGACTGGTACTAGTAAATGCCAAATTTTCACTGTCTTTTTCAGCATAGATTTGAGCTGGTGTAAATAAGTTTTTATGGTCTTGAATGGAAAGACTTAATAATCTTTATATATTATGATTTGATGGGATGTCTTGTTGCAGGGAACTAATCCATGATGAGGGGCCTCGTGAAAAGCAAATCCTCGCTGCGCCGGAGGTTATGAAGCTTCTGTGGCCTTCGGAAAAAGTAGCAAAGAGAGCACAATGGGGATCAAGCAGTAAGTGTTTGTACGGCAGCCCAAGCATGATAGCCGCATCGACCATACTAGACTACGTGAAGCCAACATCAAGATGATGAGATTGAGTAAAATGAAAGGACAGAAGAATCCATAGTTTGTGTGGTGTGGACTATGATCTGATCCTTTCACGTGTTAGTCAGTGGGAAGTTGGGAACCTTTGTCAACCATATCCTGTCGGATACAGGTCTTTTACAGTGCAAGGTATATTTCATGAAACAAACATTAATTATAGATGAAACTGTTTAGTTAATTAGTTCAGAGCTCACACTGATTGAGTAGAAGAGACTAAGGAAACAAAATATGGCTCGACTTTAGTTATTCTAGGGAAATTGCCGTTTGAGTTGAACTGATCAGAGTCGAGTACACTAGGAGGAGTATCCTCATTATCAGCATAGTGACGATGGACTCTAGCAGGAGTTCTTTGCTTTCGCGGATTCCATTTTTGTACTTTATGATGTACTCTATGTTAATCGTTTATGCAATAAAGTGGAGTATTTCTATCTCGAGATGCTGACACATAGCGCTTCTTGCATGCCCTGAAACCTCCGTTTTTTTTTTTTTTTTTGAACGTGTTTTAGGCTTGCGGTATGTATATTTCTTACGGCTTTTTTTTTTTACATGTCTTGAGTTATGCAACGCCTTTGTTGACCAAACCGCAGTGTTAAACGGGTTTCAATTCCTCGAGCATTTACAGATGCCAATTATTGCGATGGACCATGAAACCGAGATCATCCAAAAACACACGAAAAAGGCAGATAAAGTTCTGTCTCAAGATACATTGATCTCTTTATTACTTATGATGATATGCGCTGCTTCGCCCTCGGGCACTCACATTTTCTCTGCAGTCTTCCCCGTGCTGTCTCGCCAGTCCTGGTTGATTCCCATGTTCATATGTGTCTCCTTTATAAACATCGTGGACATGATTTTTGCTGCACAGTTCCGCGATCGAAATGCTCAGCGATGTGAATCCCATTTTTTTCTTGTCAGTTGTTCGATTCAGCCGCGACGTGCTTAATAGCAAGTGCAACAGAAAAAAGGCTAGGCGAGAAAACAAAAGAATAACACAAATTCAAAAGATAAATGTCAAAATGGGTAATTCTCAGTCTTTCCAATTTCAGCATGAGAGTTCTCCGCAAGACTCGCTCAAACTTAGCCTGAAGCCTCTATCGCCACAAAAGGTTTCGAGTCCATAAATAGCACAAACAAATTTCCCGTCTATTTAAACGCATTCTCGTTAGTCCTTCCTCAACCAAAACCACTAAACTAGTTTTTATCTCATCACTGCAACTTATGGCTACTATCCCAAGAATGAAAAAACTTGTTGCCCTCGTGTCTCTCGTGCTCTTGTCATACTCTAGTGCCGAGGCCATGGACTCGGGTTCTGCTAGCGATGCTGATGGCATTGTGCGCCAATGCAGAGGTGACCGCCTGTGCGAAGCGTCGGCTTCGAGCCCAGCTCCAAGAGGCCAAGTTGGAGGGAACAGCGCGGTGGACGATGGTACGGACACAGTGAATCAAGAAGATGGCAATGCTGGAGATGCGGAGGTGATCAAAGCAGCACCAACTAAGGCTCCGACCACCGACCAGACAGAGGTGCCCGCCATAGAGTCGGAGTTAATTGTTTTGGGGCATTGAGCAAGGCTTTTATCCTTTGACAATGTTTCGATCTGTATTAGGGTGATCCTTCTTCCTCGTTTCTTTGTTTTATTTCTCTCCTTTCAATTTTTCGTGGTCATTCGTTGCCCATAATGGCTTCAGTTCAGATGATGTCTCATCCTGTTCATATCTTGATTAGCCTTGTCAGAATGTTTGCAAGAAAAATAATTTGGCTCGAATCAAATCGAAATCTGAATAATTATGAAATTGATTTGCGACAAGAATGAATATATTGCATGCAGATGCATGAAAAGGTTGACACATGCACCGAATCCACGTTATGGCAACATATCTATTGCCTCTGTCGAACCCTCACCACAGAGGCAGCTTCAAAATCAAACGGTGCAGAGGCTGTCCTCCTCCTGCGCCTCCTCCGGTCCACGGTTCAAACCTATACAACAGAGGTTGCTCCAAAATAAGCCGCTGCAGAGGCGGTCCTCCTCCTCTGTCAATAAGATAAGTTCACAAATGGGGTACAATGTCGTATTATAGATGACATGAAATAGAAAATGAAAGAAACGTTTTCTAATGTTTGTGACGATTTTTTAGCCCACGATCTTACCTTAGCTTGACTAACTTCACTATGTTAATGCTTGACAAATGGACCCTCTTGCTGGTTTTCTGAAGGACATAACAGGAACCAAATCATACACAGGAAGTACATGATTGAATTATTCCTACCTTATAATTATAGCTGACAGAATTAACCTTAAAACCTCTGCTTTTGCCAATAGCTTCAGATGAGGTATACAGACTTTGTAATGCCAGTTACAGTTATCGTTTGTCATGTGTTTGCCTTGCTGTAATTGGCATTAGTTTAGAACATGGGTGACAGAAAGGGCCTAGCGAACAATTTTCTCAGTGCTGAATGATTGCTGGTACCTGAGAGAGCGATGAGATCTGCTTCGTTTAGGCCTTGGCGCAGGAATAGCGTGATGAGATTTTGGATTGTGGAGTTTGGTGGGGGAATGTTGTTGTTAGAGCCTGAAAGACTTGCTGTTCTAGAGTCCCTCGCTCCAAGAGGAATCTCTCAATTTCGTCCACCACTCTGCTAAATCTCAAAGAAGTAAATTGTTAGCCAATCTAAGAAAGCAAACTACAGAAGAAATGTAGCTTCCTGGATTTAGCTCAGATGGTCTTGACAGTGTTAGTTGGAATATGGACACCTTTCCGAAGCTTAAACAGGGGAGCTTAAGTCGAAGTGACCTGTAGATTTGATCTTGACATTTAACCATATAAAAAGAGTGAATAATACAATAGGAGTATAGAACGTACCAGAACAGTAGATCCTCGGGCTGCGAGGGCGATAGTATCTGCACAAGACACAATGCCAGGGCACACTCTTCCAACTTGGCCTTGATTTCATCCATCACTTCAGACTTCCCTGAGGAAGTTTGCAGAAGTTTAGCGACCTCTTCTCACTGGCTATGGTCATGCTATCATCCCGCAGGATGCATCACATCCCTACGAAAAATAACTTGTTGACCAATGTCTACTCTTACATTGCAGGCGGCTAAGCAGCTTAACAGCCTCCCTGACTTACCTTGGAAGAGGGAAAACAACCTACTATTGTTAGTGTTCTTATTTGTTGAGAATGTTCTTGTCGTTTGGGCATGTAATATTGATCAATATGCTTTAAACAAAGCTACTGCTTGATTTATCTTGCTTATTGGTAATCCAGTGCCACATCATGTGGGGATCTTGACTGAGAGCTCGGGACATTTACGTAGCATCCTTCTTATCAGTCTGATCAAGATCTTATAATTATTTGACTGTGGCATTAGGCTATTTGAGGATGATAGACCTATATTCTAACTGCTTAGCATATGTCCCTGAATAAAGATTAGGATCTGTTCTTCTTTTCACCCTTGAACTTCTCTATTTTTTGGCCGTAAGTTAGCACCAGCTATTTCCTTTGTGGAGTTACCAGGATCTGACATTACCAGGGTCGATATATGTGTATGATGAACTTTGACCGGAACCAGTCTCTTTTCCGGTAAAACTGGTTCCGGTAAAATTAATGACGTGTCTGAAACTTGGCCAATTTTTCTGGACGCAATGCCATGTGGCCACTACACCAAGCTCGTCATGGAAAAATTAACCGGATATCAGTCAAAGTGCACAAAGTGAAAAAAGAGAGAAAAACAGAATATTAGGGGCGCATAACAAAATTTCTGGAAAGAAATCAATTTCTATTCCATAGATGAATTTCTCAGCAAAGAAACATGTTTGATAACGATTCAAAATTTATATTTTTAGAATAAAAAGTCGTTTGATAATAGAATAAAATTTATATTTCTAGGAATGGCAACGGCCGGAGCCTGACATCCGGTGACCGACGTTCGGCATTCGGCGATCGGCGGTGGGCGGCCAAAGATTGAAGTCTGACGTCCGGCGTCCGTCGATAGATGGCCGGCATTCGGTGTCCGACACTTGGAGTCCTGCGGCGAGCGGCAGACAGTTGGCGGTGAGCCTTCGATGTCCAACGTTTGGTGATGAGTGGCCAATGACCGGCGGGCGTCTAGCATCTGGTGGCTAGCGGTTGGTGATGGGCGGCCAGCGGCCAGGGCCGGTGGCGGGCGTGCAGCCATCAACGGTGGGCATCCAGCATCCCACGGGTGATGACGAGAGTGAACGATGAGGCTATTTCAGAAATAGAATAGTTAAATATTTTAACTTCGATTTCTGCTCCAAATCTATTTCTAGAATAGAAATCTATTCAAGAAATAGAAAAATGAAATTGTATTACCAAACAGATTTCTGTTTCAAATATGCTCTGGGAACAGAAAAATAGAAAAATAGAGAAACAAAAATATTGTCATGTGTACCCTTAGTGCGTTGAGTAGTGACGTAAATGCAACATCTACTAAAGTTCAGTCACCACCAATGAAATTGTAGCATGACAGTGAAGAGTGCTATGTTTTATTACAGTTTTTGCATCTCATTACTTTTGTATATAGTTTATTATGTATTTGAACTGTCCATTAGCAACTAAATGTTACCCCCACAATAATTAAATGCTAAATAGACAGAGAAACGAAACTCGATATGGAATTTGAACAGCAAAACTCTTTACTTCTTCTTCTCTCTCTTTTTTGGCTTGACTTGGCATGATGTGGAATAATTAGTGCAAGAAATCTTTGAAATCATAAAACATTAAAATAATTATTATTTGGATGAACCCGATCCGAATCCCATTTTTTAGAATAATAAATATTGAAATATTAAAAAATTCAGAAAATTCAGAAAAAAATCATAAAGATTAAAAAAATCCATTTAGATGGAAAGGAAACCTTGGAAGGACAAAGCTATTAACTAATTACGAAACTAGTTGCAAAGCCTTCTCATGAGAGATATCAATGGCAACAATACCAGAAGTTTGTTTTTTTATTTCCTTTTCCTTTTTTGTTAGAACTAATATGTCTTCACATAAAATATTGAAATAAGCACCCTCGAGTAATACTTTGAGTAATACTTTATTCTCTTCATTGAAGATGGATGGATGAGAGGCTTATATGCTCAGCCTAAACACACAGTACATAAAAATCATACAAAATCCAAAGCCTGGGGTGGTCCGCAGCTTCATGGACCTTGGGGTCCATTGTTATTTAGATCGGATGATTGAAAGAAATGCTATAAAAATCAGTTATGCAAGGCAATGAGGCACCCCTTCAATTGTTGCTTAAACTGCACTTCAATAGAAGTGCGCCACTTTTTGTTCATTCTCGTATCCGTAACAACGTATTAGAACGAATCACTTGGATCTAGGAGTAGAAGCATCCTCTTCCAGACAATTAGGAAGCTTTAGGTTCAACAAGGGCTTGAGAAACTTATTTTTAGTCATTATATTCAGTTTAATACGAATTGCATTCGATTTCCACGTCTATTCCTCGATGATATAGCTAGATACCTATTATTCCTTATTCTCAGAATTCTCAGAAGCTGAGAATTCTCATTTCAATAGCATTTTTTGTTTTATATAAGCGATTATTGCCTTTTTGTTTTATTTTAATTTTTGCATTTGGTTGGAAATTGCCTTTTCAGCTTTGTTTGTCTTACTGCGAGGAGTACGAAAGTTGTACCTTGTCCTTCTCCCCCTACAGTTTCGGCCACCTTTTACCTCTACTTTTCCACGTGTTGATTGATAGTCAATTTATTCTTACATTTACTTAGTTCTGATCTTGCTGAAATGCATTGTTATTGCTGCCCATGGAACGAAATGGACGTAATAATATTTCCTAGTGGAGTAGATCCATTTTTAGTCCATTTTTACCCTAACCTAAGAAATGCTTATTCTCTCCTTCCATTTCCCTGGCCTATTTTCTGGTAGTTTATGACCTTTTATGACCGGAGGCCTCAATTCGCTTGGGGGAGGGTTTGGTGGTGGTCGGGAAGGGAGGGGGAGGGAGCGAGCGAGGGCACAAACTTTTGGTGGTTTTCTAGTGTTCTGCGAAGATGCCGCGGGAAGGATCTAACGCTTATTTTAAAGGTGGCATTAGGAAGATGGGTCGAGGAAAATAGTCGGGCTTAATTTTGGCTAGAGCCCAACTTCGTTTTATGGGCTTTTGTGCTTAAGTTTTTTTCGCCCCCGTAGAAGATGGACGCCTCGCCTCGTGCACCTAGAGGGTTTCACTAATTATTTTTGATATAGTTTGATAGTTTATAATTTAGTCTTTTTAGAAGAAAATGAAATTTTACCTGAATTTTGTTCATGAGATCGAGTGGAATGTGCAGTTTCTATCTCTTTTATTCTTATCTAATGCTTTATAAACTCTTATTGTTTTGTTGGTTTGGTAGGCTGGGAAGATTGCTCATCCTTAATTTCAAGGTTTTTGAATTTGAAATTTTGTTAGTCTTCATACTAAGGCTTAATTCAATTAGTTCCTAGTGTCTACCAATTTTGTCATATCCCCTTTTATTTAAGTTGAAATTTTTCACTCATTTGAATTAGATACCGATTACAACTGTTAACAATTTGTGTATGTTAAAGTATGAATATGTAATCTCATGAAGGTGGAGTCAGAAATGAAGTTACTTAAGAGAGCCGCACAATACATTGGGGCATCCTGTATGGTTGGGCTCCTCCTTGTGTACAAGGGTGACGAGTAGAAGAAAAAGGAAGGAGTCCGCTTATTAAGAAAAGTCTACTCTAATGAACGAGTGGTGGAATACCGCGAGAAGTATCTAAACACTGTTTGCAACATGTGGTGGAACAACACAATGATCTTTAAAGAACATCAACAATTTGTGTATGTTCCAGTATGAATATGTAAGTCTCATGAAGGTGGAGTCAGGAATGAAGCTACTTAAGAGAGCCGCACAATTTGGGCACCTTGAGTCTTTAGAGAAGAGCTTCATCGCTATCATTGCGAGATGCAAACCGAGCACTGCAAGAGGAGGGGATGGGTGTGTGACATCGACCATTACGATGACACTGAATGTGAACAATGCATTTGTCTAGCGGAGACAAAGATTCTGTATAAGTATTGCAGACGCCCCTGACCACGAGAGGTTTGCGTAAAGAGAGGGCGGGAGAGAGCTTGTTTTAGCTCAAAATAAATCTTAGTACACAAATACTTCTTTGGAGTATTTGATATGACTTCATTTTCTTCTCTATAGATTCTTGATGATGCCCCTTATGCTGACGAAAGCAATGCTTAACATCAATTTGGTGTTCCTCAAACTAAGCAAAATTCTGTTACAACAAGAGGATTATGTCATCTATAACTGCCTTGTGATTGTAACTAGATTTCACTTTATTCTTAGTGCATCGTACCACAAAACAAAAATCAAGTAAAACCTACTGTTGGATTTGGTTTTGATTTGGTCACAAACAATTTATGTAGTCCTTCAACTGCCTTTTGCGTAACAAGTCGCATGAAAGGAATCCAAACAAGAATTGTTGTTTATTTCGATTGGTGATTTGTTTTGCTCTACTTTATAGATGATTTCAACATCATTTATGAGCACTTCAAGCTCATTACACTTCCCAAGAATACGACATTTGAATTGTCACATACTTTCCAAAGTGAACTTAGAGAGCTCCTAAAGAGTTGCTGCATGCCTGTCCAAATAAAATGAACATCAACAATTTGTGTATGTTGCATTATGAATATGTAAATCTCATGAAGGTGGAGTCAGGAATGAAGCTACTCTTAACAATTTGGCCACTTTGGGGCTTCCTATATGGTTGGCCTCTTCATTGTGTGCGAGGGTGGTGAGTTGAAGAAGAAGGAATGAGTCGGCTTGCTGAAAAAAGTCTACCCGAACGGACAAGTGATAGAATGCCGCGAGAAGTATCTTAACATTGTTCGTAGCATGTGGTGGAACATCATAATGATCTTCACATTTAAAAGTTGTGTCGCTTAATCAATACTACCAATAGCATTTTTATGACGATAATAATACTATGTGATAAAATAAGAACGGACAAAAAGAGTTAAATGGCCTCTGCGTGCTATTTTGCTGCCCCTTGCCCGCACATCGCATGTACGACATCCACATGACATCCGCACAACACCTGCACGACACCCGCACGTCATCTGAGAACATCAACAATTTGTGTATGTTGCAGTATGAATATGTAAGTCTCATTAATGTGGAGTCAGGAATGAACCTACTTAAGAGAGCCTCACAATTTGGGCACCTTAGGGATTCTTATATAGTTGGGTTCCTCCTTGTGTGCGACGGTGGCGAGTTGAAGAAGAAGAAAGTAGTCGGTTTGCTGAGAAAAGTCTACTCGAACGGACGAGTGGTGGAATGCCGCGGGAAGTATCTAAACACCGTTTGCAGCATGTGGTGGAACAATACAATGATCTTTAGAGAAGAGCTTCATCGCTATGATTGCAAGATGCAAACGAGCACTGCAAAAGGAGTGGATGGGTGCGTGACATCGACCATTACGATGACACTAAATGTGAACAATGCATTTGCCGAGCGGAGACAAAGATTCTATACAAGTATGACAGACGCCCCTGACCACGAGAGGTTTGCTTAAAGAGAGGGTCCTATTTTAGCTTAAAATAAATCTTACTACACAAGTGCTTCTTTGGAGTATCTTATATGATTTCATTTTCTTTTCAATAGGTTCTTAATAATGTCCCTTGTGCTGACAAAGGCAATGCTTAACATTTATTTTGTGTTTCTCAAACTAAGCAAAATTCTGTTGCAATAAGAGGATTATGTCATCTATAGCTGCATTGTAGTTGTAACTAGATTTCACTTTATTCTAAGTGCATCATACTACAAAACAAAAACAAAAAAAACCTACTGTTGGATCTGGTTTTAGTTTGGTCTCAAACGATTTGTGTAATCCTTCAACTACCTTTTCGCAACAGATCGCATGAAAGGAATCCCAGTGAGAATTGTTGTTTGTTTCGATTGGTGATTTGTTTTGCTCTACTTTATGGATGATTTCAATATCATCTATGAGCACTTCAAGCTCATTACACTCCTAAAGAACACGACATTTTAATTGTTCCATACTTTCCAAAGTTAACTCAGAGAGATCCTGAAGAGTTGCTACATACTTGTCCAAATAAAATAAACATCAACAATTTGAGTATGGTGCAGTATAAATATGTAAGTCTCATGAAGGTGGAGTTAGGAATGAAGCTACTTAAGAGAGCCAATAATTTGGCCACCATGGGGCTTCCTATATGATTGGGCTCTGGTGGCGAGTTGAAGAAGAATGAAGGAGTCGGCTTACTGAAAAAAGTCTACTCGAACGGACGAGTAGTAGAATGCCGCGAGAAGTATCTAAATACCGTTCCAACATATGGTGGAACATCACAATGATCTTCACATTTAAAAATTGTGTCGCTTAATCAATACTACCAATAGCATTTTTATGACGATAATAATACTATGTGATAAAATAAGAACGGACAAAAAGAGTTAAATGGCCTCTGCGTGCTATTTTGCTGCCCCTAACCTGCACATTGCATGCACGACATCCGCATGACATTTGCACAACACTCGCACATCATATGAGAACATCAATAATTTGTGTATGTTGTAGTATGAATATGTAAGTCTCATGAATGTGAAGTCAAGAATGAAATTACTTAAGAGAGCTACACAATTTGGGCACTTAGGGCTTCCTATATGGTTGGGCTCCTCCTTGTGTGCGACGGTGGCGAGTTGAAGAAAAAGGAAGTAGTCGACTTGCTGAGAAAAGTTTACTCAAACGAACGAGTGGTGGAATGCCGCGAGAAATATCTAAACACCATTTGCAGCATGTGGTAGAACAAAACAATGATCTTTAGAGAAGAGTTTCATCGCTATGATTGCGAAATGCAAACCGAGCATTGCAAAAGGAGTGGATGGGTGCGTGGCATCGACCATTACGATAACACTGAATGTGAACAATGTATTTGCCGAGCGGAGACAAAGACGCCCCTGACTATGAGAGGTTTGCTTAAAGAGAGGGCAGGAGAGAGCCTGTTTTAGTTCAAAATAAATCTTAATACACAAGTGCTTCTTTAGAGTATCTGATATGACTTCATTTTCTTCTCTAGAGGTTCTTGATGATGCCTCTTGTACTGACGAAAGCAATACTTAACATCAATTTTGTGTTCCTCAAACTAAGAAAAATTCTGTTGCAACAAGAGGATTATGTCATCTATAGCTGCCTTATAGTTGTAACTAGATTTCACTTTGTTCTAAGTGTATCATACCACAAAACAAAAACTAAGGAAAACCTACCGTTGGATTTGATTTTGGTTTAATCTCAAACGATTTGTGTAGTCCTTCAACTACCTTTTCGCAACAGATCACATGAAAGAAATTCAAGCGAGAATTATTATTTGTTTCGGTTGGTGATTTATTTTGCTCTGCTTTATGGATGATTTCAGTATCATTTATGAGCACTTCAAGCTCATTACACTCCCCAAGAACACAACATTTGAATTATTCCATACTTTTCAAAGTGAACTTAGAAAGATCCTAGAGAGTTGCTACATACCTGTCCAAATAAAATAAACATCAACAATTTGTGTATGTTGCAGTATAAATATGTAAGTCTCATGAATGTGGAGTCAGGAATGAAGCTACTTAAGAGAGCCAACAATTTGGCCACCTTGGGGCTTCCTATATGGTTGAGCTTTTCATTGTGTGCAAGAGTGGCGAGTTGAAGGAGAAAGGAGTCAGCTTGCTGAAAAAAGTCTACTCGAATGGACGAGTAGTAGAATGTAGTGAGAAGTATCTAAACACTGTTCGCAGCATGTGGTGGAACATCACAATGATCTTCACATTTAAAAGTTGTGTCACTTAATCAATACTATCAATAGCATTTTTATGATGATAATAATACTAGATGATAAAATGAAAACGAACAAAAAGAGTTAAATGGCATCTGCGTGCTATTTTGCCGCCCCTAGCCCGCACATTGCATGCACGACATCCGCATGACATCCACACAACACCCGCATCACACCGCACGTCATCTGAGAACATCAACAATTTGTGTATGTTGCATTATAAATATGTAAATCTCATGAATGTGAAGTCAGGAATGAACCTACTTAAGAGAGCCGCACAATTTGGCTACCTTAGGGCTTTCTATATGGTTGGGCTCCTCTTTGTGTTCGATGGTGGCGAGTTGAAAAAGAATGAGGTAGTCGGCTTGTTGAGAAAAGTTTACTCGAACGGACGAGTGGTGGAATGCCGCGAGAAATATCTAAACACTATTCTCAGCATGTGGTGAAATAACACAATGATCTTTAGAGAAGAGCTTCATTGCTATGATTGCGAGATGCAAACCGAGCACTGCAAGAGGAGTGGATGGGTCCGTGGCATCGACCATTACGATGACACTGAATGTGAACAATGCATTTGCCGAGCGGAGACAAAAATTCTATATAAGTATTGCAGACACCCCTAACCACGAGATGTTTGCTTAAAGAGAGGGCGGGAGAAAGCCCGTTTTAGCTCAAAATAAGTCTTAATACACAAGTGCTTATTTTCTTCTCTATAGGTTATTGATGACGCCTCTTGTGCTGATGAAAGCAATGCTTAACATCAATTTGGTATTCCTCAAACTAAGCAAAATCTTGTTGCAACAAGATGATTATGTCTTCTATAGCTGTTTTGTGGTTGTAACTAGATTTTACTTTATTTTAAGTGTATCATATCACAAAACAAAAACCAAGTAAAATCTACTATTGGATTTGGTTTTAGTTTGGTCTCAAACGATTTGTGTAGTCCTTCAACTGTCTTTTCGCAACAGGTCGCATGAAAGAAATCCAAGCGAGAATTATTATTTGTTTCGGTTGATGATTTATTTTGCTTTGCTTTATGGATGATTTCAGTATCATCTATGAGCACTTCAAGCTCATTACATTCCCCAAGAACATGACATTTGAATTGTTCCATGCTTTCCAAAGTGAACTTAGAGAACTCCTAAAGAGTTGCTGCATGCATGTCCACATAAAATGAACATCAACAATTTGTGTATGTTGCAGTATGAATATGTAAGTCTCATGAAGGTAGAGTCTGGAATGAGACTACTTAAGAAAGCCGCACAATTTGGCCACCTTGGGCTTCCTATATGATTAGGCCCCTCCTTGTGTGCGAGAGTGGTGAGTTGAAGAAAGAATGAGTCGGCTTGCTAAGATAAGTCTATTCGAACGGACGAGTGGTGGAATGCGCGAGAAGTATCTAAACACCATTCGTAACATGTGGTGGAACAACACAATGATTTTTAGAGAACATCAACAATTTATGTATGTTGTAATATGAATATGTAAGTCTCATGAAGGTGGAGTCAGAAATGAAGTTATTTAAGAGAGTCGCACAATTTAGCCACCTTGGGTCTTCCTATATGGTTGAGCTCCTCTTTGTGTGCGAGGGTGGCGAGTTGAAAAAGGAGGAAGGAGTCGAATTGCTAAGAAAAATCTACTGGAATGCTACTAGAAATATCTAAACACCGTTTGCAAGATCAGCAACTGAATCCCTCCCCCTCTTTGTCTCTCTTTCTTCGTACGTAGAAAGTAAAATCCGGCCGGAGTTATCCGTCTCTCATTTTAATAATATTTTTAATTTCTTTATTTCTTTTTTAAACGAATTTTCAATTATTTTTATTATTAAAAACGAATCTTCAATTATTTCTAAAAAATTCGAAATTTTAATTATTTTTATTTTTTAAAAGAGATTAACCGAAGATAAAGAAAAAAAATTAAAAATCGATTTGGAAGAAAAGAGAATCCGATTTTTAAAAAAAAAAATGGAATTCGATTATAATACCTACATAATATTTTCTTTAGCACTCATCTTAATAAAAATTTTAATTTATTTATTTCTTTTTAATGGAATTTTTAATTATTTTTATTATTAAAAACGAATCTTTAATTATTTCTAAATAAATTCGAAATTTAAATTATTTAATTTTTTAAAAAAGATCTACCGAAGATGACGAGGGTAATAGGATACCCAAGTTCTGGAACGAGAATCCCATATTTTGGATCCGATTGATGGTAAATGAGACGACCAAGTGCACTCTCGTCTTAGACCAAAAAAAGAAAAAAAGTGCACTCTCGTCATCTTAGAAATGACCGCCGAACTGAGGTGAGTCTACTTAACATTTAAATTTAGATTTGTCCGTGCATCGTATACTCTATTAACTTTGAAATTATTTTTTCAAAAATCAAGAAACGACGTGCGAGATGTTATTGCTGCTGTGAAACCTGTGCGGTATTCATTGAGTTGTCCTCTGATCCACGGCGTTTACTTGAGCTACCATCTAGCGAATTTCACTTGACCATGAGGGAAGCGAACAAGTGTGGCGCCAACATTATGTACGGAGATATGGAACAAGATGTATTGTTTGCGGGTTAAACCAAACTTAGCATCAAGAAGATGATCTTGTGCAGGAATTTACATTTTGTTCTTGTTCATTGCCAACATGGCAAAAAGCTCTTCCTACTAATACAAATCATACAACATTCTTCCTACTACTCTTAGGTCTTTTGCACCTCACAAGATCAGCGACTGTATCCCTTCCCCCTCTCTCTCCCTCCGTACGCTGAAAGTAAAATTCGGCAGGATTTATCTCTCTCTCATTTTAATAATATTTTTAATTTCTTAATTTCTTTTTTAATCGAATTTTCAATGATTTTTATTATTAAAAACGAATCATTAATTATTTCTAAAAATTCGAAATTTTAGTTATTTTTATTTTTTAAAAAAGATCGACCGAAGATGAAGAAAAAAATTAAAAATCAATTTGGAAAAAAAAAAAGAGAATTCAATTTCTTTAAAATAAATTTTAATTCGATTATAATACCTATAAAATATTTTCTTGTGCACTCATCGTAAAGATATTTTTATTTATTTCTTTCTTTTTGATCGAATTTGCAATTATTTTTATTATTAAAATCGAATCTTTATTTATTTCTAAATAACTTCGAAATTTTAATTATTTTTACCTTTTTAAAACATATCGGCTAAAGATGACAAGGGTAATGGGATAACCAAGTTCTAGAACGATAATCCCATATTTCGAATCCGGTTGATGGTAAATGAGACGGCCAAGTGCACTCTCGTTATCTTAGGAACGACCCGTCGAACTGATGTTAGTCTAATTAACATTTAGATTAAGATCTGTCCGTGCTTCATATACTCTATTAACTTTGAATTTTTTTTTAGAAATCGAGAAACGACGCGAGATGTTATGGCTGCTGTGAGACCACGTGAAGTATTCATTGAGTTGTCCTCTGATCGACCTATAATGAATTTCACATGGCCGTGTGGGAGGCGAACAAGTGTAGCGCCAACATTATATATGAAGATATGAAACAAGATGTATTGTTTGTGGGTTAAACCAAACATTGCCATCAACCAGATGATTTTGTTTCGGAATTCACATTTTGTTCTTGTCCCTTGCCAACGTGGCAAAAAGCAAAAAACTTTCTTCCTTGTTAATACAAACCATACAGCGCTCCCAGCCTGCCTACTCTCACCGTCTTTTGCAGGGCCTGACCAAGATCAGTGACTGCATCCCTCACCCCCTCTTTCTCTCTCTCTATACGCAAAAAGTAAAACCCAGAGTTATCTCTATCTCATTTGAATAATAATTTTAATTTCTTTATTTATTTTCTAATCGAATTTTCAATGATTTTTATTATTAAAAACGAATCTTTAATTATTTCTAAAAAAATTCAAAATTTTAATTATTTTTATTTTTAAAAAAGATCGGCCAAAGATGAAGAAAAAAAAATCGATTTGGAAAAAAAAAAAAATCCGATTTAAAAAAAAATTGATTATACTACCTACATAATATTTTCTTTTGCAATCATCTTAATAATATTATTAATTTATTTATTTCTTTTTTATCGAATTTCCAATTATTTTTATTATTAAAAACGAATCTTTAATTATTTCTAAGAAAATTTGAAATTTTAATTATTTTCATCTTTTAAAAAAGGTCGGCCGAAGATGAAGAAAAAGAAGAAAATCAAAAATCGATTTAGAAAAAAAAAGAAGGAAAGAAGTCCGATTTTTTTAAAAATATTTAAATTTGATTATAGTACCAGCTCGCAGTATTAGCATGGACAACCCTGCAGACCGAGTGTGGGTTTGCAAATGAGCGGCTCTTCTCCTTCCTGGCTCAAGAATATCATTTGACAACTCGAAATTAATCAAAGCAAGTTGCTTTTTTATATTACTGATGGAAACATGAACTTGAGCTTTTGCAGACTAATCTATTCATCGGAGAGTGCTCAACTGCCATGTAGTGTGGGTGATTTTCATATGCAATGTGATGTTGCCATTCACAAAACAAAAACATTAAATCTAACTGCCCGGTTTTGAGTTGTCATGTTATGAGTGAGTGAGAGAGAGAGAGAGTCATGGCAGCTTCCAAGTTTCAAGCTTTCTGGAACCATCCTGCAGGGCCCAAGACCAGTGGGTTCACTTCTTCTCATCTGTTTCCTTTCTTTTGCCTGTGATTTAAGGATCTGTTTCTTTTCATTTTGCCTTCTTCTGGATTTGAACTGCTTCTTCTGTCTTACCTTCATGATTTTCTGAGCTCGCATCTTCAACCGATCCTTCTCTTCGGTGTGGCTATGGTTTGACGCAGTAACAACAAGGACATGTATGGTCTGTGATTTTGAGTCAGTCACATGTATATTCCATCTGGGTGTCTCAGGGTTTTTCTCACAGGCTTGGCAGTTTTTAAGATGCTTGTGTAGTGCATATGTCCCGATGATTCGACCATGTAGCCGACCTTATATCTTAAACCTCAAAAATTGTAAAGATCGGTTAGATTCTTACGGTTGATGGTCCTGTATAAGCTCACTCCGCTAAATAAACCATCCAAAAAATTCAACTTAGCTGGTACATATATCAGTCGACTTTAAATAAACCTTTCAAAGACTCAAACTTTCCAGGTACATAAATCAGTTGACTTTCTTCTTCTGATATATGATCATCAGTTGGTTAGGCCGGAACATATGCATCCATTCAGATAGAAGATATCCTATATCCCCCACAATATGAAAATAGCATTCATGTCCAGCTTTCAAAGTTCGGACTCTCAGAGATCATTTAGACCGAAAGATGCGTCATCCGACTTTATGCAACCTACCGACATGCAACTTTCGAGCTCGAAAGGAAATGTTCCTGGATTAATCATCTACTTTATAGAAAATATTTCTGATTCTTTTTTCCTTCTCTAAACTCATGCTGCAGTTCATTTTTGGGCCCCTCTGTTTAAATGGGGCATCACCATAGCAAATCTTGCCGACCTCTCGAAGCCTCCGGAGGAAATTTCTTATCCTCAGCAATCAGGCACGTAGATATCTGACTTTTTCTGTCGCCTCCTGTTCTAAGTTTAGTCATTAGTTATTTGATTAAACTCTAATTTTCCCCAAAAGGAAAACCCTAGCGTCCTCTCCAAGGCACCAGTTCTACGTTATAACTTCAAGCAATATTATTTGGATAGAATGATTATTTATTTCTCATAATTTTCCCTCAGCTCTCACAATTAACGGACTCATCTGGGCGAGGTACAGCTCAGTAATAACCCCGGTAAAGTTCTAGATCAGCAGTACTTCACTGCTAAAACATTCAACAGTTCTAATTGGAATTTTCCTCATTCGGCAACGAACTCCACTTTGGCTTCTACTGAGATTTCTAATACATTATGCTCGAATTTGTGGAATTTCAGAAGAACTGGACCCTCTTGAGTAGTAGCCTCGGGATGGCTTCAATCTGCACATACCAACTCTTGCGCAAACTTGAGTAAGTCGCAAAGTTTTTTGTTCATTGTGGATCAAACAGCTATTTTACTCGTCTGATGCATGCCTCGGACTTTGATAGCTACTTTGAAATGATAATCAACTCTGCGTAAGTCCATCAAATATTTTCCTCCTTTCTGACTGTAATTATACATCGATTATGCATAACTAGCGACTAATCTTTTACTGTGCTAATGAATCCGATTGCCAGGCACGAATTCTCGTCCAAGTATGAAGCGGATGCGATAGAATAGTTCATCCACCTCAACTAAAAACACTGGGAGCTCCGCAACTTCCATTTGATCTCTCTCCCTACAGAGTTCAGAGCCAAGCTGTGCTTAGAATAAATAAGTGGTTTTCACCTTGCTCTAAGAGAAATGAGCACATGTAATTGGTAACGACATCCATGTTTTACACATCTCTGTGCATAAATGTTATGATTGTCGAAAGTTCGATGATGGGTGTCCACTCTTTCTCCTCCAAACATGCGGTACTCAACGTGAGGAAGCAAGAGCAGATTGCAGCTTTTGTGAAAAAATGTGTGTTAGCTGTGAAGAAATGCGCGAGTTAGCTGGAATAAGCGGGGACCAATGCATGTTATTGCAAGAACAGGCGTGCTGCTGATCATTTTCCACAAAATTTCGATGATGATGTCCAATATTGTTCGATTTGGTTCAGATACCAGAAGGATCAAGTTTGGGTCATCTCTACAAACCCAATTGGGCTTGAAAAGGGTTAATGGCCGAGACTCAAACCACTGGCTATAAACTCTAAAGGAATTATCTTTTCTTCTTTCCTTACATATGAAATCGTCGGAGAGAGACAATAAGATCTAACCTCAAAAATTCATTAAAATAATCGGATTGAATCATAAATACTCCGCATCCAACACAAATTAAAGGCCCGAGGTTAACAAATCCGCTAATGCATCCCGTGGAACGACAAAATAGATGGCTGAGAAGGGAGTTACGTCATCGGGCTTGACCGGCTCCCCCAATATTTTCTCTCCTCATTGGGCCTTTCTCCCAACGGGCAACGTCAGCAGGTGCGTAGACATGGTGCCACCGGGAGCTCAATTTAGCGCGTCCCGCCCGATGATGCTAACGTGAGCCGCCTCTTATCGTATCCCCCGCCGGCCTTCGTTTTCTCGTCGCCCGCTATAAAAACAGCCAGAATTTAACTTCTTCCGTCCCTCGTCAACGTCTCGCGTATCGAAACCAGAATATTCGTCGTCTCCGGTCCGGCGAGCTGAAAAAGAAAAGAGAAGGAGCCAAAAAAAAAAAAAAAAAAAAAAAACAAGAAGAGGGAATTCTTCCGGCGAGCCGAAGCCCCCCGAGGTCAGTTGCATTTCTCTGCTCGCGATTCTCGTTCCGTGGATTTCCGTCCGATCGCGCCGCGAAGTTCCCGTGCCGTTCCGCGGTCGCCGGGCTTCGTCGGCGGCCGGTCAACGGGGCTCGCTATTGTCGAGTGGTTTTTGGCCCCCGTGGCCTCCCTAGGGTTTTCGCTCCTGTTGGGACTTCGATCGCCGCTTGTTTGTCTGATCCTTCCCCTTTGAATTGGAGCCGGACTCGGTAACCTTCTTGTAGAAGCTGTCGAATATTGTGATGTTAGCGCCGTTCGTGTTGTGGTCGGCGAGTGGGAGGATGCTGCGGGAAGAGAGGTTGTTTTATGAGAAGCGAGGGCCGGTTCGAGCTTCCTAGGGTTTCGGTGAAAAAGGGATTGAGATTGACCTCCCCTGTGAAAGGTCCTTGGATTCCATGTTAAACGACATCCGCATGTTATTTTGGAGCTCCTATCTTTGGGGAAAATGCGATTTGACTTGGGGTGGCGCCTGCAGATCGTAGCGTCTATTTAATTTGCATGCTCGATATTGTCTTTAGCTGTGTGAGTTGGGAGATTAGTTTGTACACGTTTGTTGTTTGCGAATACTTGATATTTGTAATCTGTAAGTTCCGGAAGCAATTATAGGGATGTGTAGAATGGCTACCTCATTAGTGTTGCTAATTTCTCTTCATGAACCTCCATCAATAAACGAGATATATCACAAGGACGATCACCTTGTGCATCTATGAAATATCTCTTGTTATTCCTTATTCCTGGTTAAACCTCCTGCTCAATAGGAATATGAGAGTATTTACCACATGTTTCTCAAGGAAGTCGTGTCTCCTCTCAGAATTATTATGATTTTTTTTTATAATAATTCAAAATAGATAGCTGACTGCAGCTATTCTACATTTTCAATTTTTTTTTTCCCATTCTTCTTTGGCCCTGGTTTTGCCAGGTGACATGACTTGTTCGCTTTGTCTAGGAGTGGACTACAAGTGTGTGGAAGTGTTGGCTCCTGGAAACCTTTCCCCATTTTGGGAACTGTCGTTGAAAAGCAATTCTTTCTTACTAGATGTTTGACTTCTTGTCACAGAAAACATGCCAGAACAAGAGAGCATACTAAAAACTGCCGTTATATGGAGGGGACAAAAGCTAATTGTCGAAATGAATATGGATGCTACCCTTGAGGATTTTGGAAATGAGCTGCAGAAATTGACAGATGTAAAAGCGGAAACTATGCGGCTCATTGTCCCTCAATTTTCTAGCAAGAGCTCCAAATTGCTTTATCCTTTCTCAGATGGACACTCTTCCTTTAGATTGCAGGAAATTCCTATAAATGAGGTAACTCTTTTTCTTCACCCCTTGAATTTGAGCTTATCTTTGTTTTCCTGCCATGGTGAGGTTTTCCTGCTTCCTTGAATCGAATACAAGATTACCGGTAATCTTTTTAGAAGATGACATTTCAGCTATCCACATAACTCTCTCTCTCTCTCTCTCTCTCTCTCTCTCTCTCTCTCTCTCTCTCTCTCTCCTGAGTTACCTTTGTCATCTGTATCAATCGTAGTTTTTGAAAGTCTTTGTCGTCATTTGGTCATGTTTATTTGAAGACTTTCCTTTGTTAACACTGAAAATCTATCTTTCCACTGGTAGACATGTCTTGATGTAACAAAAACAAATGATAATTGACTCAATTACAGACAAAAAATTTCCTAGTAATTTTTATTTGTTTTTATTATTATACTAGCTATTGTTGTTATGATTTAGTTTTGTTTTGTTCTGACAGTCAAATTCTAGCCATCTTTCATTTTACTTAAATGTTGGGAGATGCCATTTCAGGGTAAACCTATCAGAATGATGGGAGTGCCTGAAGTTGAGGTTGATGAGGTGCTGGAAATTGCAAAGAAGGACTTGAGGATTGCTGGATTTGATGAGGAGGAAAGGAGATCTAGACGGATGCTAGACCGGCCTTCTGGGTCAATACAACTTCCTCAAGGAGCTTATATCTTTTGTGAATTTCGCACACTTCAACTTCCAGGAGTAGAGGTACTTCTTAAGCTAGGATTTTCCTTTGTTTGATTGTTTAAGCCTTTAAGATATCTTGGAGAAGTGTTTGGAAGAATGTGTGGGCTAAAGTAGATGGGTTTCATGTTTGAGATTGCGAAAGAATAAATGGGAAGTGGCCAAGCTCTTTGCACCAATGTACTGATATTGTGTTATCCTTTCTATTTGCTGCCGATGCTGGAACGTGGTCTTTAGCATGGAATATTACATGGAAAGAGCCCAAGTGTAAAGATTTTGATATTGAATAATACTGTTAGAGCTTGATTGAAATCTGTCAAGGAGAGAGCTGCTTGGAGCTTATTTTAATTACTTGTTGCGATCTTCTTAATAAACTACATGCTGGTAGCTGAATAAAGAAAACTTCTGACTAATCCCTATACTTCCCATTAGGATCAGTACAGTTAGATATAGAAAGCCCAACCCATAATTTTCCTTACATTTTACCAGAAACAACCTGTTAAGTCTTTAATGTGGAAGAATAAAGAAAAGCCGTAGGCTAGAGCCCTATCCTTTGCCATCAGAGGATCAATAAAATTAAGGAATAGACAGACCATCATTGACTTTTTCCGTTCTGAAGCCAGGAATGACAAAACTGGATCAGAATGTAGTAATCTAGATCTGATTAAGGATAATAGTTGATATCCTATGGGAAACATTACCAGCAGTTCAATAGTTTCTCTCTCGCTTTTATTTGGATTGAAGAGTTTTCGATGTGCATAACAAATGTTCTGCAGAGTGTAGATATTATTTGAGCTGAAGAGTCTGTCTGTACGGTTATTGTCTAAATGAAAATTAACAAAACAGTGTCCATCACTTTAGTTGCTTTCATCTAATTTCCCTTATGTAAACCTGCAGTTGCATCCACCGGCTTCAGAGGCATTGAGAAGAATGCACATGCTTGCTGCAGATCCTGGAATTGTGGCCATCATGAACAAGGTATTATAAGGCTTGGTTTATAAATAACTAGGCGTTTTGGTTTTATAGTGGTATACTTCAGTACCAACAATCTCTTACTTTTCATTTTTTTTAAGCATCGATGGCACGTTGGAGTTATGTCTGAGATGGCCCCAGTTGGTCATGTTGGGATTAGCCCCAAATGTATTCTTGGTCTCAACAAGGTAATTACCCATTGCTGCTCCCTAATTGTAACTTGATTAAGTTCATGCATAGTAATGCATTGTTTAAAATTCTTTTCACCTTAATATGTAATCCTGCAGAATCATGGAGAGGAGATATCCTTGCGTCTCCGAACTGATGATCTCAAGGGTTTTAGGAAGTATGAAAGCATAAAGAAGACTCTTCTTCATGAGCTTGTAAGATTAATTTGAGTTCCTAATATAGATTGTTTGCCTTTGAATTTTATATTTTTTGAATTTTGATTATTGGGAGAAAAGTGGTCAGGTGGTTTCAAGACCTTTGTTGCCTCTTTGAGTGTAGGTCCTGCAATCATTTCTTATTTTATTGGTTTTGTTTGCTGAAGGATGTGTTTATTTGTTATTCTTTAATTTCAGGCTCACATGGTGTACTCAGAGCACGATGCGAACTTTTATGCTCTTGATAAGCAGGTAAATGATTAATCTCAGTCGTGTAAGTTTTCTTTTATCCAGTGTTGAAGTCCTCGTTTTTTATTCTTGGGCTGAGCAGCTGAACCAGGAAGCTGGTAGTTTAGATTGGACAAGATCACAAAGCCAAACGCTTAGTGGAATTACTCATTCCAATTATGAAAGTGATGATTACAGTATGGTCCAAATCAATGTTCCTCCACAAAGGCTTGGGGGTAACATGTCAGATCAGTTGGCCAGTGCCCGTGCATCATCAGTTGCTGCTGCTTATAGGCGCATGTCAGCCACTTCAATCAATCAAGATGTGGTACCTGAAGTGCATGCTGAACCAGACCCTGATGATTCTGGATTTGTTATTGTAAAGGATAGTGTTCCCCAGGTTTCTGTTGAAAACAAAAACATGAATGATGACAACCTGAGCAGGCACCAATTTGATCGCAAATGCCATCCCGATGTTCCTGACAATCAAGCAAACTGTGAGCCTGATCCTGATGATCATCTTGGTGGTGATGCTTCGAAGAACACTGCAAATGATGTCAAACGTGGATTAAATATTAGTGATTCTGAGATGACAGAAGTAAAGTCTCCTCTGATAAATGGTCAGATATCTGCTGGTCTAGAAATGTCCAGGGAACCTGGTCCAGATGATTCGGATTCTCTCAAGGACAGTATTATGCTTATATCTGAACTCGACCGGTCTTTAGTTTCCAATGTCCTGGAGGATAGAGTTCAGGAGGGAACCGAGAAAGAACCTGATCCTGATGATTTAGAAGTTATAAACATTACAAGATTGAGAAACGAGATTGTGGTAGAGCAAGCCCATGAAGAAGCTAGAAAAGCTCATGAAGAAACTGAACTGAGTGAATTTCAGGCTAATGAATTCCAGCATGCAGAGCCTGATCCTGATGATGGTATTAAAGATCCAACTGGAGACTCCATAATGCAAATTGATGAGCCAGATCCAGATGATCAAGAGTTGAAAATAATCCAAGACCCTGTCAGTCTTGTCTGTAGTCGTATACAGAAGGCAATGAAGATGCTGCAGTCACAAGTCAATCCCATGGAGGCTATGAAGGTCATGGAAACACTCGTGAAAATAATAAGGTGAGATTTATGCTTTTTGTTTCTCAGGGCGCACTAGTCGATTTTTCTGTTACAAATCAGCCATTCACCCACTTAAGAGTAGTGTGAAGGGCGTGAACCTCCCCATTTGAAAATTATGTGGAACAACATAACGATGGTATGGTTTTAACAGCTGCAAGTATAACCTCTTTGTGGCAGGAACGTGATTGAACATCCGGATGAGATGAAGTTCAAAAGACTCCGTAAGGTACAGAGATTTCTCATCTTTAGGTTACCTTCCTGTTTGGGTTTCCTTTTGGATATTTTCAGTATCAACAGTGTTTATTGATCATTGATAAATTATAAATTGCAGGCTAATCCTGTAATACAAAGGAATATCGCGAATTCTGCAGGTATATCTTCTTCTGGGTCTTAAGCTGATTAATTATGAAATGTAGCAATTGTGAGTCATAGTTCATTGAAATGTAGGAAAAAGATAAGGTTGGTGGGGGTTTGGCTCAGTTTGTCCTGTGCATTTCGAACAATGTAACTTTCGAGCAAATAAAGTGCCTCTGTGGTATATGTCATATTCTCATGGGTTGGTTGGATAAAAGAAATGGTTGAGGAACAGTAAAAACGAAGCGTTGAAATTCATTGAGTTGCTCATCTCACTTGGTATGATCTGGACGCTGCATCTAGCTTTTAAGAGTTTCTAATATTACCTCCTCCTGTGCATATTTCAGCTGCCGTGGAAATTCTGTCTCTGATTGGTTTCAGTGAAGATGTACTGTTCGCTGATACTGGTAAAGCAGAAGCTTGTTTAGTGTTGAAGCGGAATGACCCTGGCTTGTTGTGGCTTGCTAAATCCACTATTGAAACATGCATGGCCAGCTGCTGATTTGCGGAATACGTGCAACTATAGATAGACACATACATGGTATTGTTTGTACATCCTGCACTTGTATAGAACGTGTGTTTCTTCTTTACTTGAGAAGCGTGCTGTATGATATGGTACTTGGCGTATGATGATTCTGTCTCTGTAGGAGAGCTTGTATATCAAGGGTACTCACCTGAATTCTGAATAAACCGGTCCGTGTATATGTATGATGGGATATTTGCATGCCAAAACAGCTTATTCGAGTATAATATCTACGCATTATGTTATCAATCAAACCTTCTTACTTGAATTATAGCAGGAAATTTCTCCCGCTTGTAATATTGTTGCATTGGTCCGATCCAAGAGTGCGTTTTAGTCTTTAAGATTCTAATGTCTTTTGTGACCTCCTCATTGGTTTGTAGCACCTTGCTGCCGCGTAGCGTGCCAAGCTACTCGACTTCACACTAACGGACTCATGTCTGGGTTCTCAAATCAAAAGGAAAATCCGACAATGTTGAGAAGATACATGAAGGAATGCGTTCTCTTGAGACGCCTCCAGCGAGCCACCAGAAATCGAGCAGATAGTTCATCCTCGAGGACTTTTGCACTATTGACTTGGCTATTAACAAATTAATTTCACACCACCGGCGTTGAAATCGCATCTAAAATTTAAGTCGTGCATTTTCTCATCAACGCCATTACAATGTCAAAGTGATGATGGTCCTTGATCCAAAGTGTCATCTTTGTTCACGTTATGTTTATATTTTTTATATAAACATATTTTTATATAAAAATATAAAAATATAAACATAAAATATATTTATTAAACATAAAATATATAAAAAATAGATATGTTTATATAAAAATAGATATGTTTATATCTATATAAAATATATAAAATATATATAAATATATATTTTATATAAATAGATATTATATATTTTTTTTATAAATATATATTTATTAAACATAAAATATAAAAAAAAAATAGATATGTTTATATTTTTATATAAAAAAATAAACATAAAATATATGTTTATATTTTTATATAAAATATAAAATATATATTTATATAAAAATATAAACATATTTATTTTTATATAAACATATTTATTTTTATTTAGGCCCTACACTATTCATCTTCTCACCTCAACGCAATCGACAAACAGCATCACCTCGCCACTCTCCAACGATAGAATAGCTACAGATGAGGCGCAAACATCTAGCCGAACTCACTTCTCACCCCAACACAGAACGCACAAACATGAAACAGTATCGACAATAGATCAAAGTTTAATAACAAGTGAAGGAAATGTAAAGCAATTTACCATGAGACTTTTAACAACTGAAGTTGCATAAAAGTTATTACAGACAAGCCCCCAAAAAAACACTTGCCTTTTGAGAAATCTTATCAGGAACCAAAGCACGAATTCCTTTACCCATGCATCCCAAGAGAGCAAGTTTTTAACATTCGCCCAACTTTACACCCGACAACATGAACAGCCTCGTTAAGTCAGCACCGGATGCTCCCAACAAATGGACGATTTTGGAGCCAGAGGAGATGACAAGAAATTTAAGCACTGTCCATCGGTGTATCGCCGCCATTTGAGTTTGTGGAGTTTGCTGTGAGAGGGCTTTCATGACAACTTTTCTGTAATTGGCTTGCTCCAAAAGTAAACCCGTGTGGAGGAATATCTAACGCAGGGCGACTCAAGATTGAGGCAGCACCAACATTAAATGCAGGAGGTGGAACTGGGTTGTTAACATTTGAGAAGCCAAAGCTGAAGGCTTGTGCATTTATAGATGGAAAGACGGGTGGAGCTACATCACATCCATCCATGGAACCAAAAATCTTCTGCTCATACTCTTGCAATTGCTGGTATACAGCTGCAGTCAACAGATACGTGAGAGATTCACCAAAGATAACAGTTGGGACGAGGCAATTGAACATGCCCATTATGGAAAAAGCCGAAAGGGTGGGGAAAACATTTAGGCGAGACAGCTAACATAAAGTTGACAATTAGTGACGCATTGCATTTTTTGGGAGTTCGTGTCTCATACAAACAAATGAAGGCAACATATGTATACTATTCATACAACAGTCAATTAAGGGCACGCAAGATGGTCTTGAAATTATTGTGAGAATTTTGGCATAGTTGCCATTTTCCTATCGTGCAAGCAGAAAAACAAACACAATTTTAGAACCAAATGAGGAAAAAAAAAAAAATTAATTTCTGGGTTCTTACCAACAACTCGGCCCACAAGACTAGATATGACAATTATGCACTAATAATGTGAAACCAGTGATGTCTAAAACGTGCAAATGAAATACCTACTAACAATATAATCTTTCATCCTTCACTTTATGCGTGCGTGCATGTGAAACTCTTTTTTTGGGTGGGGATGGGCGGTGCAAGGTCATTTTGCACATAAGGATGCACACCTTCATTTAGTTCCACTGATGATCTCCGCTCTTTCACCCACCGGTAGCTCTCTGCAAGCCTCCATCCTCTTGACTTCATCAAGTAAGCTATCACAATGGCTGGCGACCTGTCAGAAGAAAAGCATCAATAATTGGGTCACAGAAAAAACATCAGTATTCTTCCATCGGACCATTTCGACTATAATAACTCTGAAATGTCATCCATTTACATGCAAAATTGCATATTTTGAAGTTATGGCCAAATTATTACATTCTCCAAATCACCAATTACATGCTTGCCAATGTGTTAAATTGCCTAACTTTTCTTGAAGGGAGAAAAAGGTCATGTAAATCACACCTATTTTTCCCAGACATGCAATGCACAAGAACTCGGGCTTTGTCCCTTTCAGATTGCTCTGCAAAGGAAAAAGATGAGACATCCTATACATGTAAAATGAACAGGCCAATTTCTGAAACCAAGCGTAAGCTGATAAACACATTTATCTTAGTTAGTAGCAAGAACAAGTTCACCTTAGTTGATGTATGGTCCCACAGCAACATTATTGACAGAGAAAGTATAGAGAGGGGAATGATATATGCTCAAAGCAAGGTCCAAACAATTGAAGCCTTACGGTAAAGATGATTAGGTAGCATCTCAAAAAAAGGAAAGGACATTTAGCTATATAATATGGTTGTTCAACCAAGCATGGCAACCTCCAATCAACAAGTGTCTTGCTAGAGTCAAACAGAGTCATGAGTGCCTTGTTGATTACATAGAGTAAGAGTCACCATGTTAATCACTCCAAACTAACCAAAACTCAGTCACACAGACACAAGACCAGAATTTAATAAATAAATAAATAAATACCCTGCAAAGCACAAGATAGTAGGCTCCTCAAACTTCTACATACTTCAAGTTCTTTAGAACTAAAACCAGCCATTTCCAGTCTTCATCATGGTCATTCATGAACCGTTCCACCACTTCAAGGGTTCTCATTGCTAACAAACGAATAGGACTCCCAAGATTTCAACTTTGAAAAGGAAAGAATGTGAGCATGCCAATCAACACATAAAGGAGTATTGCAGGTAAGGGTAGAAATACCTAAAAACTGGTTCGCATCGTCAAAGGGCAAGGTTTTGTCATATTGGAGGCAGTGATACGTAAATGAGTTTTTGTAAAGATTTTGACAGGCAGGCACAGTCTGCACACAACAACGAATAAAACTTTCAGACTTCAACCCACATATATACAATACGCCATAAGCAACCGGTCAAGAAGACAAATAAATACAATACATCACAGTACTAAAACAGATTAGAAGAAAATCTATATTGAGTCGGGGCGATAATTCAGATTACAATGAATATTCACATCTCACCAGTGGTAACTTTCACATCGCTGACTTGGTACAAAAGCAGTTTTCAAGTTAATCATCACCAAAACTATAATCCAGCTGAAACTTTTGCACACAGTGAGATGTAGAGATAACCAAATAGCTGACAAAGAAAAGGGAACAAATAGACACACGATCCTATAAAGAACTCAAATAACATTGCCCAAAATATATCCCTCCAACTGTTTCCAAGCGTAAATATCACAATCATCTCCATCATACATCCAAGGTCACATAGACATCTAAAACTCAGCATTCCTCGATCCGCCAAATCTCACATATGCCGCATTACCAAAGAATTCTATCAAAAACCCCACAGACAAAATTCGCTCAACACAAATAGCCGCTCCGACCAAGCTGAAACTTTCCCGTTCTCGCAGATATCAGGCAATTCAATGACAAACGAATGACCTAATGTGAGCATACGCGCAGCGCGACAGGCAAAAGCTACTACAAATTCCAATCCACCGTATCCCGCGGCCAACCCGACCGATCGATGCGGAGGCGAAAAGAAAGCAGCGACAGACATCATCATTCACCAATCAATTAGGAAACTTTGAAATCGAGCGATGCACACATTGAGAATCCGCGAAATCCCCTGCGTCTTGAGGATCTCGGACCGGGAGGCGTTGTCGTAGCTCCCCAGGTAGAGGAAATCGGGCAGGATCGCCGTCGGGAACGCGCTGACGTGGACCGACGCCTTCTCCGCCGCCACGGGGATCCGGTGGCCGCAAATCCCGCACACCTCGCCCTCCTCGTACTTGTGGTAGTGGCCGCACACCCCGCACGGGTTCTCCCTCTCCCTCTTCCTCATGGCCGCTGCTGCTGCTGCTGCCTGGGCGGCGGCGGATGATTCGGGGAACCGATTCAGCCCACGCAAAACTGCCGCCGACCCAGATCGATTCGGGGGAGAGGAAACGCGGGTCGCGAGCGGATTCACGATACGAGGAACGCACCCCGAGATTCAGAGAGAAGAGAGAGATTGCGTGAGGAGAGAGATAGAGCCTTTAGGAGATTTTGTATTGAATTGTATTTTTTTTTTCCTGCGAGGAAGCGTCTGATTGATGTTTTTGTCCTTTATAGCAGACGGTGCAAGTACGAAGCAGCCACGACTGCGTTATAAAAAAAGAAAGGAACAAAGAAAGGAAAAAGATCGGTCCGATCGGACGGCCTCCGTTCGGATCAGGCCCGCGATCCGACGGCCGCCGTCGAGCGTTGAGGGACCGGGGATCACAGTCTTCCTCCCGGTCATCCCCGAAGAATTGCAAGCAAGAAAGGAAAGGAAGGAGAAGAAAAGATCGGGACTCGCCCGACTCGGACACGTGGACCGAGTCCACTCGGAGAACGAGTCGCCGTCCTTACTGGGAAGAGACAGGAAGGTCGAGTCTTATAATGAGATGGAGATTGAGAGATTGAAAGATTGAGATGGAGATTGCTACCGAGTCGCTTTCGAGGCTTAGCCTCGAAGAGGAATATTAAAACAAATGATTAGGGAGGAAGGCAGTGCTTGGGCTTTAAGAATCCAGCTCGATGTACGGCACGATCTTGCCAATGTTGACAACAGGCTATCCTGCGAATGATTTTCTCTCCATTGATTGATAGGCCTAGCCTGTTTTTCGAGCCATGACATCATGGGGGTGCACAGAAAGTCGGTTCTTTTTTTATCCATTAATTGTCGTGGGACCTAAATACGTCCTTAAAGCTTTGTCTATGTTCTAAGATGTAAAATTCTGAAGAGGACGTAACATGGTATTCCCTCTTGAACAGGGTAGATAAAGATATGGATCAGAGAGGATAGGCTTTGTTATAACATTTTCGAAAGTTGTTTGAGGAACTGGTGAGCCGGTACAATAACCGGCCGCACCAGTGAAAGTGGGAGAGGGAGGTGAAAGCCTTTTACTAGGCTAACCTGTATTCCATACAATATCTTTTCAACTGATTTATTGGCTTAGTCTCTGTATTTAAAAAAAAAAAAAAGAAGGGAAAAATGATATAATTATTTATTGAACTTTGATTTGATGTATAATGCGATCCGTGAGTTTTTAATTTGTTCAATTCGCCACTTGAACTTTAATCCAATATATAATATCATTTATGCAATTTTAATTTATCAATGTAGTCCTTAAACTTTAAGCATATGTTAAAACTAATTCTTAAACTATAAAAGAATGTTAAATGTTGTCCATGAATTTAATATTGGATATTTTCATATAGTCCGATAACTAGTTTGAACATTCACCAAAAATAAATTAAAATATTGGGCTAAATTTCATAAATAGCATTGAACAAATTATAAATTTATGGATCACATTGAATCAAATTTGAGAGATCATTTGTGTTATTATCTCAAAAAAATTATGTGCCAAGAAACATTTGCTTATTCCTATGTAATTCGCAAGAGGCAAATGAATTTTATTTGATGATGTGCTTCTAGCCTGAGGGACTGAAGATCACAATCTTCCCCTTCGCCCCCGAAGAGCAAGAAAGGAAATAAGGGAAAGATCGGGACTTGCTGACCGAGTCCACTCGAAGAGCGAGTTGCCGTCCTTACCGAGAAGAGGCAGGAAGCAAGAGTCTTATAATGAGATTGAGATCGAGATTGCTAATTTGCTACTGAGTCGCTTTCAAGGCTTAGCCTCGAAAAAGGAATCTAAAAAAAAAATGAGATCAAGGGTGAGGGGGCATAGGCCGATAGGGGGAGTGCTTGGGTTTTAATAATCCAGCTCGGTGTACGGCATGATCTTGCCAATGTTGACAACAGGCTATTCTGCGAATGATTTTCTTCCGTTGATTGATAGGGCTAACCTGTTTTTCGAGCCATAACATCATTGGGGAACACAGAAAGTCAATTTTTTTAACTAACTACCGTGGGATCTAAGTATGTCCTTGAACTGCTTAAAATATATCCAGAAATCGAAATAGAGAAAGTAGACTCCATTGCAACTAACTTTTTCAAAAGTTATTTGAAGAACTATAGTAGGCCGATATTATTGGTGAAAGTGGGAGAGGGAGGTGAGATCCCTCTTGCTAGGCCGACTGTCTTTCAATTGACCTGTTGGCGTGGTACTCCTGGTTACACAGTTTATATATTAAAAAAAATAGAAAAAATGACACGATCGTTTCTTGAACTTTGGTTCAACATACAACGTGATTCACAAACTTTCAATTCGTTTAATTCAGTACCTAAATTTTAGTTCGATATGCAATATATTTCATGAACTTTTTATTTGTTTAATGTAGTCCTTAAGCTTTAAGCATATGTTCAAACTAATCCTTGGACTATAAAATAACGTTTAATATTGTCAATAAACTTAATATTTGATATTTTCATACAATTCGAGGACTAGTTTAAACATTCACCAAGAATAAATTTAAAATAGTGGGCTAAAGTTCATAAATGACAATCAACGAAGTAAAAATTCAGGGATTGCATCATATATTAAGTCAAAGTTTAGAGATCCTTTATGTTCTTATCCCAAAAATATTATGTGTCAAAAGCTTATTTAGAAACATTGCTTATTTCTATGTATTTCATGAGAGGCAAATGAATTTTTACTTGATGATATGATTGACTTTGGCTTTCGTTGGCGCACTTCTAGCATGATGACTAGCGCAATCATGAGAGTTTGCAATCAAATTTTTGCTCGACAAGCAATATTACCTTCCTAGTTCATTTTTCATGTTGAATTGGTTGGTTGATTGTAGGATGGGGAGATTTGAATTTTTCATGTTTGAATATATAAAGTTCTATTTATTTCGTGAAAAATGTCCCATTTTTAGAAAATATTTTCAAAATATAATTTTTCAGAAAAATAACAACACTTTTTGGTGTTTGTTCGAAATGAATTAGAAATCATTTTTGCTATTTTATATTGAAAATTTAATCATAAGGAAAATTAATATGAAAATTATATTTTTTAATGCATCATTAATCACTTTTTCTTTCACTCTCTCTCTTTGCTTTTTCTTTGATTAGTCACAAGCGAGTTACGCCAACGAAGCTCAAACTTGTCATAGGCCTTGAGCTTACCTCGTTAGATTTCGGTCGCTTAGCCTCGTTAGATCTAGCGAGCTTCAAGCTTCAAGGCCATAGGCTAAATTAGTAAACTCGAGCCTTGACAAAGGCATTCGAATGAAAGAAAGAGAAGGGAAGAGGAAATTTTCAATATATTTCTTTATTGATGAAAAAGAGTTTTGTCAAGTTTATTTTTGAATCAAACACCGAAAAATTCGAAAAACTTTTTTAGCAATGAAAATGACAAATTAAATTACCAATATAATATTTTTTGAATTTTGTCCAGAGTACGCATGCACCCCCAACGAAATGTGAACGGAGTACATTGAACAGGGCAGAGCCGCTTTGCGCGGAAGCTTCCCCTTCGTCTTCCAAGCAGTTCAACCGCGAGCGAGCTAGAGAGAGAGAGAGTGTCAAAATCCTGCCGGTTTGGCGCGCTAGGGTTTGTCGACCGACGGCGATGGCAGGCCCTTCTCGCCGGATGCTCCTCTCTCCTCCTCTCTCCCGATGCGTCCGACGCATCTCCTCCTCGCTCGAACCCTTCGAACCTCCGCCCGCCGTCACGCCTCGAAGAGTCGTCGTCACCGGTGAGTCCGCACCGCGCGCTCCCTTCTATTCAAATAAAATTCAATCAGTTGTTGTTTTTTTCGCTTCGGACGATGTCACATTGATGCTCTTGGGAGGTTTACTCTTGGCTTTTCATGATAAAGATTGGTTTTTTAATTTATTTTGGGGGTCGATTGAAGGCTTGGGTATGGTGACTCCGCTCGGGTGTGGAGTGGAAACGACGTGGAAGCGGCTGATAGATGGGGAATGCGGGATCAGAGCGATCACGCCCGAAGATCTCAAGATGGATAATTTCGATGGAGAGACGCGGCTGCACACGTTCGAGCAGCTGACGTCCAAAGTTGCCGCGACGGTGCCCGGCGGTACCCATCCCGGCGAATTTAACGAGCAGTTGTGGCTTAATTCCAAAGTAAATAATCTGTTTCCTCGTGACTACTGGTACTTTGCTTTACATGTGTTTTCCTTCTGTTTGATGATGTACCTTTATATGCGCATTTATCTGGCGATGGGGATTCCTGCCCGAGAGTACAGTGTAGATTGATGGCAGATTGCGTAAATTTGAACTCCCACTAACTGACCATTGCCTTGCTGTGCGACATGGATGATGCACGATGGGTGATTGGAGGAATGGGAAGAGAGCAAGAGCGAGTTTTTTCATTTTAGTTTGCTTACTGAGACTGAAAAGCAGTCGTGCTGCATACTTATTCGATGTGCCAATTTCGAGCAAATGTTATACATGCGACCTTGACATTTTGAAAGCTACTTATGGCTCTGATTAAAATTCTCGAGCTTGTGACTATCTAATGATTATGCTATGGGCTGTAATGAACACATGGGACATTTGTATTAATCTCCAATGCAATGGTAAGTTCTGTGACTTCTTTTAACGCGGTTGGCATTGGCAGGTCTGGCTTGACTTTATGTCTGATTTAACTGCTGTGGTAATAAATGAATTTAATTGTGACAGTGAGATACTGAAATTTACTAGTTAGTAACCCGATATGGTTGGGGGCACTGTCTGGAGTTTGCTCATGATTTTATAGTTCGTGGGAAAGTGATATCAATAGACTTTACTATGCTTCATCACATTATGCTTGATCACTCTATTTTCCATCGGTATGAGGAACTCCTGTGATATAACAAATCAGTCCCCATCATCTGCTGATGCAATAGGCTGTTAATTCCAAAAGAAGTCATTCATACATGCTGCATAATGAATTTTATACCTTCTCATTTTCTGTTTAGGAGCATCGTTCGATTGCAAGATTCATAGGCTATGCACTGTGTGCTGCTGATGAGGCTTTAAGAGATGCAAATTGGCTACCCACTGAACAGGAACAGAAAGAAATGACGGTAATCAATGTATTTCTTGCAGATACTTTGGGAGAATATTATGCTTTATAAATTCTTTGGTGATGTACCTTTTTTAACTTGAAGAACGCCAGGGGGTTTCTATTGGAGGGGGAACTGGAAGCATCAGTGACATACTGGATGCGGCACAAATGATTTGTGAGAAGGTTTATATGTTACCATTCTATCAGTCATTTACAAAGCATTAATTGTTCCTGCATTCTCAAACCTGATAAATTGCCTTCTTCTATGACGGTGGAAGGTTGAACAATCTCTTGCTCTTTGTTGCAGCGTCTTCGTCGACTTAGCCCTTTCTTTATTCCAAGGATTTTGATCAACATGGCATCGGGTCATGTGAGCATGAGATATGGTTTCCAGGTGAGTATACAGTTGTCGCCAGATGATTTCGTATGATAAAACTATTTAAAAGACAACAGGATAACTTTCTGCTGATGTCTCACTGCATCATTCATTCTCCTAATAAAGATATGACCCTTGAGATTTATGCTTCTTCTCTCGACTGATCATGTAATTTTTTTAAGCAAACCTAGCCTTCCTCCATGTCTCTTAGAAAACATCTCATTGCAATTAACTCTCATGTGGTGGCCTTTAATTCGTTATACATTTTTCTACTGATCACATATCTTTCAAAAATAAGTAATCGAGTCAATTTGTAAATTAATACCCTTGCTTGATCCAATGTTTGCCTTCATATAGGGGCCCAATCATGCTGCAGTAACAGCTTGTGCAACTGGGGCACATTCAATAGGTGATGCTGCAAGGATGATTCAATTTGGAGATGCAAATGTCATGGTTGCTGGGGGTACAGAGTCCAGCATAGATGCTTTATCTATTGCAGGATTTTGCAGGTAAGCACCTGCAGAATGGCATATTTTATTTCCAGGTGGCAGCTCTGGGATAGCAATTTCTATGCTTTGGGAAACCCTATTTTATTCTTTCTTTTATCTTCCTTCTTTTTAGTCCAGTAAAGCCTATGACACTCGGAAAACTAATGCTAGAGATTTGCAGGTCAAGGGCTCTGACCACAAAGTACAATTCCTGCCCAGAGGAATCATCGCGGCCATTTGACTGTGGTCGAGATGGTTTTGTGTAAGTAAAACACTTTTTATGTAGTATTGGTACTTGCTGCTTTTAGGTGACTAGTAATATTCCTTATCTAAGATGCACTCAATTATCAGAATTGGTGAAGGTTCAGGCGTCATAGTGTTGGAGGTGAGTTGAAGATCTCTTTCTTTGGAAATTACCTATATTTCTTTTCCTTGCTATTACTTTCAACTGAATTACCATCTTGTTTTTTCGCCTTATAGGAACTTGGGCATGCAAAGAAAAGAGGAGCAAAGATATATGCTGAGTTCCGTGGTTATGGGATGTCAGGTCATCTGTCAAAACTGTCAAGAAAGAAATTAACAGTTTTGTAAGAGTGCCTTGTTTTCTTGTTCCTTACTGTAGCGATGTTTCAGGGGATGCTTATCACATTACCCAGCCACATGGTGATGGAAAAGGTGCCATTTTGGCAATGACTCGTGCACTAAAGCAGGTATGGGAATGATCCATGATAAGTCTGGTCATTTCGAAAATTTCATGTGCTGGTGAACATTGAAAGGGGTTGTGCGATGTAATAATTATCTAAGTACTGTTAAGTTCAGCTTATTGCAAAACCTCTTATTTGATCTACGTTATAGTGGTCCTTCAAAACTGCGCTATGCTCATAAATTTTTCTCAATAGTATCTCCGGTTTCTTTTGTTTGCTCCTCTTTCCTTCTCAATAATGAGCCTGAGATGTCATCTTTGCAGTCAAATGTTCATGCTAACCAGGTGGATTATGTAAATGCACATGCGACGTCTACACCTTTGGGTAAACTTGACAGCTTTTTGCTGATTGATATAATTGTCAGTTATATTGATAAGTTAATGCATGAGAAATTCCACAGCATGGCTGATGAAAGAAGCAAAACTTTTGTGCAGGTGATGCGGTGGAAGCGAAAGCAATCAAAACAATATTTTCTGACCACGCATCATCAGGTGCATTGGCCCTGTCCTCCACTAAGGTAATTCTTTTCTTTAAATAGGTTCTATTCATTGAATGGGAACAGGCTTTTCTTGGGGCATGGTAGAGACAAATAGACCCTGCGTCACTGCCACAAACAATAAATTACACTTTACGGTCCCTTCAGAATGCTCATTTATAAGGCTATACAGTTTGTGTGCTTTTCAATGGCTTCTAGTTAAATTCCTTTTGCCCTCGTTCTAGCTTAATCTAATTGGAAATGCTTATAATTGCATATGTATTTACTTGCCATTTGCCAATTTCAGACTACTCTTTACTTGGTGATGTTCAGAGCGGACATTTTCAATGCGGTGGCCATTGATCCAATTGTTGTCCTCATTACTCACCGACCTCAATAGGATTGTTTCTTAATCTTTAATTTCTACTACCTACAGGGTGCTATTGGTCACCTGCTTGGAGCGGCTGGAGCAGTGGAAGCAATTTTTGCGGTTTTGGCCATACACAAAGTGAGGAATCTTTATTCCATTTTACTGATAAAAAGGAGCAATCTTTCTTTCTTGCTCCTTAAATGATTCCACTAAAAAAAAAGAGCAATCTTTCTCGCTTCCTTTCTTCTGCCCTTATATGACTGATTGTAGAGTGATGGTTGAATGTATCTTTTATGCTCGGATGAGTTCCTCTAGAATTTCTGTGTATGCCATAGTTTCGCCAGAAGAAAATTGAAGTAATATGGCCAAATGGATGAAGCAATTCTTGGTGTTCATGGTTTTACCATTTCCAGTTGTTGAGCATAATTTGTAAATACAGATGCGTTGTCCTTAGGCCTGAGCCACTTGGTGGACATACCCTTCCGTGGCTTCAAAAGTTATTACAAAGTTGGGTTGCTGTCACCTCTATGAACTCTGTCATTGTGAATCTAAGCGGGTGCTCAATGGTGTTCTTGCAGGGAATCGCACCTTTGACTCTTAATCTTACCAAACCTGATCCGGTGTTCACCGATGGTTTCATGCCTTTGACTGTTTCGAAGGAGATGCTGGTGAGAGCAGCAATGTCCAATTCTTTTGGCTTTGGAGGAACGAATACATCACTACTGTTCACAACTGCTCCATAGCTTAGATCCAGTGCCGGCACTCAATACTCTGCCTCTGAAATGTGAAGAGGCTGTTCGATGGAAACTGTAGATGCAGTCGAAGCAAAGCATGAATGGTGGAAATGGAGGCTAAAGGATTTCCTTTTTCCCTGGAGAAGAGGGCCAGGGGAATGAGAACAAGGGGAAATGTTTCATTTTTACAATTCGGCTCATGTTATTTCACACATGGAGAGACTATAACATTCTTTTTTAACTTACTGAGTTTGATGAAAATAATCTCAAGAGAACTGATTAATTAAAATAAAAAATAAAAAATAAAAAGAGTGGAAGGTGTTATTTATTGAAAATGCAAATGTTGCGAAAATACAATATTATTCGTATTAATAAAAACAAAGATGTTTTGTTTCACGACCGTAGTTATTTTTCTATTGTTCTTTCGTGCAAGTTTGATTCTCTCTTTTTAACTTACTACTTTGCCCAAACTGATTTTTATGAAGGATTTTTTTGTAATAAGTTCGAATCTTGAGTTCACACCAAAGAATTTTCCTGAAGAAAAAAATTAAACCAGACAATAATAATAACAAAAAATTTCCCCATAATTAAAATTTTATTAGAGCAAACGAATATTACACGACTCTCGGGAAAAGGTAAAGGACAAGTAAAATTCTTCAATTTGGCTGGTGAAGATTACGTTAAATTATTTAAATTTTATATCGTGTCTTAAATTACTCGAGGTAAAAATAGCACGAGAGCCTTGTAATCATTTTAACAAGTCGTGCTCATTTTAACAAGTCATATCACTGAATTGACCACGAATGGAGTCTTATTTAATGATTTTCCCTGTCTTATCATTGCGGGGGTGGCTGTCCGCCGCCCTCACTCGACGCTCTCGCACGCGCAGCAGAGTCAAAGGCTCGAACGGCCGAGATCGATCGTGAAGAACCAACCGCTGAGATTTCGGGATGGAACCCCGAGCACCCGAATGGACGGTCCAGATGAAGCCAAACTCGATCCAACGGCGATCATGCCAATGGCATCCCCCCGCTACTGAACAAATCTGAAACCTTTTAGCTTTTGCGAAGCTTGGAAGCGAAATAAAGAGAGACTGAGAGGACTAGGAGATAGAAATTTTCTTATCCTTTCTGCCTTCTGTTGTTTTGACCGGCGGGGGGAGAAGCTGATAAAAGTGCCGACGATGGCTGCCGCGAGCGGATTCGGGGTCGTGGGGCTCGCCGTCACGGCGAGGCCGTCGTCCTCCAAGCTCCCCAGGCCGCCCTCCTCCCGCGCTGGCGTGAGAATGGCCGTCTCTCTCGACCAGGAGAAGAAGGCGTACACCCTCCAGAAATCCGAAGAAGCCTTCAGCGCCGCCAAGGTAAATTGAAAGACATTCAACAGAAAGACGAAAAGCCTGCGTTTTTCCGGGAATCCGATCTTTTTCTAGTCGACCCTTTTCGTTAGAAATGCCTCCGGAAGAAGATTTGGGCTCCCCGTTCATCGGCTGCTGGTACCCATTTGATTGTATTGAGGCTGGCGACTTTTTGTCTGTGCTGAAAGCATTGCCCGGTGTGCTTTGAGTTGATGTGGGTGGGATTTGGAGCCGATTTGATCACTTTATCCGATGCTAGCCCTACTCCATTTGAGATGCGGATGTTACGCTTCTTTGGTGCTTACGTGTGCCATTACAAGCTTTCTTTGTATTTCGTTTCGGTGGTGGTGGTGGTGATGATGAATAATGGCATGTGTCCCTGTTGTTGATAGGAATTGATGCCCGGAGGTGTGAACTCCCCCGTCCGCGCATTCAAATCCGTGGGCGGCCAGCCTATAGTGATGGATTCTGTCAAGGGATCTCGCATGTGGGACATCGATGGCAACGAGTATATCGACTATGTCGGGTCTTGGGGTCCTGCCATTATTGGTCATGCCGATGATGAGGTCCTCTTCTTTTTCACTGCCTCGCGATGTGGCATGCTGATGATATCAAATTCGAACATCATCTCGCATCTAATCTTTCGATATGTTATTCTCAGTTTTTTTTTTCCTCAATCTGTCTTTGGCTGATTTCAACTTAAACCATCGTGCCTTGCTTCCTGTTGCATTTGGTGGAACCAGTGTCTGCATCTGTGTGTGCTCTAAGTTGACGTTCATTCTGAGTGAAGTGGGAATAAGTACCTAGAAAAGATGGTTTAGATTTCGCGAGAAGCAAGAAAATGTTTCAAGGAACTTCGGATTTACTGAAAATGTGAAAGTAAATAAGATGGTGGTTCATTTGGTTGGGTCTTGGGGTCCTGCCATTACTGGGTATGCCAATGATGATGTCCTGTTCTTTCTCACTGCCTCGCATTGCTGACATCCAGATTTCATTAACCTCAACAAACGTCTCACATCTTGTCTTTTCATGAATAGCAATTCTCGGAGTTTGGAATATGTCTTTACTAGCTGTTGTAATGGATGTAACCAGTGTCTATATCTCTTTGCGGTCTAAATTGATTTTCGCTCTGAGTGAAGCGTGCATAAGTACCTAGACAAGATGTTTTAGATGAGGCCAGAAGTAAGAACAAGTTTCTAGGAACTTCTGATCTGCCAAATTGTGAAAGTACTTAAGCATGATGGCTCATTTGGCGTTGTCCATCTGTCTACTGCATATCACATTCATGGTGCCGCAATTCATTTTTTATGTGGCCCAAATATCTGCCCGCAGGTCCTGGCAGCCCTTGCCGAGACAATGAAAAAGGGAACCAGTTTTGGTGCTCCCTGTCTTCTGGAGAATGTTCTGGCTGAGATGGTTATTTCTGCAGTTCCATGCATAGAAATGGTTCGGTTTGTCAATTCCGGCACAGAAGCATGCATGGGCGTGCTCCGACTGGCCCGTGCCTACACTCAGCGGGAGAAGATAATCAAATTCGAGGGTTGCTATCATGGTCATGCTGATCCCTTCCTTGTGAAGGCCGGCAGTGGTGTTGCTACTCTTGGGCTCCCTGATTCTCCTGGAGTTCCGAGCAGCCACTATAGACACTCTGACTGCTCCATTCAATGACGTCGCTGCTGTGGAAGAGCTTTTCAAGACCCACAAGGGGGAGATTGCTGGCATTATTCTGGAACCCGTCGTGGGAAATTCTGGCTACATTGCTCCTAGACCCGGTTTCCTCGAAGCCATTCGCCAGATTACAAAAGATAACGATGCTCTCCTCATCTTCGATGAAGTCATGACGGGATTCCGCTTGTCTTACGGTGGTGCGCAGGAGTATTTTGGAATAACTCCTGATCTGACGACTCTAGGTAAGATCATTGGCGGTGGTCTTCCTGTTGGTGCATATGGTGGGAGGAGGGACATTGTGGAATTGGTTGCGCCAGCTGGACCGATGTACCAGGCAGGTACCTTGAGTGGGAATCCATTAGCAATGACAGCCGGAATCCACACTCTTAAGCGGCTGCAGGAGCCCGGAAGCTATGAGTACTTGAATAAGATTACCAGCGAACTTGTCCAAGGCATTGTGGATGCTGGAAAGAAGGCTGGGCATGCCATGTGTGGCGGATACATACGCGGGATGTTTGGCTTTTTCTTCACAGAAGGGCCAGTTTACAGCTTTTCGGATGCGAAGAAGAGTGATGCTGAAAAATTCGCAAGGTTCTACCAAGGAATGCTAAGGGAAGGCGTGTACTTTGCCCCTTCCCAGTTTGAAGCCGGATTCACCAGTTTGGCGCATTCTCCTGAAGACATCAAGAAGACGGTGGCGGCAGCTGAAAGGGTCTTCCGACAGATTTAGGGCATTGTGGTTGTACTTCTGTTTTTGTGTCCCGGTTTTGTTCTTGACATTTGTGCTTTTTTCCCCGCTGTAGCATGATAATCCTTCTTGTAGATTAATCAATTAGTGTGTATGCAAAATAGAAAGGTTTGCCCTCCTGATTTATTGCACATCTTGGATTTATTGAGTCTCTTTGTAATAGTAATATTGTTTTCATCTTGTAACTGGCAAAAATATTAATTAAACTTCTCATAGTTTCTAGGAGAGCAACGAAATAAGAGCAGTATGGTTTTTGAATTGCTGTATTGTATCCATGTTCTTTCATACTTACAGGGACTTGGCGAGCTAGTAGCTATCATCTTATTAAATGTAAGAAAATCCAACAATGGTCCAGCGTCCATTTAAAGAACATAGCATCCGCAAGAGATTCTTTGATCCAAAAGGAGGCAAGCAACGTGACTTCATGAGAAGAAATTGGTATTAAAATCTATTTGTTGGAACGATGCTTTCGCATCCATTCTCCATCAATCGATATAATTAACGCATTGTGCCGACGCCCATCTAATCTAAAGGAAGTAACTTTCCACGCATTCTTAATTAGTAATTTTCACATAAGTACAAGGAGTCATTTATTGATCTAAGAAGCATCAGCTAACATCAGTGAATTGAACCACAAAAGTCATCCATTTTTTGCCCACGATGTAATAGATGTACCCGCGAACAAGTTCCTTCACGTCAAAAGTCTAAACCTTATGATTCGCCTGCTTCTTCCACCCAACGCAAGCTAGTGTCCATGACGTGCAAAAAATCATTCGTTGTTCCAACTTTCGTGTATGATGTATGAGCGCAAATCATGAGCCATGATTGGATCACAACAAACCGGATTTATCATGTGCATTGAAACTAGAAATACTTACAACCATCTAGAGAAATTGCACATGACATTTCCTTTGTTGGGGAATATGGTACAGTGCTCTCAAGAGGACATCTGTTGTGAGATGCAATTAAATTATGAAGAGAATTACATTTACATGTCTATTCTTTCCTTTCATCAAGCTACATTTTACAAAACAGAAGTATATGAAGTTAAGAGTATGCCGATTTGAAACCTTCAGTAAGGGTAACTACTTTTGCTGACACCTTGGATTGCAACTTGGATGCAGCTTGTCTAATATCCTGTGGACATTACTCAATTAATCAGCTCATGAAGTCAGTCACCAAGCGAGCAAACTTAGAAACTGCTTTCCAAACTGACTGACATGCCCTCATTCACTGACCTTGGATGATTGGATACTCTCAAGTTTTTAACCAACAAATATTCTGACGGTAAAAGTTCAACACAAAATGTACACTTACGCTCACTGGAGTAAATATACATGCAACCATCCAGCTAGCAAAAATTAAGATGATGCATGAGGGTGCTATAAAGTATAAAGTGTAAATGTGTTCTTTCAGATATAAAAGAATCCACTGACTGGAAATCTGTGGTATATGCTCAAGAAAGCTCTAAGAATAGAATGAGGACATATAAACATCCCCGTTTGAACGTCCTTTAGAATATTACCTCAATATTGTAACGGGAAGAAAAATGAGTGAGCAATATCGCCTTACTTCGAATCCATTGAGCGTGTTCAATAATCTGCATATGTAAAAGAATCAGCCCAGTTCACGGTCCTTCAAATTTGGAACTTCTGGAGGTAAGTGATGGAGAAGTGGGGGGATCAACATACCTCAAATAAGTGAGTGTGGCCATGTTGCTGTGCATGCTCTATACTTATGTTTTCATCGAGAAAAGTCGCCTGGTTCATGAATGATACCAGATTTTGTTAGGTTGATTTGATACTATATACAATGAAACTACTACTCAAGATTATGTTCATTATAGATAGCGACAGTGAGCACACACATTTAATCGACCATGTCACAAGATACTTGTGCTTCGCTGTACTCTTTCAGCAGCTAGTATTCGTCAGCAACTTACTGACTCATTTTTTAATGCAAGGCTGCGATGGCTCAAACTTCAAACTATGGAGAGAAATGTCTTAGGAACATGACCTATGCAAATGTGGTACCTAGGAAAATAGGATGCGAAACGTATCTATGGTTGTGATATGCATTAAAATAATAAACAAACAGATTTCTAAAGAAAGTAAGGCTATTGTTAAAGTGCAGGCCTGCATACTTAATTAAACTATTTTGATCGTGCCAAACTAATTAAGCTAACCCAAGCTTAAGGATAAATTTTTATACTCTGGCATCTCAATACACAGGAACAAGCTAGATTTTCACTTTAATTAAATAATTTGGAACAATCACTAGCTGGACCACTAAATAGAGGCAAACATTAATGATCTTTATGGTGATAACAATAAATATACCAACACAACTAACATTGGGACCAGAGCCTTTTCATTCACACCTCAGTTATCAGAACTTTTGCCCTCAATGCATCTGCATTGCGTGGATTAAGCATGTAATCAGATGTTGTATCTCCGGTAAAGGCCAACTCTGGAGACAAAATGGTGTCTGTAATCTAACAAAAAAGAAAAAGAAAAAGAAAAGGGGGTTTAAATGAGTGAGAGGAAAAAAAAAGTTAAAGACTATTAATATGAATACTAGAAAACCAACTTTAACTTGTAGGAGTTGCAGTACCTCAACACCAGACTTCTTCAAGTTCTCAATTTGATTCCCTTTAAGATGAATGTACCGTTTCTTTAGTTTTTTCCTTATGGAGTAAATGACATAACCCTGAAAAGAACAATAACCATTTCACTTCTTGATTTTATGTAGGGTTGGTACCTCCCAGTGCCTTTCATTGGATATCATTTTGGAAAAGAAACATAGCAAACAAAAAAGACCCTAAAAGAACAATTTATAGCTAGCTCTAATCTGAAAAAAGCTAGTACTCAAGAACTTAGCATACAAATATTACAAGATGCAACTGTTTTGCCTCCTAGAAGTATTCTTAAAACCACAACATGGTTTGAGCATCCCTATGAAGCGAGCTTCCTCATTGCATGTCTGGGAAGGTCAAATGGAAGCAGTCTCACTCTTGCATTGGCTAGAGACCACATTCATCAGTGGATAAGGAGCAAGTGCTCACCCCTAATCCACAGGGAGCCTTTCAAAGAAAGAAAAAAGATGGATTTTCACATCTTTTTCAGTCCCATGGCAACGATATGGTCATCTTTCATAATTTCACAAATTCTGCAGAATCCTCATCAAAATCTAGAAAGCAAAAATGTTCTGTTGCAGTCTGACATTGCAAAATTGTTTCTACGTGCACTTAAAGTATAAAGAAAAACCTTGTAAGTCATACCTGACTGGGAATAACATGGTTAGTTTTGAATGGCCGAACGACGAGATTATTTCTCAATTCATACGTTTCTCCTGAGGTTAAATTCACGAATGAGTTTCCAACCAAAAAGAAAAAAGAAAATTCATGAATGAGTTCCAACATTCTTAGCACAGGATAAATCTTTCATGGATCAAATTGGGAAACTAAAGCCACATACCCACATCTAATGCAACCAAATCCAGATTCAGTTCCACTTGGCTCATGGTCCTGTGAATGTCAAGTAGTTTCTCCACATCTTCTTTAATGCAAGGAGGAACAAACACTGTCGGAGGCTTCAAATTATACAATCCGCGGAACGCGACATACATTGGCAACCCACCCTGAAAAAATTAATACAGATTAAGCTCCCCACGACATCCAACAGTCGAAATTTGATATTAGATTGTCTAAGCATTGGGAGACTAGGATCACTCGGAAGCTAATCAAAGTCCAACATTCAAACTGAATAAAAAAAATGCACTTTTCATTGCAATTCGAAGGAAAAAGAGGAGGGACAAATACAAAAAAGGAGAGCTTGCACTAGATGATACGATGCAAAGAGCATTAGGCACATAAGAACAACATCAACATCAACACAGGGAGCCAATCACACTTCAGCATTTTGCAAAATCCGTTGGTTTCCATCCAAGAACTCGAGAATGAAATTAAACGAACACGTTTCCAGCATTCCCACACTGACAAAAGATCTGCTCATTCCATCACATCATCACACACATCATTTCCATTTTTCTCCTACAACTCCCCGTCCTTGTGACGAGAAGCGGGGGGAGGGACAAAAAGCAGCGGCGGAGCCTTACAATGTGATCGAGGTGCGCGTGGGTGATGAACACGAAATTCTGGTGAATGGCCCTCGTGGGGCACCTGCCGATGTCGAAGGCGCACTTGAACTCGGGCACGATCACGCAGGTCTCGTGGCCCCCGACGGAGACGCCCTCGATGGAGAACCCCTCGACGTCGACGCCCTTACGGGCGACCTCGGCCCGGGCCTTCCGGTACTCCTCCTCTTCCTCCATCGCCCGGTGGATCGTGGACAGGTAGCCGGAGCTCTTGAGGGGATTCACGGCGCTCGCCGGGAGGGAGAGCGCGGGAGGACCCCGGCGAAGGTCGGGGATTTGGTGGCGCCGGCGGCGGTGGTGGTGGTGGAGAGGGAAGATTTGGGGGATTTGGAGGGAGAGATGGGGATGGAGATTCGCATTTTCTCGCTGCTTTGGTTGAAGATGAGAGAGAGAGAGAGAGAGAGAGAGAGGTTTATGGGAGGTTTTTTGCAGAGAGAGAGTGTAATCCGACAAGCGCGATGAAGAAGATGAAACAGTGACCAGATAGGATTTTTATCTTTGAGCGAATTGCATTTTCAACCCCGAACATTAGCATCTTTTTGCAAATTGCTCCCCAATTTTTTTTTTTTTTTTTTTGGGAGTGTTTGCAGTGTCCTCCTGAAGTCTTGAAATCGGTTGCAGTGTCCGCCCGGCGTCGAGTGATCGTTTTTTCAGTTGAAGCTACGGTGGTATGCTTGTCATGTGGCCAGTTCGCTCTCTTGTGGAGGGCAAATCTGTTTGATGGTAAATGGTGAAGGGTGACTTACATTTTATCTCCCAAACATCAAATTTTGACACATGTGGTAAGTTGTTCTATGACTTTTCGGTATTTTTCCACTGCTCTCCCTGGCATGTTGAAATGAGTTTCAAAGTCGTATATATATATTATATAACCTTCACAGGAGATCAGTTTAGACAACCTAAGCGAGAATCATCTTGCCTCCCTCCCAATCTTTTTCTATTGTATTTAAACATTCCTTTTCCATTTATTTGTTGTAGAAATTGTTAAATCGTTTCTTTTAATTTTGAGCATTTTTTACTCTAAAATTCATAGAAGTCCAGTATTTTTTTAAGATTTGGTATAAAAATAAAATTTGGTGCATCGATCCGTAGCATTAACATTTGATACTCGTATTATATTGCGTATTATATTGCTTAGAAAGTACTGTTAGCACTAGAATATTGTATCTTTTATTTAACAAGAAAACCAATTAAATTACAGAGTAAACACCTTAATTTGTGCTCATAAACAAAATGTCCAAGTTGTCCTGATATATATTGCAACCCCTAAGAGGTTTTTTTCTGAAAGATATATACAGTTTGCTTGATAACATGATTTTCGATAGTTTGGAGGCCATAATCAAAACAAAATGCAAATATGGGCTAGATATTTATAAATAAATAAAAAACTATTAAAGGTGTAGGCCATTTATGAAAATTGGCCAAAGTCCTAGGCTGAAGGGTACTGCAACTGATTTCAAGACTTTAGGGGAAATTTAAAAAAGCTAAAAAAATCAACGGGCAACTTACAACGAGTGCCAAAACTTGAAGGGCAAAATGCAGTTCCGTTGACCCTCTAAAAAAGAGAGAATTAATCAGGTGACAAGCGCATGACCAAATAAGGCGACTGAAAACGGAGAATGAGAAGGCGAAATCAACAGCGACGAAACAATTCATGTAAACAAAAGCCACTGTATTTTCCATGTTCACCGTTACAAATTATCTGCAACCTATACAGTGAGTCCAATGGATGGTGACAGTCATGACTCCAGTCCCTTGTTGAAACCGATTCACACAGCGAGAGAAATTGCCAAGAATGATCCCGTGCAGGTTTCGATCCCACAGACTGAATTGTGCCGTGGCTGTGGCAAAGTGGCACATCTGAACTTACTTCAAACCGCAGCTTATGACAGACTCACATTCAACACCCTCTTCGAAGAAACACATAAAGCAATTTTCCTTCCCCAGCTTGGCGGATCATGACTGCTGAAGTCGGCACCATGCCCTGCTGTGTGTGTGTGTATCCCACAACACTGTACAAATTGTAGGCCAGCACAGGTCTCTCTCACTGGCATCTGAGAACGGTAATTACAGGAAGCGCATCAATAGGTTCTTCAAGTTTCCCGCCTCAGCATAGGACACGTCGCTGCAAACAGTGATTGTTGAAGCAGAGCAGACTATATCAGCATCCTGAAGGGTGAAACCGTGGATTATTGGCAATGGAAATCCTTTGGCAAGGTGAGCGTTCACGTACGGCAAGAACACGGTTTCGATAACTGTCCATATTACTGGCTGCAGCAAGCAAATGTCGATTTGTCTTATAGATCATCAAAGAAAACATAAAAAAAATAAAAATAAAAATAAAAATGGTGCAAACTACAAAAGTTGCAAAATGATCAAACCTCTGTTCATCATATACCTGAATAAGAAAAATTCGCAGATTACCAATGTTACTCCACTTCAGTGACATTGCAAAATCATTCAATTTCACACTTCCAGCAAGATTGTTCTGTAAGATTTTAACTGAACCGGAACCGCGTATCACCTGAAAAACCACAAGAATTTAAGTGAAGACCGTCATATATGTAAGTAATGAACCAAAAAGAAAAAACTATTATGCAAGCGCATCCATCATGCTATAAGCGCTCTTGAGTTATGAATGGACAAGACTGGACAATAAATAGCGTGGAAAGGAGCAAATTAGTACTCGCACAGCATTAGATGCAAACAAGCTGTAATATTTGCCCAATAACAGCTATCTCATCATAGCTACATCAGCATGCAAGTTGCCCAACAAAGACTGCTAACTTTCTAGGTCCACCATAGTTGAAAAAATTATATTACAGGTGTCCAAGTCAAACCATGGGCCGTGTTAGGACTTCTACTAAAGCATAAGCATGGAAACAATAGCGCTCGAGAGTCATCTTGCCTTGCAGCACTTCATTGCCAAAAGCCAACAACGCTGATGCTTGTCAACAGTTTCAACATTTGTCCCAAGTTCTTCACAAATCACCTCAATGTACTAAATTTGATGATCATCATCGTTGACAGTGGTTTTACAGCACACTAATACCGATATATACAATAATGCAATCAGATTGTCAGAAAGAAGGAAGACAAACGAAGAAGTGGGAACTAAACTCACCAACAAGAAAATTATATATTCACAAAAGCAAAAACTTCAGCATCATCAGTTATAACAGCAAGCAGTTTGTTATATTTCCACTTACCAATGAGATGCATGCTACTGGTATCACTTCGCCTGCTTCCAGAACATCAATTATCAGGTCTGCATATACAGTAGCATCTATATTGTTCTCTGATATCCTGATCTCTGGAGGAGAAGACAATGATATATTCAGGTCCATATCATCATTTGGGTATTTTTTATACAATTGGGGAATAATAAATCTCCATTCAGCGGTATTCAGAAGAGATTGATCCGGCACTTTATCCACAGTCCAATGCATAAACTTTGCCTGACCACAGAAAATTGTCAACTTATCTTAGAAGATATTTAAGGAAAACAAAATGCTATGTCATAGAATAACTATTCTGATTAGTAACCTTAAATTATTGAAATTCTATCAAGATACATTGTGTTCAAATCTAACTAGGGAAAGTAAAGGAGGAACCCTCATCAGCCTGTCACATTTTCCTATTCAATAGACCCCAACAGTAACACATTCTCCAGCTCCAAAAAGAAAAGAACAAAGTCAGATTTCTTTTGAGGACAAAGTGGTATCCACTATCAGCAAAGTTTCTCCTCAGATGATCTTTTCTCATATCTTCTACTGCAGACAATCATCACGAGTAGCATGTGGAGAGATAGCATGACCCTGATTGGAGACACATGAGGTTTAATCTCCATACAACTCTGCCCAAACCAAGGTATATCATATGACGTGTGCCATTCTAGAAACCAAATCAACCTCCAATCAATAGGTTCACATGCAAATTTCAAGTTAAGTGGTGCCCCACAATGAAATTTACATGCAAGAGCATCATAATTTTTATCTGAAGCAGAACTAATGGCCTAATTGAGTATCATTGCATCGAAAACTATAAGCAGTTGACAACAACAGGTACTTGATTATTATATGATGTGAAATAGAGTTTATAAATATTGCTCCCCTGTTTCTTTACAAGACGCCTAGTCTTCATAAAAAAAATTAAAGTATGCTAATTGCTACATGACTTATCTCAACTCAACATCAACATCTTCACCAAAAAAATAAAAAAAAAAGGTTAGTTAAAACTAATACCAGAACAACCTCTATTCCAACTTCAATTGCGCAGTATATCAGAAAAGTAACAGTACAACTATTGTTTAAACTTACATCATAATACAAGGATGATGCAGAGTTGAACACAGCCTCGTCTAACGTAATCCCAAGCATTTTGGCTGGATCTCTACAGAGAACTGAAAGGCGTTGATTTCTGTGGTAGTAGAAGTCGGGAAGTATCTCGTTCTGTCGTCCCATGAATAAACCATTGATCTCAAATCCAATTGAAGAACTACTCAATTGAGGATCATTCACGAATGTTACATTAAGAGAGGCATTATCGTCCACATGAACTTCTTTTGGGAGAGATTGGAGAAGGGAATCAAGTTTTGATATCCCTTCTTTAAGCTTTTTCGTTATAGCATGTTCCACTGCTGAGGCAATTTGTGCTCCGAATGCATCGACCATTCTAAAAGATGAAAAAGGGAAGTCACAAAAAAGAAAAGGCCTTCCAACCAATGGTTAATCCCATTTGAGAGTGAACATGTGATGCCGTTAAAGATTCATTCAAGGAAGCATTCATCGCTCTAACTTGTAAGTAGTAAAATCTTGCAGAGTAAAGAAGAAAGTAAGGGGCAAGGAAACACACAAAAAACTTAAAAACTTCCCGTCCATGTCCCAGAATAAATGAAGGCAAGATAAGGCTCCTTTCCATGCAGTCATTGCTTTAGAATCACCCTCTACCTAAAGTTAGTAGCTTCAACAAGCAGTAAGGAATTCGATAAATGCAATCCTTAAATATTATTATTTTTTTTAACATGATAAAGTAGATCATTCACATTAAGCTAATGCTCAAGTTGCATCGCCAGAAAAAGTCCAAAGCCAAACAGATGATTACAACTGGAACACAATTCCTCACCTCTACGCACTCTCAAAACTGCATTGCCTCTGTTAAACTAGCATAAGCAGCTCCAAATGATGAATGGCAGATATTCTCAAGCAATTTGCAGGGCAAGGAGAAGAAGCAAAGGGATATTATAATTGGGGAAGAAAAAGAAATAAGAAATGCATGGGGCTAGCACTGTAACCAATTGACAAAATTAGCACATCAAGTCGATTGCAGAATAAAGTTACGCTTCAAAGGATGAGAAGGAACTATACGATACTTTCTATGGTAGCTATATGCTCCAAAGGATGAGAAGTACTCAATGCCAATTCATGATATCTACAACAACAGGAAAAATTCCACGAGCAAGAAAAGAGCAGCCAAGGTCAAAGATCGACGAGCTACCACTACTGCATACCCTTGATAAAGCCAAGCTGCACCTCCATCCAACTTTATCGATATATCTTGAACATGACAACCGGAGTTCATTAGAGAGAGCTTCAGGGTACCTTCCTGGTTCTCCAAGCCTACAGTTAGCCCCACTTCCATGCCTTCAACCTAAGCGATAAGACGCAAGAAATGAGATCGAAGTCGCCTCTTAGCTAAACATTTTCCCAAGAATTAGCAGGCAAAGACAAAACTGCGGCAAAACAAGCATTTCAATACAATATGAAAAGCAAAACCTCAGCATCCCTAAACTGACGCAAGAAGAACATCTCCAATTGATCTAACAAAAACTCAACCTAGGGCTAGAGGCACTTCATATGACTAAACCACACATCAATTTGGTAACGAAACAGCCGGGAGCGACTTGGTCAAGTCCGAGTCAGCACCTGAACGGAAGCGCCTCCCTTGTCGGAAACCTCGACCGGCACGAGCCAAGTGTTCTGGTACGAGTAGAACCAGTTCATGCTCAGATTGCAGGTCGTCCCTGACGCGACGAGCGCGACGCCGGAGTCCCCGGGCCGGAGGTAAGAACTCGAGACGCCGATTTCGTAAATCGTGATGTCGGAGAGGACCATCTTGACGTTGCCGACGAAGGGTATCTTCTGGGATTTCTGGATGTCCGGCAGGCGGAGCGGGACCGCGGAGGCGATCGCCTTGGTGACGAGCAGGTCCTTGACGAAATCGAGGCCGTTCTGGGATATGAGGATCGACGTGAAGGCCTCGCCGGCGGGCTGGGAGCGAGACTGCGACGGGACGACGAGGAGGGCGATGAAGAAGGAGACGAGGAGGAGGAGGAGGAGTGCGGCGGGAGCAGGAGGCGACGCCATGGGCGGCGCCGTATCGGAGGGGCGAACTCGGGGTCGCCGGCCGAGTCGGAGCGGACGAGTTGGGTTCGGAAGCGGTGGAGGAGGTTGGAGACTTGGAGTTTAGTGTTAGGAAACCATGCTCCGTTCGGGCAACAATGTCCGAACGAAGGTATTTCGGCCGCGATGCGAAGATGCTTATGTAGGATCCCACGTTTGATTCATTTTTGCTTTGAACAAATCAATGTGCTTCTGGCAAAAAAAAAATTAAAACAAGAAAATGATGGAAATTATGTAATTCGATTGACAAATTAAACTTTCCGGAGCATAAGATTGCATCACGTGGCAAGCAAATTCTCGTGCCAATTCCTGCCGGCCCTCCTTGGTTCTACCCCGTGGAAATAGCTTTGAACCACTTACTGGCCGACTGGAGTTACAATGATAGCTTGTTGAATCTAATTTTAAATGTTTTGATTTCTGTTTAATCTCTATCTTTTTTTTTTATACTCCATTAACCATATAATATAGACCATCTTTGTAAAAATCGAACATATTCATTTCGGGTAACTCTCGGTGGTTTTGTAGACAAAATGGCTAGCGACACTAAAAAGCAAAACTCAAGGGGAAAAACTTTATAGAGTTCAGGAGCAATTGTGCAAGGGTGCCAAGTTGATGAGGATAATCCGTAACTTCTCTAATTTCAAAGGTAATTGCGCAACAAAGCCAAAAGTTCATGGGCTTTCGAGCAGTTATCTCGTAATTCTAGAAATCGGATGGTTTCTTTTATTGCGCAAAAACTCCGATAAGTATCTCTTCCATTTGACTATTATATGCAAATGAACGGGGTTGAGTAAACTCTAATCAAAAGGATCAAAGTCAATCGCTTTCGTAAGCGTAAGATGGAATGAGCAAACGTCCAATTGGAATAATGTGTACGACTCAATCATTTGATTAGAATATGGATTTTTGTTTCTAGCATTATGTTTGTGTTTTCTTTTTTTCTTTGCTTGCTGTATGAGAAAGAATCACGAGTAGCGGACAAAATAATCGTTGCCGGCGCGCACAAATCAAGGATTTTATGGGTATGATCGGGGCACACTAAATTACACGGAGATTTAAGAATTTTAAAAAGAAAGAAGTTTGCAATATTGAAAAGGATCTTCTTGCAAATGGTCGAAGGGATCGGGTCCATGCAGAAGGCTTTTCAGCTTTCACACGATTTAGGGTGCCCTTGAAGACAACATTCTGGAAAAGCCTTTAGCCCGAAGGAATTTGCAAAAAAATGCAAATGGTGTTCGGTGAACATTTATTTTACAAATTTTGGTATCCAATTTGAAAAGTAATTTTTAGAATAAAATTTGAGAGAGAGAATGAATAGATTAGCTCGCTCGAGGGCCGACTAAAAAAACCAATCCAACTTGAGTGTCGGCCGTCACAAGCCCAACTCCTCTGCATCGAGGTTGTGCGACCTTGGGCCTCGTCGGAGGCCATGTGACACCAATACCATGGTCACACAAATCCAACGTGGAGGTTGTGCTGTAGGCTTGCCGGCTCAAAAATCGTTATTTCTCTCGTAGTCTTAAGAAAAAAAAAATTATTTCCTTTTCTTCTCTCTTTTCTTCGTCACATCTCTGTGCTTTGCAAGAATAACTCGTAGCTTGAGAATAGCCATACTCAGCCACCCCAGCCCACCACCTTTCCTCCCCAAGCTCATCCCCCTTCCCCATGCTCGCTCTCTCCCCTCCTCCCTCTCTTCTTCCACTGCCGCAAGCTCACATTTCATCCTCTTTTCGCACGTTATTCACACCGAATGGCCGGGGCAAAACATGCAATATGCAGTTTTTGGATAATTTTCCCTAAAACAAACACAGCAAGTGATCGCATCAAATGAAAAGAAACAGGAAAAGATGGAGAAGCATTAATGGCAAAGTTATACGAACAAGCAAAGAAATAAAGTTCATTACGTAGGGCGCTCCTTCTCCAAACCTAGGGCGATAGGTCAATCGACAAAAACGACTTCATAATGGATATCTGGTTACTGACATATATGCACTCAAGGATGAGTTTGTCCGATAACTTCATGTCAAAGCGTGAAAAAATCCTATTCGTAATTTGTCATTGTTCCTAACATTTCCTAATAATAGAGAAAAATGTGTTGATTCTATAGCCAAAAAGATATTTCACCCATCAAGGCTCTCAAGGAACTGAGTCGAATGTTCGCCATAATTTAGAGGAACTTGTCATTATGGTACATGCTCATCCCTAGCTGCATAAGACCCTTTTTTCTTTCCAATTCGGTCACATAAATGCACTTAGGTAACTGAATAACGCTTATTATTTTGGACTAAACTATGTGGGAAAAATCCGAAATGTGGAGTACCCAAAATGCCCCTCATGATGCGTAGGGGATGCGTGGAGCGTACCCCTCAAAGGTGAAGGAGAAAAGAACAAATGGGACGAAACACGTTGCATGTAAGCCGGAGCGACGTCCCAGCTCTCCCCCCTGAAATCTCTCTCTACAATGAAGAAGAAGACAGCACCGTCATCTCTCTCTCTCTCTCTCTCTCTCTCTCTCTCTCTCTCACCTAATTAGGGAGTAGAGACGACAGTCTTTACTCAAAACGGGAAAACATTAGCAATGTCGACTTCGTCCCTCCGCTACTCCTGAAACCTGAATGTTTCACCAGCAATGGGGTAGCACCGCATTCACACATACCCACAAGCACAAGAGGCCTTGAAAACCACCGATGGGGGAAAGGTTATTCGAACGTCCGAAGCGATGAACGGCAGCGGAGGCGGTAGGGAGGAGGAGGGGAGGAGCGGCCGAGGACTCAAGAAGGGGATGTGGAGTCGGCAGGAGGACGAGATACTGACGGAGTACGTGAGGAGGTACGGGGAAGGGAACTGGAACTCGGTGTAGAGGTGCACCCCGCTGCCGCAGTGCGGCAAGAGCTGCCGGCTGAGGTGGGCGAACCACCTGAGGCCAAACCTGAAGAAGGGCGCCTTCTCGCCGGAGGAGGAGAGCCTCGTCGTCCGGCTCCACGCCGAGCACGGCAACAAGTGGGCCCACATGGCCTCCCGGGTCAGTGCCTTCTCCTCCTCGCGATTCGAGACGCGTTATGCGACTTAACAGTGGATTTGGTCGGAATGGTGTCCTCCCAGGGAGTGATCCTTGGATCTTGCTTTAGCGTTCTTTAGGGTACATCAATCTCAACAGGAACGTGCATGCAATCGCTTTATCATTTTTCTTGGGCTTTCTCTTCTTTCCTTTTTTCCCCTCATCTTTTCTTTTGCCTTGCTAGGTTGAGGAGGCCTTCCTTTATTAAATTTATGTTTTCTATTGATTAGCTCTACAACTATTTCATGCCACTTCCAGTTCTCAACTTGTATTTGTTTCGGGAAAGATCAACCATTTAAAAAATTATATTCCTAAGTTTGATTGCTCATATCATTTGCAAAAATGGACTAACAAAAAGTATTTTCATCCTTAAAAGAAAATGTATTTTTCGGGTTGCCTAACTTTTCCAAATCATCATTTTCTTTGATATAAGTGAAGATGAGGAATTGGTTCTAGGGGTGTTGTATTAACAGGGTACCACCCTTCTCCCTATGCCGACATAACCTCCCTCAACACCACATTAGTTTGCACAGTATATCAGTAATGAACTAGACAATTTTCCTACACAAGCATTGGCAACTAATCCACACTACCTATACATGCTGGATTAGTAGTTCATTTATCTTTCCTCAGCTATCAAGAAGGGGGTATCAGTTGATGAAAAGAGAAGCCACTGTTAGTTTTTTTTTTTTTTTTCCAAGTGCTTCAGGAGAATAATGTCATGTAAATGTGCCTTTGACATGAGAAAGTTCCAGCTATCCCAGTAATATTCTTGATAATCTTCGGAGATGTGTAAGTTGATGAAGACACTTCATCACACTAAAAGTTGTCAAGGGTAACAAAATGAAAGTCCATCGTCATAGTTGAAATCAATCCATTCTTACCTAACCAAAAGACTCACTAACTCATTAACTACTCTTACAGGACCTAAACCAAATTGACAATTTAATTACACAAATCTCTTACCTTGGATACAATTCCAGGATTAGTGGCCTCTCCGATATAGCTCAGCAGCAAAACTTCCTTCTAGCGCTCTGTTCGAGAAAAGTGATGAGCTGTATAAAGTTCCTGTTGTGCAACCCAAGCGACTAAGCTGGCAGGAATATTGTTAAATTCTAACAAAAAACTTTAACAATCGACTAAGCTGGCAGGAATATTGTTAAATTCTAACAAAAAACTTTAACAATTGAATTTACTGCATGGATATATTCTTTCTCAAAAAAAGCCCACTGCTATAAGAATTAAAATCATACCTAGAGTTTCCATTCCTGTAACTGACCAAACCCCTTGAGTTCACCATCTATCAAATGCTCTTACCTGATAGCTTCCTTTGGATATGAAAGGGTTATTGCTGCAACCGGTGGGTAATAAAATTTTGATAATGCATCTGCAGCAGCAGTCTGAAACAAGAGAACATAAATTACAAAAAATGATTCTAGAGATGCATGGTCAATTCATCCAATATAATGGGGGCCCTGCTATGTGGCTATAATCAGGTACAAGTACGATGCCTACATGCACAATTTGAACCATGGACTCTTGATCATATCAACTTTTTCATGTGTCCCAAGGGTTGACTAAGTAATCGAGGGCATCCTACCTGATGTGTCACAAATAAACAGAGCAGCAATTTCCCATTTGTTCGTAGTACTTATCTCTGACTTTTTAGTTTGTCCCAAAAAACATGCACACAATGCATCCTAACAATCTGTATAACTAGCACCGTACTTGATATTTGGTTCATAATCTGTAGAGGACATGGTCGGAAGCATCATATAGATCGGCACAACACTTATGGTGGGCCCCAGCTACGTGGAAGACTGAGAGCAGGCCACCAGATGGCCCATTGACAAACTTCCATATATACCAGGCAGAATCAACATAACACTATCAATCGAAGCTCAAAAGAGACTTGCAACTTGACAGTTTCAGCTTTCAGCGCCTCCCTTTTGGCTAAACTGGACAAATATTTTTAACAATCTTCTAATGAAATTGTTTACATAGATTTTCTTTTTGTTCCTTTTCTTATGGCTGCTTTTTGCAGTACACTCGAACAGGATCATCTCAGTCCTGACACTATCATTAATGATAAATGATTTTATAATGATTAAAATCATCGCCACCTGATGCAGATGACCAAACAAAAGAAAATAGTGTCAAAAACTAACTGGAAGCTAGACTTTTAAACAAAACAAGTTTTTCTTAGATTGACACAAGCAAATTCAGCAAGAAACTTCAGAAAATATGCAAAGGAAAGGAGCTAAAACATTTTTTAGTCTGGTTTAAAAAGAGACTCACAGATAGAGGACGCAATAGACCACCAGCAACATGGGATGGGATAATCATGACCACACTCTTAGTCTGCAGAGAAACCACTCCTTCCGGCGTTTCATAAGTCAAGTTGTATCTCCGATCATCCAATCTAGTGATACTCAAAAGCTTCCAGGATAATTTTAATTTGCTGCCTAACCTGCCAAGTCATTCGCAGCCAGTCAATAATATTGCATATAATGAATAAAAATCCTGGAATAAGTAGTCAAAATTCTGTAGGCCATAAAATGATGATACTCATTTTTCCAAAAGAAGAGTTTAAAGAACAAAGAGACCTTTCATATATAGCATTTGGCAACATCATGAGTCCCTTCCTAAAGGATCCAACTGTCTGGCCCTTTGGTTTTGGTAGACGCCTACAAAAACCAAAAAATTAAACAAAGTGAAAAGGTGATCCTGTGGAAGGACTATACTCGGTAAGAATCACTATTTACAAGTCATTACGGGTCTCTAGGTGCCTTAGGAGCTTTATTTTTTTCTTAGATGGTTTTGAAAGTGCCACCAATAATATTGCCACGAATTCGCTCTAGCTTCCATATTTTTCCAAAGGCAGCTTTCATACTCAGTTTTGAAAGATCACCTGCATAAACGCCTGCACAGCAGAAATTGCCACTATTATCTTAAGGTCAATGAAAAATTGTAAGATGCACTCAATCAGGAATGTATCTTATCGCTCGGCCTCCTGTTAGAGCCGCGCGACGAAGAAGAAGAAGAAGAGCTGACATGAACTCCAACAGGTGTTAATTAGTTCTCACTTGACCTAACACGCCCGGATGCGGAGAGAAGTGGGCCAGCAATGGAGAAATATCCCCAAAAAGATATTCCCATTTTCTTGATTTTCATCTTTATTTCTATTTCCTCTTTTGCTACCAACAGTGACCGTTCACCATCCGTCGCCATCACTCCCAGCCACCAGCAAGCTACCACTCCCAGCTGCCGGCCACCGCCGCCACTCTGTCATCCGTAGAAATTTTGTGTTCTTATTATAAAAAAAATTATTTCACTTCTAGTCATAATGCCGTAATCTTTATTTTATGGGGGGGAAAAACCATAAATTTTGATCTTATTTTTTAGTATTATGAGGAATTTTTTTCACTCCATGGTGGAGAAGGGGACTTAACCCCTTGCATTGAAAGACCCAAACTTATACAACAATATATCCTCTCTTCCAGCATCTTTCAAGAGATTTTGCAATGAATTTAGATGTTACAATGAATTCAGTTTGGGATTTCTTTTGGTACTAACCTTATATACCTAGAAAAAATGGAAAGTGTTGGTGATGCAAACTCCACAGAGAGGGGCATGGATGTAGGTAGGGCCCGGAACGGCTCCCATGGCTCCCGGCCTAGATTCAAACCGCCGGCTAAGACCGGTTCCAAAATCCCATCATGAGTACTCTATCGAACCGGATTAATTAAGGATGCTATTTTTCTTTATTTTATTGGAAAACATTGCATAGGTTTTTTTTCCTGGTTGAAATCTGATGATTGTCATATTGCACCTACCTAAGTTGCTCTTTGAGTTTCATGCTTCTGCCCCGAGTTCACGGTCGAAATCTGGTTAAAGGAGTAGGACCTAGAGGAAAGATCACGGAGGAAGTGATGAATAACTTAAAGTTAAATTTTGAGATTCTAAATAGAGCAGAGAACATTATAAATAGAGAGAGAATGAGTGGGTCATGTTAAGAAAAAGAGAGAAAGTTCAAAGACAACTATATGGTTAGGAAAGAGAGAACTTAGCAATTGCTAAAGTAGAGAATTGTCTCCAAGATTGCTAGCACAATTACAATCAGCTAATCAGCTCTTGGTTGGAGGTGCCTTGTGCGTTGATGGTGCGTCTTGATGTGTCTGAACTAACATTTAGGGGCTCCAAGAATGAAGAACATTTAAATCAAGTGGTTAAAGCTTCGAGAGAGGGATAGCTAATCCTTTTGATTAAAGGCCTTTGGAAGAACACATATAGTATCTTCCTCTTCTTCCGTTTATGTTTATTTAGCATATATATATCTTCCGTAAAATCTCCCAATACTTTAACCGACCGACACCCTGCCAAAAATTTCAACGCTAACAAGACTTAATCTACAAATAAAAGAAGAAACTCATTCCCCAACACACGAGCTTTTCCCCTGTTTTTCTTCTAACCCATCAGTAAACATGTTCAGGCAACGTTCTGGTTCAAGTGGATTTACATTCTCTATTTGTAATCACCAGGGAAAAAAAGAAAATTTGTGTGAGCGAGCAGATGCGAGCTCTTCATCGATTAATCGAGCAACAGATAAAGGGAGGCATAAAGTAGTGTTGGCAAATTAGTTTCTCGAGTTCCGCTCGGCACTGTAAACAGCCTCATACGCGACACTTCCATTGGTTCACCTCAATCGATGCAGATCACTTCCTTATTTACACAACTTAAAATGAAGATTCTGAACACGATGTTGTCCCTATCGATGAGCTCGAACACGCAGGCATCTCCTTTGAGCAAGCGAGCTTCTCTTGCGAATGCTGACCAGCCGGCTGCCAAGAATGCAGTGTGGAAGCGCTTATAGCCATGGAGCTTCACCTCCCACGATCTGCCCGAATTAACAAGATTCACCATTCGCCGGTCTCCCTGAATGTATGTCTTCATGAACTTCCAGGGAATGTTCTGCTCACATATTAGTTTGATGACTGACCAGTGTGATTGAAAATGAGCATAATATAAGCATGCAAATTCATGAGTGAAGCACAGAAGATAGCTCCCGCTTACCAATTTTCTTTTTCTGTATATATGATTTGGCGATATCACGACGTGGAAAAACCAGATACTCTGATTCAAATTTGCTAGCTTCTTCATAAGCAGTGACAGGACTCGGACATGGAGAACCGAGAAAAGCTGGCGACAAAGAGTTCTCTCGGAATTGAGGTTGTTCAGTTTCAATCCGACCTGCACCACAAAGAGAATTCTCATAAGAACCAGTATGAAATTTTCGTGCACAGACAATGAAAGAACTTAACATGGATCGCATCACTTTCTTTCTCTTCCCAGAAGATATAACCAAGTAGATTTCGCACCTCCCAAATCATTATTTCGTCAATCAACAAACAAACAGCTTCTTAAAAAGTTTTCTAGGATTTGAAAACAAATTGAGAATAGAAATATGTCAGCAGAAACATAACTTATAAAGAAACAAGTGACTGACACCACGAATTCAGATTTGAATATGGTACCATCAGCATCAGCGACTGTGCATCTGAATTGCCATGATCTTCACAAACCATACCGAAAAATTCATCATATAGGAAAGCTCATGATTAAGGAAGAAAAAACAGAAAAAAAAGGTGCACTTTTATGGATTCAGCAATACCGAACTGAACAAAAGAGTTGTAATTAGGAATACTGAATTCCTAGGTGATACAGACAGCTCAAAGCGACACTCTTAGTGTTCATCTCAATCAATATAAATCAGGTCCTTACCATCACTGCTGAAAATGGAGACTCTGAGCACAATGTCATCCCTATCAATGAGCTCAAACGCGCAGACATCCCTTAGAGGAAGACCAGTTTCTCTTGAGAATGAGGGCCAACCACTAGTGAGAAATGCTATCCCTCTGTGATCATAGCTCCTCAACTTCACTTGCCAAGATCTAAGTATCTAAGAGTCGCAACCTGCTTGTTCTTTTGAACATGTTTCCTGAAGAATTCACTAGGAATTCACCAGGAGGTGTTTAACAACCAACATATGATTAGGAAATGTGATAGAATAAGGATACACTCATGAGAGAAATAAACATGAGACAATGGAAGTTACCAATCACGACCACTGAACCTGCAATCTCGCATCTAAATGTCAAAATATATGCTCCTGGACATAACTAGAGCCATCAATTTTGAGACAAGCATAGATACGATTCATATTTGAATTGGACTCATACCACGGACACTTCGAGAAGACTAGCAAGTCATGTGGTTTCCCACACAAATAAATCAACTTGGTAAACACTAAAATATAAGACAAATACAAACTACAATCACGTTTGAACTCGATGTATGCCACCGATGAATAGAGCTCGGGATCTTACCAAATAATTCTGAACATAAGAAGGCTGCATCACCACTTTGAAAAAGGGATGGTCCGATTCAAATCCACTAGCTTTTTCATGACTAGTGACAGGGCTCAAACATGGAGAACCACGAAAAGATGGCTCCGAAGAGCTCTCTTGACATTGGATTTCGATCCGACCTGCACCACAAAGAGGAGATATCTCATAAATCATCATCTCATAATCAAAAAAGAAACAGCTTCTTTAAAGATTTTTTAGGATTTGAAAACAGATTAAGAATAGAAAGAATGTCAGCAGAAACATAACTTATATTGCAACAAGTGACTGAAACCTCCAAATTTAGATTTGACGTGGCGGCATCAATCGTGGCACTGTCCAGTTAATTACTATGAATTTCACACACCATACGGAAAAAGTTCATCATTTTGGAAGGCTCATAACTAAGGAAGAAAAAATAGATAAAGTTGCACTTTTTACGGATTCAGTGGGTACTAAACTGAACAACTGAGTTGTAATTAGGAATACTGAATTCCTAGGTGATTTAGACAGATTAAAGTAGCAATTCTAGTGTCCATCTCAATCAATATAAATCAGGTCCTTAGCATCATTGTTGAAGATGGAGACTCTGAACATAATGTCATTCCTATCAATGAGCTCGAACAGGCAGACATCACTTACATGAAGACCAGTTTCTCTCACGAATAAGGACCAACCGGTAGAGAGAAATGCCATTCCTCTGTGTTCATAAACCCTCAGCTTCACTTGCCACGATCTGTCTGAGTATCTAAGAGTCACAAATTGCTTGTTCTTTCGAACATGTTTCCTGAAGAATTCACAAGGAACGCACTGCCCAGTATGGGTTTGAACAATCAAAATATGATATAGAAAGGTGATAGAATAAGGATACACTCACGAGAAAAACATGCCCAGATGTGGATTCATAATAAAAATTGCTAATTTCAGGAGTTTTAATCAACTGCTTTTAATTGTCAATGGAAGTTATTAATCATAACCACTTAACCTGCAATTTCGCATCTAAATGTCAAAATATAAGCTCCTGGACAAAAACTGAAGCCGTCCATTTTGCGACTAGATATAGATATCATTCATATTTAAATTTGACTCTTACCATGAATACTTCAAGGAGAATAACATGTCATGTTGTTTCCTAGACAAACTAAATCAACTTCGAGAACATAAGACAAAATAGAGACAGCGATCAAGTTTGAACTCGATGTATGCCACTGATGAATAGAGCTCAGGATCTTACCAAATATTTCCAAAAATAAGAAGGTCGCATCACCACTTTAAAAAATGGATGGTCCAATTTGAATTTGCTGGCTACTTCAAGGGCAGTGAGAGGACTTGGACCTGTAGAGCCACGTAAAACCAGCTCAAGATGACTTACTCAGCATCCAAACTGTTTGATTTCCTCTGCACTTAAAGATGACAACTGCACTAGATCTTATCAATTTACTCATTATGACATTTACATAGATTGAAAAGTAATGTGATCTATTTTCAAAGTAAAAATAACTTGATGCAGTAAATTTGTCATCACCTTCACATTAGAAATAACTAAATTAACTACATTGTCCACATACTATATCCATCAACACATAACGAAAGTTCATTAAAAAAACTTTGAAGAAATTAAACTTGAAAAGAACTGAGGAAAGAGAGTTATGCTGAAACCGAACATGTTGGAAAATCGCAAGTCACACCTCCGAATTCTCGTGACAAGCCCTTTGAACTTGGCCAAGAACGAGGCGCGAACCCCTCTGAATCTTCGATTTCCACGACATTTTCCTCTTTTCGAGAGAGGAATTCGCCCTCAGCGCTCGCTCTGTAGCTTCCTATGCTCGAGGGATAATCAATCTCCGAAGCGCTCTTATCGAATATTATCACACGGAAAACGGAGTCCCCTCCATATTTGAAGACCATGACCGATGGAGTAATGCTCCAAGAATTTTCGCCACCCTTTCCACAACCAAACCATGCCATCGTCACTCCTCACTAGTTTGACAGGCCAAGTTAAACCGCCTGCAACCTTGAGAAGCACCAAACCCGAGAGATCCTTTCCATGTCTTCTCAAGAATCTTTTTGGGATTTCCTGTGATGAAAGCTTACGGTAAACACATTGCACTTACACGAAACCAAGCTCAAGAACGCCAAAAGAAAAACAGGGGCAGGAAAGAATAGGAGACGTGCTGGATGAACAGCATGAGCCGAGAGATCTGCAGCAAGAACGAAAGAGACGCATGAGGGTGGAGGCAAAATCGAAAATTCCATGACGAGAGCCGACGGATATGGAGCGAACTGTGAAGTGCGGACGAACTTACGAGCTTTCCAGATTCCAGCGTGTGAGAGAGTATGATCTTGAAGAAATGAGGACAGCTCGGCGGAGTGGCGTGATTCACCTCCTGCTCGGCACCTTCATCTTCCACTCTCTGCGACGGCGAGACATGATCGATCTCCGGTGACTGTTGCACAAAAACACCGCCTAACATTCAGCATCGGCTGTTCCACAAAAGCAGAATTAGCCTTCCAAACATCCACCATCTTCTATCAGAAAGGGTTGCTTATTGCTTAATCCTTCCTGAGCCCCCATTATCAGATGCCATGAGAGTCCAGGCACGTGAGCTTGGCCAACCACGGCAACTACAGAAGGCAAACAGAAGGATGCCTTCGGGCAGCTTTTAGCATTTCCTTGAACATGAATTTATATCAACAAAAAAATATAAAATAATATATCAAGACAAATGCTTTGGAGCCTTATCGTTTATTTAACGAAAAGGGAACTCACTCGTCTCTTTGGTGTAGCACAACCTTCTCGGCGGAGGGAAATAACTCGATATTTTGGATAATACGACCTTGCTTCTCGGTCAATCTGGACACATTCTCCGGAATCTCTACCTTGCTCAACCCATGGAACATGCACTTATCATCTGGTGGCATACCCAGATATATATCCATCAGGATCGTTTGAAAGATAAGAATAAGAACAAAATGTCACAAAATCATCTTCTTCATGATAGCATTTAACCCACAAACAATGAAACAATACGTGTTGTTGCATACTTCGAATATAATCTTTGCCCTACACTTTTTCGCCGCCCCACGCAAAATTCACTAGAGCGTTCCTTAAGTACATTCTCTCGATTAGTTGACAATTTAATAAATATGGCACTACACTGGGTTTGGTAGCAACAATTAGCTTTTGGACGTGTTACCTTGATCGCTAAAAAAATATTTCAGTATATGATGCTATGTTGAGTAGACTCACTTCGGTCAAATTTATGTCAAGTAGCCTCATCTCAGTGTAATGTATTACTATAAGGATTATTGCATTTCCTTATCTCATTCCTGGTTAATAACCGGATGTGAAACATTGGCTTCTGACTCTAGAAAGGTATTGGCTTCTGAATCCTAATCCCATTTTGCTCGCGCACTTAGGTTGCACTACAAGAACTTTATACAGCCATTCCTCTCTCCCAGATTTGCTCGCACACCTGGAGCTCATCTCCCTTCGCTTCTCTCTCCCACCTTTCGTCTTCGAGCTCATCTCCCTTTCATGCTCTCTCAAAATGAGGGTGCCAATGAGATAAGGAGTCAAAAGTCAATACTCCAGAAATGTTTCACATCCGGTTATTAACCAGGAATGAGATAAGGAAATGCAATCTTCTTATCTTAGGAGTAATACATTACACTGAGGTGAGGCTATCTGACATAGATTTGACCGAAGTGAGTCTACTTAACATTGCATCATATATTCAAATTTTTTGAAATTTTTTTTCAGCGATTAAGGGAACGCGTCCAAGAGCTTATTGCTGCTATCAAACCTAGTGCCATATTTAGCGAGTTGTCAACTGATCGAGAGAATGTATTTAAGGAACGCACTAGTGAATTTTATGTGACGGTGGAGGAAACGAAAAAGTGTGGGGCGAAGATTATATTCGGAGATATGCAACAACACGTATTGTTTTATTGTTTGTTGGTTAAATGTTGTTATGAAGAAGATGATTTTGTGACATTTTGTTCTTGTTTTTATCTCTTCTGATAAATATATACTTGAGTATGCCATCAAATGAGAAGCGCCTATTCCATGGGTTGTGCAAGGTGGAGATTCCGAGAATGTGTCAGTTGATCGAGGAGCAAGGTCGTATTATCCTTGAAAATCTCTAGTTATTTCCCTCATCCGAGAAGGTTGTGTTGCACCAAAGAGACGGGTGAATTCCCTTTTCGTTAAATAAATGATAAGATTCCAGCATTTGTCATGATATATTATTTTATATTTTTTTGTTAATACAATGTTCAAGGAAATGCTAAAAGCTGCAAAGCTTTCTTCGTAGTTGCCGTGGTTGACCAAGCCCACATGCCCGGACTCTCATGGCATCGATAGGAGGCTCGGGAAATAGTATTTGATAATGGGGGCTCAGGAATGGTTAAGCAATAAGTAACCCTTTTCGATAGAGGATTATCATGGTGGATGTGTGGAAGGCTAATTATGCTTTTGTGGAACAATCGATCCTGAATGTTAGGCGGTGCTTTTGTGCAACAACCCTCTTCTATTTTGCTTATGGCTTCCTTTCCTTCTCCCTATCTCTTTCTACGCCCTTGAAAAATCACAAGAGAAACCTGTTACTTCCTATTCCTCCTCCAATTTCTAAACTTGTTTTAGAGGAGGGGAAAGTTCTATCCTTTAAGAGCCAAGCAACTAGATTTATGGTTGTCATGACCTACCTTCGGGGGGAGGGAGTAGATTTAGGGGTATTGCCTAAAGATAGGTTTATGGCTCATAATTAGGCACGGTTTCTCCCAAACCCATACCTTGCGCGACGTTGGGTTGTTTATAAGAATTTTGTAATGAGAAGTCACCATTAGCCTATTGGGGTGGGCTAGAAGAAAGGCGTATGGGAGTATACCTCATTTCCTCTACAACCAGAGAATCTAGGCTCGGGAACTTGATTACACTAATTAACCAATTAGTGTCATTTCGATACCTAATCTAGTTCATTTTAAAAAAATATTCTTGTCAGACAACTTGGATTAATTTTAAACATATCTGCTAACACGTGAGGTGATTATGCAGGTGTACAGTCATCAACATCAACAATCAAAGAAAGCATTAAATGCGCATCATGGGATAGCAAAAATTTACCTTAGGGTTTCAACTGTCCTTAGGGACAAATCCCTTTGAAGGCACAATATTGATATGTTGATTTTGGCTTCTCTTTAGTCTAGTTAAGATTTTGGCTCGGGAACTTGATTACACTAATTAACCAATTAGTGTCATTTCGATACCTAATCTAGTTCATTTTAAAAAATATTCTTGTCGACAACTTGGATTAATTTTAGACATATCTCGCTAACACGTGAGGTGATTATGCGGGTGTACGATCATCAACATCAACAATCAAAGAAAGCATTAAATGCGCATCATGGGATAGCAAAAATTTAACATTAAAGAAGAAGTAAATATCAATCTTAACTAGACTAAAGAGAAGCCAAAATCAACATATCAATATTGTGCCTTCAAAGGGATTTGTCCCTAAGGACAGTTGAAACCCTAAGGTAAAAAGCCCCTAAAAGGCTTAATCAAAACTTAAACATAATTCCAAATTGAAAGGTTTCCTATTTTTAGGAGAAACTTACTTCAAAAGATTAATTTCAACCTTTCTTAGGAAATCTAAATTTTTTTAGATTTTTTAAAGATTTTCTATTTTTTTAAAGGAATTTTCGAATTTTCCGAAAAAACTGGATTTTTGCAATTTTTAATTTTTAATTATTTTTTTAAAAAGGTAGAATTTTTTAATGTTTTCTGAGTTTTTGAATTTTTATTATTTTTCGAAATTTTTAATTTTTTTGAAATTTTTGAATTTTTAATACTTAATATTATTATATTCTGAAAAAGGGATTCGGACCTGGTAGGACCGATCCGACCTGCTGATCCGATCCGAGCCCAGGTCTGACCCACGTAGGATAAAAAAATTCTTAGTTTTAGTCTTTTTTTTTTTTTTAATAAATATATATTTTTCTCTTTTTGTCTTTTTCCCATTTTGTCTTTTCCTACTGCTCTATCTTCTGTGACACCTGATACGTTCTTCGCAGAACACCCACTCCCACGTCGTTTCCTCCATTTTGTCCATTTTATTTCTTTTCATTATACCTTTTTTCATTTCTTTTTCTTTTCTTTTCCTTTTATTTTGTTCTCTCTCCTCCCTGCTCCCCCTTTCTCTTTCCCGAAGACCGTCTTCTCCTTCCTCGCGACACTCCTCACCGAAACTGCTTTCTTTACCAGAACTCATTTGCACAAATACCAAAAGTCGAAGCACCCAGCGTTCATTTCAACACCAAACCACCCCGACCGGCGCAAATCGCCGCCGGCCATCTAACTCCGGCGACGGCTGAACCATTTTCGGATGCGGACATCCCGGCTTAAACATACATGATTACTTCGCGAAAATCACATGAAATCGTAACGAAAACACAAAAGACGGGCACGGTCCGCATATATATGACCAAGCACAAATCAGAACGAGTTTAAACTCAGGTTGTTTTGAGGCATTTTGACAAACATATGAGGTGCATTAGCGAGAAGGAGGACCTAGGCTCGCTTGGGGGCATGGATTTGAGCAAACATCGACACGACATCCACGAGCGACACTCAAGATCCGCTAAGGGACAGATTAATCACAAGCATGGATTTGGAACGGATATGAACAAAGAACAAACTGTCTCCCAGCTTTAACAAAATTGCAGGACTCAGAATCGCTTACATATTTTCACAAGCATTTGGCGTGCGCTACTGGTACAAGGGATTTTTGCCTCGATCGAAACTTAAACACGGGCCTAGGTTCCTAATAGAGCACACCAGAACACCCAGAAACAAACGTGAAGGATCGGTAGGACCGGAGCTCGCGTGAACTGGTCGGCCGCGAACTCCGGCCCAACACCTCTCGCGAGAACAAAAACACAAGCGCTCGAGAGACCTACCTGGTTTCACGGGAAGGGCTGTGACGGACGGTGGCTTTCGGGCGGACGACTGACGACGGCGGAGCTTTCCTGCGAGCTACCTCTCCCTTTGGCTCGCCCTCTACTCTCTCGAGCTCTCTCCCACTCTCTGTCCTTCGCTCGAACCGGTGGCTTTGGTCCGCCCGGTGGCTTTCGGGCGGACGACTGACGACGGCGGAGCTTTCCTTCGAGCTCCCTCTCTCCCTTTGGCTCGCCCTCTACTCTCTCGAGCTCTCTCCCACTCTCTGTCCTTCGCTCGAACCAAAGAACCAGCCGAGAACCCCCTCTTCTCTTTGCTCTCTTCCTTTTAAGCTCGGCCAACGACAGGGGCACATGGCTTCTGCCACCGCCAGCCTGTCGCGGCCGCTTGATCTCGACCCTGGGATCACGCCGTCCGCGATCCTCTGACTCGCCCCTGGCTCGTACGTTTCTCTTTTCTCCTCCTTTTGCAGGAGCGTGGTTGGTGTGAGGGGAGGAAAGAAGACTCACGCATGGGCTGGGCTGAAATAAAAGGAGATGGGCCGGCCCAAGTGCAAAAGAGAGAAAGGGAAAAGCCCTCTCGGCCTCATTCGATTTTCTTCTCCTTTTTTTTTTTTTTCTTTTTTTTTTAATTAGCAAAATTTTTGGAAAAATAAAATAAAAATTATCATTAGTGATGCAAATATTCCTAATGCTAAGACGCGATGCAATTTAGTAAAAATTATTTTTTTTTTTTTTGGCTTGGGTTTGAAAATTAATCCCTAATTTTCATGTAATTAAGTCTTAAATAAAATTGTAAAATTTAGGTGTCAATAATGATAAATAGGTAAAAAATATGCGAAATTTTAAGTTTCTATTAACAAAAGAGAGAGACTTTTCGTTCTAATCATAGTATTAGCATACTCTCTTTTAATAAATTTAGATAGAAAAGTACCTCCCCAATACCTTGCATATGTAAAAAATTATTTAGCTTTTCAAACAAAATAAAACACAAGTAGGAAAGGCAAAGAAGCACAAAGTTTAGTGAAGAGCACGTAAGTTTCATTCCAACTAATATTAAGAAAAACAATTTGAGGTTTTTAGATAGAATATGAATTGCTTCGCACGCCCTTCACGCAATCTGGTCTCTAACCCGACTTTGCTTTGATCAAAATGAAACTACAAGAGAAAATGTGTGAACGACTCACCATATTGAGAAAAACAATTGTCAAAATACTAGACCGGAAGTTGAAATACAGAATAACTAGTAGCCATACCTCCTCTTTTTTCTCTTCCAATCTTGAAACTCTGCTCTCTGCTCGAGCACACTCTCCGGCTAGCATTGCCTGTAGGAAGCAAATATATACAAATAAAACTTCTAGAGTTTCAGGCCCATCACGAGAAATCTTGCTTTGATGACTGCACCAAACACACCATTTCGTCACTCGGCTTTTCAAGTGCTCCCTCTTCCCTTCTCTTATTGATTATCTCCAATTAATGAGCAAAAGCAAGGTAGTAATTGGAGTAACATTTACCTTTAAGAATTTTTGCTTTCTAGCATATGGAATTTTGCATTTATTTCATTCAGCACTACCTATCCTTAAGAACCTATACATGAATGAACATAAAAAGTCACTTGAAATCACCCAAGTTGTTGTCAAATTTTTCAAATCTAACCTGAGCTTTTCCTCTATTGGCAGGAAAGTTGATAGGTAATTTTGTTGTTGCCATAAGACATTCATGATGGTTCAGTCATTTGTCTTGGTCGAAAGTGCCTTACGTAAGAAATCCAAGAGCCTCAGCCCTGACCTGGTACCCCTGTTCATGGATAAACCAACTAGGCAAATGCAAGAGGAAATTTCACAGTGCATCTCTTTTGCAGAGACATTGAATGGAGAAGATCGGGATGCAATAGTCCTTATGCTGTTAAACCCAAACAGTTAAGTTGGATTACGCTAGTAACATAACTATGAAAAGAAAGAAAATGCTAACTGAGGTATAACTAAGAGACATAAGTGGGTAACATAACATTGCTTCCCTGAGTAGTGAACTTAATAGCGTAAGCAGAGAAGTGAAAGGGCTCCATCTCAAAAGTCAAGAAGAAACCTGTTAAGTCAACTATCTCCTAAAGGCACTCTGCAATGGCAATGCATTTGAAGCATAGTACAGGAAAGAGCGGACTTCTAAACAAGAAGACAAGCTCAACAAACGAACCATAACAAAACCCTGATGAATCCAAAAGTAGCAGATGGCCATCAAGAAGATCTAAAGGATCCCAGAAGATTGCACGAGTAGGAGTTGGCAAGAAAATTAAGTGATACAGCACATCATATGAAGAACAAAACCTTTTTCAAAGAACTTGATGGAGCAAAAAGGATTCAAATAGTCCACCCTGACCTTTTTGCCTGCATGATTATGCACTTTGTTTTGATCCCTTCTCTTTTTATCATCCGGTTACAGCTGCATTTCTGAGTTCAACTGTAAATACTAATTTCATAACATTATCCACCAGCATCAAACATCCAAGACAAGTACTTCACAGATAATCACCATCTGTTTTTATATGCTTCATCAAATCATGATGTTGAAGCTGAATAACATAAAGATAAACTGTTTCAGTTTCTAAACCCAAATGATTCAGCATCTTAGCTAAATAAATTCACCAGAATCACCACATATAAAATCCATAAGCCAAACATCAAGCACACAGATTGTGCAGAAAACAAAGTAAGAACAAGAAAAAAAGAAACCAAATTACATGAAAAAATTGAACATTTTATTATACCATTCTTTCCTTCTGCCTCTTTTTCTCTGCTTTGGTAGAGAACAAGGTCCGCATCGCGCTCTATCTTTTTTTTCCATACAAACCTGCAATTTCCTTTCCCTATATCAGATATCATAATCATCAAGAACAAAGACATTAATGCTCGTCTTACTCACAAGAGTGGATTATCCACATATAATTTTCAAAAGAAAGAAGGTTCCATGCTGCGGGTAATGTTCTTGCTACATTTAGCATGGACACAAAAATTCTAAATTGCTCTTGGTTAACCTGCATCTTCGAACATGGAAGGCAAGAAATACCAGCAACGTTTTATTATAATAAATGGTAGATGGTAAAGTAATAACATTGATGCCAGTAAGGAGTGATGCCAGTAAGGTCAAATGCATGTTATAAATCTCACAGCAAAATATGTAAGCTAGATATGTTAGGTAACTGGTGGCAGCTGGGCAGTTGGGGGAAAAGGAGCAATAACAATCTAGTTCGCTAGGCAGGATAGGCCAACAATTGAGGTAACAAAATGTCAAAGTGAGACCATATACAACTGCTTTGGAGGGAGTCGACATGAAGATCTTTCCATTTAAGTACATAAGTCCCCCGTGCCTGGGGAGCCGACGGTATCCATGGAGTAAATATCATAGTGCAAGAGGAATACATCCTACTATACCCATTTGGTCGATTCACCGGACAGGTAACCTCAGACTATGTCTAAAGAAAGGTACGGATCATGTGGAGTTCGCTAGCAGTTTGATGACCGACATGAGAGACATTTTTACGTCAAACACCGATCTTAGTGGAAAAGCAACATCATCTCTCAGAAACTTCCATCAATTTTGCACCTTTAATAACCCACTTTTTTGGTTCCCACCAACTGCTCTTAGAATAAGGATGCAATCTCACTCTTCCAACCAACCTTCACCGGACTCCTTTTGCATCTAATGATGCAGCAAAAGATGCTTCAAACAAAGTCCATCATGAAAAAGGAGTCTCCGACTTAGGTATTACTCGAGGATAGCCGCACCTAAAAAAATGCTAAATATGATAACTAAAATGTGGGTTCATCACCTTTAAGATAAATGCACTAATCAATTACATATTGTCTTCAATTTGCATGGCATCCAAGATGAAACTAAGTTGTAGTCATCCTTGCTATGTTTATTTTAAAAAACAATGACCGGATACCTCAAGGCATAATAAGTTGTGAGGCAAAGTCGCTTTATATTCTCATGAAATAATGGATGCACACAATCAGAAGAAATCTGTCGGCAGGCTTGTACCCCGTCTTCACGCCCTTTGCGAGGTTCCTAGGCAGGATAGGCCAACAATTGCACCCCAAAAGTTAAAATTTAACAAAACATACCATCAAAAGAGGAAGCCGTAATAGGAAACCACAATGACAAGAACAAAATAGTTAGAATAGCATAACGATGAGGCTCAATCAATAAAATTGGTTTTGTTTGTGCTAGTTGAAACTTAATAAAAGGATTCTC